>CM076574.1:1033363044-1033735460 GCA_034641835.2 Pinus albicaulis
TCAGTTAGGATGAAGGAGGAACAAATATAGTCTTTTGGTTGTAAATTTTAATAAATAGGAGGATTTTGATTAGAGATAGGATGCTAGTGAAAACGTTGAAGAAATCAGACTTAAGACTGTAAAGCGTATTCCAGATCTCTGTTTTGAATGTAATCTATTCTCAGAATTTAATGAAAGGCAGAACTTCATCAATCACAGTGTTTATGAGTTAACGGGTTTTATCATTTGAAGTTTATCAAAGTGTGCCATCAGAGCGTGGAAGGGCCCTACGTGAGGATTGGTACACTTTCTTTTATGTTTTATATTTCATAGAGTTTAGTCTTCAGATCTGAACATCATTTTATTCCATTTCATTATTTGTGAGTTCATTAATTTAATTAGAAGCTCTTGTGATTATTATTTTATGATTCATAGTAGTAGCTTGAAGATTCAATTGCAAAATTATTGAACGAGTCCTTGTAAGAGGTTTAATCGAGCATTGGATTTCAAAACATCTCTATGAACTCTGTTTTTTTTATGAATTTGATTTCTAGAATGTTTAGTGTGTTATCTTGAAGGAGTTTTTGTGAAACATATCCTCGTAAGAGGATTGAAAAGCTCAGACTAGTAACACTCTATTTTTTTTTATCAGTAGATTAAATTTGATAATATAAGTGTTTAAATTGTGAAAAGGAAACATATTTTAATCTCTTGTAAAGGAGTACTGGAGCCTGTCACAATTAGACATTTATTTAGACAAATAGAACAGATCCTTTTAGGTCTATAAATATTAGACGTGCCTCTAAGACTACCTACCTTGGTCGACATTAAATTGAGTCTAATCTAGAATCCTAGATTGGTCTTTACATTTTGGCGCCGTTGTCGGGGAGGCGCAACTAGAGGATTTCTATAAAAAAAAACCAAAACAAACAAAAACATAGATTTAATTTTAATTTTAGAAGTCATGTTTACATATGTCTAGACCTAGAGATGATAAAGGCAGATTCATAAAAACCCCCCATCCAAGAACTAACCCACCATTAGGAGCAGACCCTTTAGAAAGAATTGAACACATAACTCCAGCTGGGAAAGTCACTGTACAAGAATTAGAGGATAAACAAAAATCAGGCCAAAGACTTACACTTATAGAGAGGCAAATTCTATTGGCATACGAAGCAAAGAAGAAACATCTTCCTGAATCCTCTATAACAAGAAAAGGCAGCAAAACAACTCAACAATCTCTCCTTGAACCTACTGATTTTGAAAAAATCCAATTAGGAGAAAAACCAACACAACAACTTCTCTTTGAAACAAGTGACACTGAACAAGAACTTAAAACAACAGAGGAACCTATCAAAATGGCTGAGGAAGGAGCAGGATCAGCAAGAGGTCCTACTAATGAACAACTTAGAGAATATGAGAGACAACAGGAGGAAAGAAGAAGACAGAGAGAGCTTGAACTGAAACAAAAACAAGACCAAGATCAAAGAGAGGAGGAAGAGTCAACCTTTAAATTTCCTATTCAAGAACCAGGAGAAAATCATGATGAGGAAATAAAAATGAAAAACATACCTCCATCTGTGTTACCAAATTTTTATGGCATGGCTTCAGAAGATCCAGATTCATTCTTGTTTGAATTTGACATAGTATGCCAAACATATGGTTACACAGATGATGCCCATAGGCTTAGACTCTTCCCAGCAACATTAAAGGCATCAACATTAAGATGGTTCATGGGACTTGGTGGACATGCAATAACTGATTGGGATGGCATGCGAAAAATATTCCTAAAGAAATACCAACCTTATTGTAGATTGAAAGATTCTAAAGATGATATCTTCAGAATGAATCAACAAGAGGATGAAAGTTTAGAGGAGTATTTGGAATGATTTGTCTACAATTTACAAAAATCAAAACATAGAACCCTGTCTCTTGATCTGATCCGAACAATATTTTTGAAGGGCATTCGAGAGGAATACTTAGATGATCTTAACTTGATGGGAAAAGGTGATATTTCCACCTTACCTTTCGAAGAAATTGCTGACTTATGTGAAAAGTATTCCAGGAGAAAAGCTAGAAATGGAAAAAGAGCTATATCATCCAAAGCCACAAAATCTGCTTCAGCTAGTGTCACAAGGGCTGAAATAGGAAACTTATTAGAAGAATTCAAAACAGACCTATTAAGCACCTTAGGAAATCAAATTGACACTATGAAAGCAAAGAAAAGACAAGAAGAAGAAGATCAATTAATGGCTGTCTTTTGTCCAAAATGCGGGAAGAAACATGCTTTGAAAGATTGTCCTTTAGAAAATATTCAAGTGTGTGCTTTTTGTACTGAAAATCATGATATATTTCATTGTTATAAAATCAAGATTTTGCAGAATTGTAACTTGGAAGCCAATGCAGATATGGAAAATGTGTATTTCATGGGTGCCAAGAGACCATGGCAGCCAAGACCTCCACCTCCAGGTATGTTTCCAAACCAGAATTTGAAATTTCCTGCACAAGATCAAATGTATGTTCAGAATTCTTGGAATGTACCCATGCCATGGCAACACCAAAATTACCCACAACAACAATGGAAACCATTTCAGGAATACTCATCATATCCTCAACCATACTCATCATATCCTTAACCATATCAACAGTATCATTAGCCATATCAGCAGTATCCTCAAACATATCAGCAATATCCTCAGCAGCAAGTTGTCCATCAACCCCAAAACATTCAACAAACATTTCCTGCTCCTCCACCAATAAATTCACCCCAATTACAACTTCCATCTAACCAACCTCCTAGACCCACTCAGATTCTTGCTCAACCTGTACCAAATCCAAATAATAGAGCAGAAAGACCAGCTTACAGTGTAGATGAGGGACCATCATATCTCACATTACCTTTACAAAATATTGAGTTGAGGTCTGGTAAGGTACTTCAAAAAGAACTTCCCATAGCCGAGAAACAAGAAGAAAACAAAAACAATGAAAATGAAACTCCAAATCAAAATAAACAAAATGATGACATAAAAAATAAACAAATCCAACCATTGCAGCCACCACCTTTTCCGGAAAGATTGATCCAAGCAAAACTTCCCATGTCTTTACCACAGTTTGATGCTTTAGATGAGCTGAAGAATGTCTATATAAAAATTCCACTACTCCAAGCCATAAAATACATTCTGATATATACTAAAGCAATTAAAGAACTATGCCTCAAGAAGCCTACAAGAAAAAGACTTGATCCACAAACAATTCACGTGATTGGACACCTAGCTGGCCTTATGACAAACACCATTTCAATGGAAAAGTATGTTGATCCTGGAATTCCCAGAGTCACTACAATCATTAACAACATACCTATTCCAAATACTTTAATTGACTTAGGGGCAGCAATAAATGTGATGACTCTTGACACAATGAAAACACTCCAACTGAGAAACTTGCAATACACACCAATTGTTCTAGAACTAGCTGATAGGTCTAAAGTGATTCCTGAAGGGATTTTGGAGGACATAATTGTTTCACTGGACTCTTGGGAGTATCCAGTGGAATTTTTAGTTCTTCAACCAAAATCTAATTTAGGAGGTCGCCCTATCATCTTTGTAGACCATGGTTAGCAACTGCTGATGCATTCATAGGGTGTCGATCAGGTAATATGATCATTTCACGAGGAACTGAAAGGAAACAACTCACTCTTTACCCAGCAGCACAAACACCAGCAGTAGCAAACAACTTATGGCTTGATGATAAATACAATGATAAGGAAGAAGTTCAATCTGTTTTCAACATCAATCAGATCTATGATTTTCATGAAGATAATAATGATGATTTGATAGAATTGTTTCTTTCCCAACCCGATATGACTGAAGAAATAAGAAATGATCAATACAATGCTGCAGATGAACTTTTAGCACAAAGTTTTCAAGAAATATGTACACTACATTCTTTGCAAACATCATTTGAAAACATTTTTCCCATTCAATCTATCACAAACACTCAGAGTAAGACTATAGAGATTAGTCCGGGCAAAACATTGAATATTAGTACTCACCTAGACTTATCTCAGGAAGAAAGATTGATTCAATTATTGAGAAAGTATCAGAAAGCATTTGCTTGGGACTACACCGATATGCACGGAATCCACCCTGAAACATGCACTCACCATATTTACACAAATAATAACATAAAACCAGTGAGGCAACCACAGAGAAGAATGAATCCCATTCTTCAAGATATTGTTAGAGAGGAATTGCAAAAACTATTGAAAGTTAATTTTATTTATCCTATCTCTGACAGTCAGTGGGTATCCCCATTGGTAGTAGTGCCCAAGAAAAATGCCAAGTGGAGGATTTGTGTTGATTATAGGCAATTGAACAAAGAAACCCTCAAAGATTATTTCCCACTACCATTCATTGACCAAGTGCTAGACACATTAGCTGGGAAATCATCATTCTATTTTCTTGATGGTTTCAGTGGCTATAACTAGATCAGGATAGCCTTAGAGGACCAGGATAAAACCACTTTTACTTGTCCCTGGGGCACTTATGCCTATAATGTTTTACCATTTGGACTTTGTAACGCTCCAGCTACATTTCAGAGAGCTGTTTTAGCTATTTTTGCTGATTTAGTTCATGAGTGTGTTGAAGTTTATATGGATGATTTTTCGGTGTATGGTAATTCATTTGAGCATTCATTAGAAAATCTTGAGAAAGTTTTGAAGAGATGTATTGAAGCTAATCTGTCCTTGAGCAATGAAAAGTGTTTTATGATGCTAGATGAAGGGATAGTATTGGGTCACTATATTTCTTCTCAAGGCATTAAAGTTGATCCATCGAAGATCCAGATCATTGTCAAATTGCCAATTCCGAAGACTCAAAAGGAGGTAAGAAGTTTTCTTGGGTATGCAAGCTATTATAGACGATTTATTGAACATTTTAGCAAAATAGCTCTACCTCTGTTTAAACTTTTAGCAAAAGATACACCTTTCAACTGGAATGAAGATTGTCAGAAAGATTTTGAAACACTCAAAGAAAAACTATCAACCACACCAGTCTTAAAAGGACCTAACTGGACCCTACCGTTTCACATCTTTTCAGATGCATCTAATACTGCAGTAGGAGCTTCATTAGGCCAAAAAGAAGAGTCTTTCAATTATGCTATCTATTTTATCAGCAAAAATCTAACACCTGCAGAATTAAACTACACAGTCACTGAAAAAGAAATGCTTGCAATCATACACGCTGTAAATAAATTCCGACACTATATAACTAGTTATGAGGTTTTTGTACATACTGACCACTCAGCCATTAAATATTTAATGAATAAACCAATCACTAATGGCAGAGTTACCAGATGGCTATTATTACTACAGGAATTTAATATTACAGTGTTAGATAGACCAGGTAAGGAGAATCAGGTGGCAGATTTTCTTTCTAGACTCCAGAACTCAGGTGAGATTGTTTCGGTTGAAGATTCTTTTCCAGATGAAAATCTATTTGCAATTTCAGTAGTAGATCCATGGTATGCTGACTTAGCCAATTATTTTTCCACAGGAAAGACACCTCCACATTTTACTACAAAGGAGAAGAAGAGGCTGATCAAACAAAGTGCTAGATATTCATGGATCAATGGAGATTTATTTTACACCGGTTATGATATGATTATTAGAAGATGTGTAAGAAATGATGAAATAATTGATATTTTAAAATCTTGTCATGACGAACCGTGTGGTGGGAATTTTGCAGCCAAGAGGACAACATACAAGATTCTCAGCCTTGGCTACTATTGGCCATCTATTTTTAAGGATTCCAAGAAGTATGTGAAGAGTTGTGACAGTTGTCAAAGAATGGGCAGACCCACATCTTCAGATGAAATGCCACTTCAGCCCCAAGTACATTTAGAGCCATTCGAAAAATGGGCTCTAGATTTTGTAGGTCCCATCGATCCACCATCAAAGGGCAAAAAGTACATCCTAGTATGTACTGATTACATGACAAAATGGGCTAAAGAAAAAGCATTAGTCCGAGCAACAGAGCAAACAGTGGTAAACTTCCTGTTTGAAGAAATTTTTGTAAGGTATGGAGTACCTAGGGAGATAGTCACATATCAAGGTACTCAGTTCACTTCAAGGTTAGTTCAAGATATCATAGAAAAATATAAAATCAAGCACAGAAAAAGCACACCTTACCATCCACAGGCCAATGGCCAAGTGGAATCAACAAATAAAACCTTGGAGGGAATTATTACTAAAACAGTATCAATGAACAGAAAGAATTGGGAGGAAAAGCTCAAAGATGCACTGTGGGCTTACAGAATTAAGTGGAAAGACACTACTGGGTTTACACCATATCAGCTGGTGTATGGAAAAGAGGTAATGCTTCCAATTGAATTTCAGATACATACTTATAAAATGGCTGCAGATTTAGGAATTGATCTCAATGAAGCACAAAAGGAAAGAATTATGCAATTAAACCAGTTAGATGAGATGAGGCAGCAAGCAGAAGAGAGAACAATCCTAATGCAGACACAAAGGAAGCAGTGGCATGATGCACACATTAAAAAGAAGCAGTTTAAAGAAGGAGACTGGGCTTTACTCTTTGACTCTAAATTCAGAGATCATAAAGCCAAATTTACAACACATTGGATGGTCCCATATGAAATAGTTCAAGCATATGAAAATGGATCGATCAAACTTACTATAATTGATGGAGAAGGCAACACCTTTACTGTCAATGGACACAGGCTAAAACTCTATCATAAGCCCATCAGCAAGGAAGATTTTATTCAAACTGTATCTCAGCAAAAGGAGGTTGAGATATCATAGCCTTCAGCTGTGATATCTCTACCTTAGTCATTTCAATTTCTTTTAAAAAAAATAAAAAAAAAACATAAAAAAAAAACAAAACAAAAAAAATAATAAAAATAAATAATGGTTTAGATGTGAAAACCAGACTCTGGCACACTCTAAACCCGAATTCTTACTGGAAAACCAATCATTTGGCTGGTAAGAATTCCTTGTTCTACTTGTTTACTGTTTTTCATCAATTCAATAATGACTTGAGGACAAGTCAAACACTTAGTGGGGGAGAAGAATCAGTGGTTTTTCTCTTTCCTATTTCATCTCCTCATTATTAAATCTTCAAGGAATTTGTTTCAGTTATTTAGTATTTCAATAAAAGAGCTGTTTTTGTTCTAATTAGAGGGACCTGTTTAAGAAATGAGATATGCAGAGGGACCTGTTCAGAAGACTATGTTAATATTACCAATATGCAATGGGACCTGTTCAGAAGACTATGCCAACATTACTAATATCAGAGGGACCTGTTAAAAACTGCATTGAAGATACATCAGGCTACTTCAACAAAGTTTTCAAAGGTTGCTTATCATCAGAATTCGAAGGCTACATCAACATCAAGGATAAAAGAAGCTTCACAAACATGGTTATTCAAATTTTAAAAGGACCTGTTATATTCATTTCAAAGGGACCTGTTTTGAAAAATAAAGATCAGTCATACCTGTACAAACAAATTAGTCACACCTGTGCAAGCCAAATCAGCATTCTGTCAGCCAACAAGTGTAAAGTATTGTTGAAATTTTCATTTTTAACATTTAAAATTCTTAAATTATTTTAGTGTTCCAAAATGATAATTATTATTGTTTGTTATCAATTTCAAAAATCCTTATATCCATAACCTTTGTTTCCTATCCCTTCTACCTATTTCTAAATGATCATTTCTATTCATACATTAGCCTATTTTCATTTCCTATTTCCACTACGCTCTTCAAACTTTTTCATAAATCGCTCTTCAAAAACTCATCATTTTTAATCTGACCTCTGTCAATAAAAGTACCAAAGTCCGCTCAATGAAGAGTCCGCTCAATAGAAGGACATTTGTAAAACGCATGATGGCACATTTCGACTGATGGAGTTATAAAAACGATGCTCTGACCAAAATTTGCTTAAGGAATGTATTCGTTATCATCACACGATTTGTATCATGATTATGCTTCTATAAATTAGTACTGCTCCTTTGAATTCATAATTTGAATGCGTCGTCCGACTCTGCAAAAAAACTCATGACTTATGATAGTAAGACTCTCTGCGTTATCATATTACATCAAGTAAAATGAAGGTCGGTTGTTGAATTTTTATTTCTCTGAGTTCATAAAATTAGTTAAAGAGTTAATTTTCAGACTCTGAGTTCTTAAGGAAGGCCGAGATAGCAGGTGTGGTTCCGTTGGAGAAAATATAGCAGATAAGCTTATACAGAGTTTTTCTTTACTTCGCCCAGAATTTGAGGAAACAGCTCAGGTAATTGAAGAAGTTAGCTCAGAGAACTGAGGACGTTAACCAGGTCAGCTCAGTGGAACGCAGGAAAAGAGGTAACAAGTTGAAAACTATGATTGAATTTTTGAGCAGGGGTTAGAACAGAGTTTTTTTTTTAAATGACCAATAGAGCAGAGCCCGAAAAATTTGATAGTTTAAAGTATCATGAAGATTGTGTCAAGATTTTAGAGGAAAAACATTGGTTGCCTTTTCTACAGAAATTTAATGGAAATAATGAAGAGGTTACGAAGTAATTTGCATTTTCCTTCAATGGAGAGAAAGCTTTAGTAGGAAATGTCTCTTTTATAATTTCAGAGGATATAATAGCACAAACATTGGAAATCAGTCTTGAAGGAGAAAAGTATTTCAAAACCAAGAAATTTAGGGAAAAATCATGGACTCAGTTTATGTCCAGATCAAGGGTTTCTTCTGTTAACTGGAAAAAGGGTGTTCCTAGAAGCTGGTTAATTCACCCATGGGATGAGATGGTATACATTATTCAAAAATTTGTTACATGTGAAGGACGTTATAGTATAGTATACCTCTATCACATAAAACTTCTGTTGCACTTGAAAGGCCAATGCACTATCAGTCTGCCCTATTTTCTCTTACAAAGTTTGACTAAAATGTCGAAGACTATTTAGAAACACAAAGGTAATGAAGATAGGAGTTTATATCATTTTGGTTTGATTAAAATACTAATTGAATCTGAGTTGCAGAGGAGAGGAAAAACATGGAAAGAATTTTTAATTGACAATCAAATTAAAGTTAGAGAAGAAGAACAGGAGAAGCAAGGGAGCACATAATTGATGATTGATATTGATGAAGAAACCCCTGAGCTTAAGTCAAGCAATGTTCCTCAACCGAGCAGTAGTGTAAAGACAAGAAGGCAGAGGCAAGAAAATGCCTTATAAGAGAAGATCAAGGAGAATGAAAAGGATTCAAACACAAGATGATCAACCAGAGCAGAATGAAACTACACCAATGGAAATTGAAAGCAGTGAGTCAGAACAAGAAGCAGAGATGGAAACTGAAAGAAATAAGAAAGAAAAGGAAGAACCAGTACCCAAGAAGCAGAGATGGAAACTGAAAGAAATAAGAAAGAAAAGGAAGAACCAGTACCCATGGAAGCAAACATGTTAGAGAAGGTCATAAAGAAGGAAAACGAAATGTTGAGAGCTCAGAGCAAGAAGATACAGCAGAAAAATGAGAAACTGAAGAAGAAAGTCAAGGAACTTAAGATTGATCAAACTAAAATATGCAATTGGGAAACAAAATGGTACACTCAGAAAAAAAATTCTCAAGGAAAAATATAAGAATATGAAACATCAGTCCCAAGTTCAGAAGAATGCCCGAGTTCAGAAGAATGTGGATGTATTGTTACAAGCAGCAGAGGCACAAGCAGAAACAAAATTTAAAGGGAGCACATCAGGATTAGCATGAGGACATGCTAAATCATTGAGTTTGGGGGAGATGTTGGTACTATTTTATTGCTATCCTTTTCTTCTAAAAATCCATCATTTATCTATCATTTTCCTCCATAAACTCCCCATAAGCCCATTGAAATTGATTAATGAAGCATTATAATTGTTATTTTACATTAAATTTAATTTATGGGTTTTTATGTTAAAAATTGAAATTGTTCAACAAAATTACGGGATGTAATGACTTCTTGTAATCAGTTTATGTTGTGACATGTGGCATGGCAGGAAAATCGAAACAGAAGGCAAGGACGTGATCTAGGATGTACATACATGGTGAAAAATCTATTTAGCATCGAATTTGGAGCTCCTGAATATATGGTCAATGATGGTCAAACTCAGCCTATTGAGTAGAAAAATCAGAAGTCATAATGAATGTACATGATCTTTTGCTTAAGATTAGGAACTCTAAACTGATTCGAATTGTTTTGGAATTAGTTAGGATGAGGGAGGAACGAAAATAGCCTATTGGTTGTAAATTTTAATAAATAGGAGGATTTTGATTAGATATAGGATGCTAGTGAAAACATTGAAGGAAGCAGACTTAAGACTGTAAAGCGTATTCCAGAACTCTTTTTTGAATGTAATCTATTCTCAGAATTTAATGAAAGGCAGAACTTCGTCAATCACAGTGTTTATGAGTTAACGGTTTTTATCATTTGAAGTTTATCAAAGTGTGCCATCAGAGCATGGAAGGGCCCTACGTGAGGATTGGTACACTTTCTTTTATGTTTTATGTTTCATAGAGTTTAGTCTTTAGATCTGAACGGTGTTTTATTCCATTTCATTGCTTGTGAGTTCATTAATTTAATTAGAAGCTCTTGTGATTATTATTTTATGATTCATAGTAGTAGCTTGAAAATTCAATTGCAAAATTATTGAACGAGTCCTTGTAAAAGGTTTAACCGAGCATTGAATTTCAAAACATATCTATGAACTCTGTTTCTATGAATTTTATTTCTAGTATGCTTAGTGTGTTATCGTGAAAGAGTTTTTTGTGAAACATATCCTCGTAAGAGGATTGAAAGCTCAGACTAGTAACACTCTGTTTTTTTAGATCAATAGATTAAATTTGATAATATAAGTGTTTAAATTGTGAAAAGGAAACATATTTTAATCTCTTGTAAAGGAGTGCTGGAGCCTGTCACAATTAGACATTTATTTAGACAAATAGAACAGATCCTTTTAGGTCTATAAATATTAGACCGTGCTCTCTAAGATCATCACCAACGATATTAAAATTGAATGAATTTAGAATCCTAGATTGGCCTTTACACCTATCTTAGAATGAGAAGAAATCATTGGAGCATTTAATCTCAGTAACTAGACTAGTAGAGAAACACATGGGACCACAATTCTAACTGGCCCCATGGAGTAATATGGACGAAGGGGTTTACTTTCCGTTTGAAAAAAATAAATTATGTAAAGGGTCCGCTAGCTCAATGCACTCTAGAAGAAGAAAATGCTAGGGATTTTATAAGGGTAGGTAGAATGTTGAGGAAAGTTTCTCACGATTTAATGTTTTCATATCGTAAGTGTACCGTACGAAAGAAAGAAGGGATGCTGCAGTTAAACAGCACTCTCCAGCTCACACCGTACTTATCATCCTAATTTCCTCGACTCTCTTAAGAAGAAGCCATCTCGGCATGGGGGAGCCACCGTTAGCTCCCTACAAATTTTTATGTGTGCAGGGGGCTAAAATGTCGAGACTTCAATGAATGTGACCTTCGAGACACATCATCCTTGGAAGTATTCTGTATTTTTTCTATGATGTAATCCCTCCCTACCGAAATCACGATAAAGACCGATTGCAAAAACTTAGGTCACAAAGTTTTGCTGGGCCGCTGACACCCGCTGCCAGCGCAAATAATAATATCCGCGTTTCTTTTTTTTTTTTAGAGAAATGTCCTTTTGCTCCCCTGTTTCCTTGTTAACCCTCTTCAAACTCCAAGATCCCCTTTAAATCCTATTTTTTTCCTTTGTTTAAACCTTCTTTACACCTTTCCTTCCCCTATCGTTACCTTTGTGGCCTTCAAAAATGCAAATAAAAGTTCAAAATCCCACTTTAAAAATTATACTGTGCCCAGCTTCTCCTTTCCTTGTAGCCCTGCAGCACTTCTTCCTCCACGTTGATCTGTGTCACTTAACCACTCACAGCAGCCTGGTATGCATATCTCCATACTGTGGGGCTTCCGTGGTGCAACATCGACCATTGATCTTATTGATCGACCCGTGATCGTTGACCCCACAACCTTCCGTGTTTCCCCATTATAACCCCGATGGCAGCACCGCCGTCCATTTAAATTGTGATCCGATGGTCCGAGTCCGCTCTCGCCCGTGTCCCCACCCGCGCACCGTTTTGAAAGCCACCAGTTTCCATCACATCGCCCTCATGGGTAGGTGGCTCTTCCTCAATCCCCGGCCGCACCCAAGGCGCAAATTGACGGGTGGCTCCGTATGGTTTCGAAAATCGCTCCCCATCGCATAGTTAACGTTCGCATGGGTGACGCAGCGTTATCTACCGCCTTGCGTGATCTGGCGCCCATCCAATGGTCACCGATCGATGAAGCCGCGCGGGGAAGCTAAACCACAGCCGTCGTACTCCTGGCCCACCCGCCTGTCGCCCTCCGACGCATCCACCGTCGTTGATCTCCTCGCTACCATCGATGGCCCAGAATCGTTGACCCACCGTTGACGACCTTACTCATCGTACGTACCTGCGCCGTACGTCACCCCCACGTGCAATTTCGTTGTACACTGTCCCATGCATCACATATATTTGTGAAAATTTTGTGTTTTTTTTTAAGGTTTTTCACCGTGTATTTTTCGCTCTCGGGCAGACCGCCAACTTCACCGCAGTAGCATTTTTGCCTATTTTGCCTGCTGATTTTTCCTCCATTCTGATCATCCGTATGGCCATTTCTCCATCCACACCGCCCTCCATCATTCTCACCATGACTCTCCTTGACAAGCCTGATGTTTTGGTGGTTTCAAGCTGGGAAAACCGCTTACGTGGCTCGTTATCTCTCCCGTCATCGCGCAACCGTGTCAGCGTCGCGTGCGCAGACATATTTAATGAAGAAAAGGCCCAGGGAAGTGTTTGACGTGATTGTAATCAAAGGAAACGGTCAAAATCTCCGTCGTCATCTCCTCTCCTAGAGCTGGCCAGCACAGTTCACTACCGCAGGGTAACCGTGGGGAGTGGCAAAGAGGAATCAAATAAGGAAATCAAAGATAAAGTTACCAATGAGATTTGGTAAAGGCGATTGAATCAGCTTTTCAGAAAAAGGTACCGTATTGAAAACCCGAAGATCAACTGTAAGTCGAATGCACAGAAACTATACCACTGTGGTCTTCAAAGAAGAATGTTTTTTCTTCGTCAAGAGGACAAAGTGCCCATGTAGTTTTTATTATACATCGTGTTCTCGAAAGCCACCGCCGTAGTCCCATATGACGTAAGCATTTGTCGTTACGTAAGTATATGTACCTCACTATTTCTTGCCTTTTTCCTTTGTTATTTCACCAAACAAATACACACATGTATATTTGTTGTACCAAAACACTCGCCTACACGAGAGATAAAACGTGCTGTAGTTAAAAATATGTGGGTTTCGGCCTTCTCCTTTTCTCACGTAATGCTCATTCGTTCTCACCCACCTCCTCACCATCCGTTGTTATAAAACCATGAGAAAATATTGTAAAGGTTGTTGATCAACATTTAGAACCTGTGTTAGCTGTTTTTGAGACTCACTGTGGGTAAAGATTGCAACATAGGTTGAAGGATATGTTTTCGCACCTATATCTAAATATTGGAAATATTGTACTGATTAGCATTGCGTGCTTAACATGACAAGTAATACTTTTTCGGACTCGATCTTAACAATGATGTTTTCTCATTCTCGTGTTTACATTTTGCCCCATTTCCCCCCCCCCCATCGTTTGCACTAAGTTTGGCATAGGATTTACCCTACAGGTACTCCTATGTTCCTCGCTCTGGCTTATGTTTCTCTTTCCCACGTTTATCCTATAAGTGATTTCGCTTGGTTTAACTAAAGGTAGTGAGATGTTAATAATTGCCTTCAATGTATGAATTAAATTAACTCCGCTCTTAGATGTTTCTTGTTATTGATTTAGCTGAAGATCAGAACACCGATTAGAGTTAGCTCTCGTCCACTAGGACTTGTACGACCTATTGATTTGTAGCTTTCTGCTCTGAAATCAAGGTCTTCCTCCTACTTTCCATATCACATAATCATCTTCAAGATCCTAAGTTTTAGATGACTAGCCCAATAGAAAGCTTGTTTATCGTAGAAAAGAAAATCCTTTCTTGACTCCATTGCCCAATGGTTTTGAGTATTTCCGTAAATGTTTCCACCGCCTTATCTTCTTTTCTCATCCGTCTTACAACAAACTCCTTCTTCCGACAACTGTTGTGCGAAATCAAAACAAAAAATCAAACAAACAAAACCTTGCCTATAATTAGTTTGCAGTAATATCTTAAATTTGAGTTTGCGAGAGATAAACCTTTGTTTAAATTAGAGAGATTCTCTCTAGACCCGAAGAGGGCTAGATCCCGAGGTTCTAAAGTGGCTCGATCTGTCTCGCTATCTTTTTACCTACACACCGGGCTAAACAGATGTGGGAACCCCAACACAAACTCGATTCGGCGATGTTGCGCAAGACCGAAAGTTCTAATGGCAATCATTGGTCTTATGGTCGTCATAGGGGAACACCAGACTCAGTCAAGTTGCTAATCTAAATTGTTTAAGGGAAATGGAGAAATCACATAGCGGAACTCGTTCACTGAAAACCCCTAATCGATATCCTTTAGGAACTCAAAACAATAATGAACAAATCGACAGAAAATTCATCAAGAGGTTCTGTAGGTTCCATTCATATCGTTTAGCTTTACTTTCAATACACTTTGAAAATCGACTCCTATGAAAAGTTTGTTGCACTCACCCGTGAGTTGTTCAAAATGAATGGATGGAAGACCTTGCAATGTGCGTACTCATTGTTTACGCAACTCTTCAAGGTGAGGAAGAAAGCAAAAATCAAACCTTCATTTTCAATTTCAAGAAATACTACCAAAAGCTGGCAGAAATCTAAAAGGTGTTTGGGTTATGGACACTCCGTTTTCACCATCGTAACTTTAATCGGGATGTTGACACATAAGTTCACTCAGATGAGAGCATCGAGACTCCAAAAACTTCGACAAACATTCCTGAGCATGACTTGGGAATGAGCCACTACGTATATGAGATTAATCGGCAGTGCTCTCAAGTCTCAAATTGTCATCCCGCTCTCAGTACACCTTGTTGGACAGAAAACTGCTCTGTTGGCCGTGGGTCAGGATTCCCCAAGAAAAAGGTCCCAATTAGACTTTGAACCTGCTGAATAGTAGGGGATCCATCTTGTATGGCAAGTCCATGTCACCGCTTTGATTTTCTCCTTTCTTTGGGTCTCACTTAACTTATAAAAATGTTGGACAAGCACTAATAAAATGATACAAGACACATGATTGATGGTCAAATGTAAGTGCAATACTATGAGTAGCAAGAGGAAAATAGCTAAAGCATGAAGACCGGACAAGTGTTACACAACACCGCATTAGGGTCACGTTTTTCAGAAATCGTTCTAACAATGAAATGAAACATCCCTGCTATGAACACTCTTCACTTCAAAAGTTTTAAAATGGTAACACAAATGCTAATAAACAAAAGCTACTTCAACAATACACATAAAGTAAAATGAACTCAACCACCATTAACATACTCAAGAAATTGTTACAAATTGTGATATAATTAAAGACATAAGCTCTCCTTTTAATCTAAAGATGTTCAAACAAAAACATAATAATTATGTCATACATATATTTAAGTACCAACTCACTGTTGAATTTTTTCAGAAAAATGTTTATATCCATGCTTAAATGTATAATCAAGACATACAGTACTCACTAGATTCCCAAACCAAAATATTTACATTTGGCCTCCTGGGATGTATATTTATAGAGAAAGCTTTCCTTCTGACTTCACTTTTTGCTTTCCCGATCATAATGCTTGTGACTTAGTCAGTTTCAAGCCATCGGGTCGCTACCGTCAGCATTTAGTAGGGGATGAGACTTAGTAATCGGCAACCTCATGACTTGTGACTTTGAACGCGACTCACGCACCCTGGAAGAAAATCATGACCGCAACCTCTTTGGATTTGCGACCCTGGGACCTCTCTCGGGATTCGCGACCCTGACCATCCGCGACCGCGCACCTTCTTGGATTTGCGACCTCATGACCTCTCTTATTTTCAACCGCAACCCTCTCGGATTTGCGACCCGGCACGTTCACGCACCGTGACCTCGTGCGAGACATGCGGCACTGTGACTGGGCGTCCGGCGACTCAACACCGCGTACTCGGGCCGACTGTGGCCTTTTCGTGATGGTGGTGTGGCCAAGTGCCTTGAATTAGAAGTGAGTTCTTTGGAGGTTCGCTTAATCTACTTGTTTTTGAACAGTTCCTTTGTCGTCGGGGAAAACCTTGGATCTTATGTCCCTCATTTCCCCTATTAACCTCTAAACCTCCCCAAGATCCCTTTAAAATCCTATTTTTTCCTTTGTTTGAACTCTTTTTTATACCCATTTCCTTCCTATCGTTACCCTTTATAGGCTTCGAAATGCAAATAAAAAGGTTCAAAAGCCCACTTTAAAAATTATATCGTGCCTAGCTCTCCTTCTCTTAGCCCCGCACCTCTTCCCTCCACGCACCCAACTGGAACGCAATGCAATAGCACCGAAAAGTGCATATCTCTCCAATGTATCGGTGCAAATATCGACTACGCTGAACTTATCGATCAATGGTGATCGTTGACCCCACAACCTTTCGTGTTTCCACATTATAACCCCCGACAGTAGCACTGCCGTCCATTTAAATTGTGATCCGATGGTCCGAGTCCCGCCCGCCCCCGTGGTCCCCACCCGCGGCATCGGCTTTGAAAAAGCCTAGTTTCCCACCGTAACGCCTTTGAGTGGAAAGGCTTTTCCCCAACCTTGTGCCGATTCCATGGCGCGATCGACGATGGCCCGTACTAAGCCAAACCGCCACCATCGACGTTATCGTTTCCGCACAGATGCGTAGCGATATTCATATCGGGGCCGGTTAGATCCTTGGTGCCCATCCAATGGTCATCGATCGACGCAGCCGCGCGAGCCCAGTCCATAGCCGCTGGGATTTCGCCACCGTCCATCGCTCCACGCATCCGTCACTGCTGATTCTCGGCGCACGCATCGATGGTTCAGATTCCGTTGACCCACCGTTGACGGCATCCGACCATCGTACGATCGTGCCACGGCCACCCCCACGTGCACCGTCGTACATCATCCCATGCATCACAGACGAAAGAAAACTTGTGTTTTTTTAATGTATTCGTATTCTCACTTGCGTATCACAACTCACCGTACATTTTTTTCGCTATTTATTCGTTTATTTTTCTCCATCATCATCCGTACACATTTCTCCATCCACACCGCCTCCATCATTCCCGCTCATGGATTTCTTGACAAGTTTGTTGTCGTGCGTGTTTCTGGCGGGGAAAACCGCCATGGCTCGTTATCTCCGTCACACCGTGGCGTGTACCGCGTAACAAAGCGATGTACGCAGACACATTTAATGAAGAAAAGGCTCAGGAAGTGTTTGACGTGATTGTAATTTCGGTAAAATAAAGGTCAAAATCTCTGCCGCCTCTCCCAGCCATTAAAAGCAGCGTAGTTCACGCCGCAGGGTGAATCGGGGAGCGGTGAAAGGAGTAAAACTTAAGGAAATCAGGAGGTTAAAGCATTGAAATCTTAGATTTTAAAGGATTAACCAGTTTTTTCGTAGGCATGTACCGTATTTAAAGCAACCGCGAAGATCAATTTAAGTTTAATGCACAGAAACTATACCACTGTGTGGTTCTACAACAGTAACGTTTTTCTTCGTCAAGAGGACAAAGTGCCCACAATTTTTATTATACCGTGTTCCCGTAGGTTTCCACCCCAACAAAGAGAGTCCGCCCGCCCACATGACTGGGAGAACGCGTACGTTGTATGAATTTCACTATTTCTTATTTTTCCTTTTATTCTTACCAAACACACAGATTGTTGTACCAAAACACCTGGAACATACTTTACAGATAAATGTACAGAGTTAAAAATAGAGTGGTTTCGCCCTCTCTCCCTTTTCTACGTTGAACAAGCCATTTGGTTTCCCACTCACCTTGGGCCTGATTCAAAGTTATGAAATCCATATAGTGTATTGTGTGTTGTTGACTGGGCGCATTTTAACCCAAAGTAGCTGTTTTTGAGACTCACCTAAAATAATTAGGTTAATGATGGTGTTTCGTTAATTTATATCTTACAAATTATTGGTATTTTGCACTTGATTGGTATTGTTACTAATATGACAAGCACATTTTCTTTGGATCCGATCTTACAAATGGATTTTTTCCTATCTCTCGTGTGTTTTCATATCTATTTCATTTGTTTTCACTCTGCTTGGTCAAGTTTGTAATAGGATTTACCCTTATTAGGTACCTTATGTTCCTCGCTCTCCTTGCTATTTATGTTTCTCTTCCGAATGTGTATTACATAATCTAGCAGTGATGTTATTGCCTCGTTCTCTCGATGTATGAATTAAATGACCCGCTCTTAGATGTTTCTTGTTATTGATTTAGTTGGAAGATTTTGAACACTGGGATTAAGAGTTAGCTCGTCTTACCAGGGATCCTCGTATTTACCTCGTCGATTTGTAGCTTTGTGTCGAAATCGTGTTATCCCTCCCTCCTACTTTCCATATCAGCACAATCATCTTCAAGATCCTAAGTTTTAGATGACTAGTCGAATCGAAAGCTTGCCTATTGAGCAGCACAAATCTTTCTTGACCCATCGCCCAATGGTTTTGAGTACATTTTGAATGTTTCTACCCTTCCGCCTTATCCTCTTTGCTCATCCTCGGTCTTACATTGAACCCTTCTTCTCGTTAACCACAGTTCAAAACAAAAAATCAAACAAACAAACCCGTGCTCACAATTGAAGCCATTGATTCGAAACTTTTGAGCTCACAGACATAACCTTTGCTCAAATTAGAGAGTTCTCTCTCTGGTACCTGTGAGGCTAGATCCCCGTGTCCTGAAAGTGGTTCCTATGTTGTCTCATCTGTCTTTGCCAATCCTACCAAAACATGGGAACCCTGGCCAAACTCGATTCGACATGTTGCGTGAAAGATTCATGTCCGAACAGCCATTGTTCGAGGGCTGCCATAGGAACACTAGACTCAGCTGGCTGTTAATCGAAATTGTCTGGAGTGGGAACAGAGAATTGTTATATAGCTGAACTGTTTACTTAAAAACTCCCAATTCCATTCTTTAGAACTCAAAACAATAACAACAAATCAGAAAATTCACGAGAGGTTCTCGAGGTTCCATTCTCGATACTGCTAGCTTTACTGGCTACAGACTTTGAAAAATTGTACCAAGGAAAAGTTTTGTTGTCAGACCACCCAAGCAGCTGTTCAAATTAATGATGGAAGACTCCAATGTGCGGCACCAACAGCGTAAAGTAACCTTCAAGGTGAGGAAGAAAAGTAAAAAAAATCAAACCTTCATTTTCAATTTTGTAGTGCTCACCAAATTACAGAAATCTAAAAGGGTGTTTGGGTTATGTAGACACCGTTTTCACTCACCTAATTTTAACCTGGGACAAGGATACAAGTTCACTCGTGATGACATACTTAGACTCATAAAACTCTCACAAACATCTCGTAGCATGATCTGGGAATGAGCCATTACATATATGAGATTAATCGTAGGCTCGTGAGCCCTGTGCCTGTCATCTCGCTCTTCTAGTGCCACCTTGTTGACAGAAAAAACTGGTTCCATTGGCCGAACAGATCTCTTCAAGAAAAGGTCCCACTAGACCTTGAACCGTTTGGAATAGCATCATTCGTGTGTGGGTTCAGCTACCGCTACGATTGGGTCTCTACTTAAACTTCATAAAATAAAGGATACACACCTAATAAAATGATACAAGACATATGATTGATGCATTAACAGGCAACACTATGATAGTAAGAGAAATAATAAAGCATGAAGATCAAGGAAGTGTTGTTAATAACATCGCATTAGCTGCGTTTGTAAACTATTCTAACAATGAAGGAACAATTTTCACAAGAACACCTCACTTCCTAAAAGTTTTAAATGGTAACACAAATGTTAACAAAGCAAAAGTTTACTGTGGGCTATTTCAAGAAAAGTAAAATGAAACTAACCACTAATAATACACTAAATAATTACAGTAAAATTGTGATATTAATTTTAAAGATATGCCTCTTAATCTAAAGATGTCTTAAACTAAAAACATAATAATTTCCAATAGCGCTACACAGATGACGACACCAAATCCACTCAGGAATTTTCAAAACAAGCCGTATCCATGCTTAAATGTATAATCAAGATAATACAAGGTACCTACCTTTTGATTCTCAAACCAAAAACACCGCACTAAGTCTCCGTAATAAAACATTTATAGAGAAAGCTTTCCCTTTGGACTCCCCCACTTTTTTCTTTCCCGACCGTTGGGTCGCCTTTGTGACTTAGCTGTCATCGGGTCGCACCGTCAGCATTTAGTAGGATGAGATTTAGCAACCGGGCAACTCTCTATGACCGCGACTTTTGTATCCCGTACTCACGACCTCAAGAAATTTGCGACCGCAACATTCGATTTACCACCCCGTGACCCTCTCGGATTCGCGACCTTGCGACCCTGGGACCATCTCACCTCACGACATCCTTCGATTCGCAACTCCGCAACCTCTCGATTTGCAACCTTTATCGTTCACGACTCCGTGACCCTCAGCAGACATACTCATGACTTGGGTGGCCTGGCACCGCGACCTTAAAGGCGCATTGGAATACTCAGGCCCTTTTCGTGGCGTGCTTAAGTGCCTTTGAAACCAAAGTGAGTTCTTTGAGGTTCGGGCTAATCTACTTTTTTTTTTGAACAAGTCCCCTTGTTTGTCAAAACTCCTTGATCTTATGTCCTCATTTCTATTAACCTTCTAAATTTCCTGTCAAGATCCTTTAAATCCCATTTTTTCCTTTGTTTAAACTTTATACTCTCTTTATTTTATCACATTCTCTTTTTATAGGCTCTCTAAAATGCACATAATAAGTGTTCATGTTTACTTAAAAAATTGTATCAAGCCTAGCCTTTTCTTCTCTTAGCCCCGCACTCTCTTCTCTGAATGGATCTCAAAGACCTGCATCTGTCACAATAGCAATTTAAAAGTGCATATCTCCAACGTGTACTTGGGCAACATCACCATTGATCTTATCGTATCGACCTGATCATGACCCACAACTTCCGTGTTTCTGCTATAATCCTTAATAGCACCGCCGTCCATTTAAATTTGGTGATTCGAAGGGTCTTAGGCCCGCCCTCGCCCCCCTCGTCCCCACCCGCGTAATCGTTTTAAAACAACTTAGTTTCCCATCACATCGCTTGAGTGGTAGGTGGTTTTTCCCCAATCTCAGCCATTCCACACAACATCGTACGTGGCTCTCGTACGGTTTTCAAAACGCTTACCCATCGTACGTTATCGTTTTGCAAGGTGATGCGAGCGATATTCATATCGCCGCCCGCTGGGATTCGGCGCTCATCTAATGTCATTTATCGATTTAAGTCGCGCGGTTTAAACCATGCTCGCTTTACCGGCTCACCATCCATCGCTCGACGCATCCACCGTCGTCGATTCTCACAATTCCATGGTTCAGACCGTTGACCCACCTGCTGACCACCCGACCATCGCATGATCGCGCGCACGGCCACTCCCTACGTGCACCCGTTTTATATCATCCCATGTGGCATCATATATATTTTAAAATTTTGTGTTTTTTGTATGTTTTTTTTTTACTTTATTTCGTTTCTCCGTACCGCCAACCTCCACTTACATTACCATTTATCTACGATTTTTCCCTCCATTTCATCATCCGCATGGCCATTTCCTCCATCCACACCGCTCCACCATTCCCACTCATGGATTTCTATGTTTTGGTTGTTTTGCGTGTTTCAAGTGGGAAAGCAATGCTATTTCCGTTATCTCCGCTAATCGGGTGGCGCAATCATAATGGTGCTTAAAAGTGTACAAGAGACAAGCACGAACAAGAAAGGCTCAGGAAGTGTTTGACGGGATTGTAATCAAAGGAAAGGGTCAAAACTCGTCACTTCTCCCAGAGCCATTAAAAGCACAAGTAGTTCACTACCGCAGGGAAGAATCGGGGAGTGTAAAGACAGAAATCAAGCATGAAATCAAAGTTAAAGCATTAAACGAGATTTTAAAGTGATTAATCCAGCTTTTTCACAGGCAGCCACTAAAACCTCGTAAGACTGTTCCGTGTTTACGGCGTAAATGACATCACCGTAATTTCATGGCATCGTTTTTCTTTCACAGTGATAGACAAAAGTGTGCTTGCGCGCTTTTATTATACATCGTGTCTTCGAGAAGCCACCCTGCCGTAGTCCCACATGACCGGGGAGCACGTACGAAGCAAGTAGGGTAATAATTTCACTATTTCTTATTTTTCCTTTTTTATTTCATCAAATGTACCACATAAAGATTGCGAAACATAAAAAACACCTAAGCCATACCGTGTAGATAAATGCCAGAGTTAAAATAGAGGAAGCCGTTCCCTCCCTTTTCTCGCTAATGTTTCATTTGCTCCCCACCCACCTCTCACCATCTCTGTTATAAAATCCATACAGAAAATATTGTGGTATGTTGTTGATCAGCAGACAGAGAACTCGGTGGCAGCTGTTTTTGAGACTCACTGTGGTAAAGATTGTAAGATAGGTTGAAGGATATGTTTTCGTGTATCCAGCACAAGCTAATAAAGTATCACTCTAATTGCATTGTTACTAATGATGCTGTATTCTCTTTTTGGATTCCGGATTCTATGAACATGATGTTTCTCTTATCTCCGTGCTTTCCATATTCATTTCATTTCGTTGTTTCCACTGCTTGGTACTCGAAGTTTGGTAATAGGATTTACCCTTGTTAGGTACCTTATACCTCGCTCTTGCCATTTACAAGCTTTCTCCTCGAATGTATTATCCGAGAAGTGATTTTGGCTTGGTTTAATCAGTGGTGAGCACACATGCTCAGTGACAAACATGAATTAAATGAATTCGCTCTTAGATGTTTCTTGTTATTGATTTAGTTGGAAGATTTTTTGGAACACCGACTAGAGTTAGGCTCGCTCCACTAGGATCTCGTACTTTCCATCCGCCCATTTGTAGCTTTGTGTTCGAAATCGTGTTATCTCTCCCTCCTACTTTCCATATCACACAATCATCTTGAAGATCCTAAGTTTTAGATGACTAGCCCAATCGTAAAAGTCATTGGCCATCGTAGCAGCAAGCAAATCCTTTCTTGACTCCATTGCCCAATGGTTTTGAGTATTTTCAGAATGTTTCACCGCTCATTCCTCTTTTCACCTTCCGGGTTCTACATTGAACCCTTCCTTCCGATAACCAAAGAACCAAAAATAAAAAAATCAAACAAACAAACCCGTGCCTACATAATTAGCTCGTGTAACATCTTAAACTTTGAGTTTTCATAGACATAAACTCTTTTTGCTTAAATTAGAGATCCTCTCTGTACCTGTGGAGGGAGGATCCCCCCGAAGTCCCAGGCGGTTCCGATGTTGTCTCAGTCTTTGGTTCTGCTAATCCCAAGAAAAACATGGGAACCCTAACACAACCTCCGATTCGACATGTTATGTGAAAGATTCAAAGTCCGGGCCACTCATTGTCTTGAGGGTCATCAGTAGGGTTATCAGACTCAAACAAGGTTAACCAATTGTTCAAGGGAAATGAGAACCACATAAATTTAACCTGTCGATTAAAAACTCCCAATCGACATCCTTATAGGGAACTACAAAAACAATAACAATGAACAAATCATATAAAATCGTACTGAAGAGGTTCTCAGGGTTCCACACCGATATCGTTTAGCTTTATCAATACACTTTGAAAATCGTAATTTTGAAAAGCTTGTCATAATTGCTAACGTTAGTTGTTCAAACTAATGGATGGGTGACCCTAAATAGTCGTGCGCACCATTTTTTAGCGGCAACCTTCGAAGGTGAGGAAGAAAAGCAAAAAAAAATCAAACCTTCGTGCCTTTCACCCGAGCGCTCACTGTGTGTTGCAGAAACTAAAAGGTGTTTGGGTTATGGACACTGTCACCATCGAATTTTAACTGGGACAAGTGATACATAAGTCTACCTGTGATGAGACATCGAGACTATGTAAAACTCGACAAATACCCTGGAGCATGATTTAGGAACGAGCTTGCACACATATGAGATTAATCGGCAGTTTCGGGCGTTCGTTTTGTCATCCGTCTTCCTTCTACACAATTTTGTTGATGTGAAAACTGGTCGTACCGAACAGACTTAAAAGGTCCCAATTAGACCTTGGAACCGTTTGGAATAGGGGATTCTGGTCTTGTGTAGGTGGGTCTGTGGCCCATCACCACGATTTCACCTTTGTTTGGGTCTCACTAAACTCTATAAAATAGTGGATACACACTTAATAAAATGACAAAGACATATGATTGATGCATTAAATGTACATGCAACACTATGAGTATAAGAGAAAATAATAAAGCATGAAGACCGACAAAGTATGTTGTTAATAACACCTATTAGGAATATGTTTTAAATCGTTCTAACAATGAAGGGTACAATTTTCATGGCAAGGAACACCCTTTCCATTTCCTAAAAAGTTATAAATGGTAACACAAATGCTAATAAACAAAGCCACTGCCGTCACAGAAGAAAGTAAAATGAACTTCAACTACCATTAAGTACTTCAAAGAAATTACAAAATTGTGATATGAATTAAAGATAAGGCTTCCCTAATCTAAAGATGTCTAAACTAAAACATAATACCTGAAGGAATACAAGGTATGACGACATCAAACTACCTCGAGGAATTTTTTCAAAATGAAGTTTCAGATTCATTCTTAAATGTATAATCGTAAGAGGTATAACAGTACCCACTGATTTCAAACCAAAATATCAAATATTTTAAGTTGTTGCAAGGAACATTTACAGAGAAAATTCTTCTTTGGACTCCCCCACTTTTGCTTTCCCTGACCTGCTGGGTCGCTTGACTTAGCCGCTAAGCGACCGGGTCGCGCCGCTGCATATTTAGTAGGATGAGACTTAGCAACTCGGCCACCTCTATGACCATATCTTTTGCACTCGTGACCTACTTACCTCAAGAAAATCCTGCGACTCTAACTCTTTATTTACGATTTCGTGACCTTTTCGATTCACGACCACATCTTTCATCATCCGCGACCTCGCGACCTTCTTGGATTTGCGACCTCACGACCTCCCGATTTGCAACCCCGAAACCTCCTCGATTTTGCAACTCGCATCGGCACAGAGAGACTCCGTGACCCCGCGTATATGCGGTCTGCGGACTCGGGGCGTCCGCGACTCCACGGCCTTGCGTACCGGGCCGACCGTGGCCTCCTTTTTGGTGGACACAAGTGCCTTTGAAATTAAAGTGAGTTCTTTGGAGGTTCGCTTTAATCTACTGCTTAAATGTGTCCCTTGTTTGCCGGGGAAAACCTTGGATCTTATGTCCCTCATTTCCTATTAACCCCTCTAAACCTCCCAAGATCCCCTTTAACCTATTTTTCTTTGTTTAAACCTTATACCCCTTTCCTTCGAATGTTATCTCTTATAGGCTCAAAATGCACAAAGTCCAGAAGTCAATTTTGGGCAACATCAAGCTCATTCCTTTCCTCTTAGCCGCGCACCCTTCCTCCACGTGATCCAATACGAACCACCCAGCTAGCACCGAAAAGTGCATATCTCCAATGTGTATCGGGTGCAACATCGACCATTGATCTTATTGATCGAACGGTGATCTGTCCCACAACCTTCCGTGTTTCCGTTATAACCCCACAGGCAATCGCCGTCCATTTAAATTGTGATCCATGGTCCGAAGTCCGCCCGCCCCGTCCCCACCCGCGCACCGTTTTGAAAACAAACTCTCTAGTTTCCATCACATCGCCTTTGAGTGGTAGGTGGTTTTTCAATCCCCGCCGATTCCATTAAGCGCCGATTGACGCGTAGCTCCCGTACGGTTTCAAAACTCGCCTACCCATCGCACGTTATCGTCTCTGGGCATGTGATGCGTAGCGATATTCATACTGGGCCGGTGATCTTGGGCAACTCTCATCCAAATGGTCATCGATTGACGAAGCCGCGCGGGGTTTAAACCATAGCCGTCGTACCCTTGGCCCACCATCCATCGCCCTCCGACGCATCCACTACCGTTGATCTCCGCCACGATCGATGGTCTAGATCCGTTTGACCCACCGTTGACGACCCGACCATCGGCATGATCGCGCCACGGCCACCCCCACGTGCACCCGTCGTACATCATCCCATGCATCACATGAGTATTTGTGAAAATTTTGTGTTTTTTTAAGGTTTTTTATTCAGATTTCCGCTCCTTAGACCGCTCTAACCTCCACCAGCATTTTTTTCGCCATTTATCTACGATTTTTCCTCCATTTCATCATCCGCATGGAAGCATTCCATCCACACCGCCTCCATCATTCCCGTCCATGGATTTCCTTTGACAAGTTTGTTGTTTTATAGGGTTTCAAGTGGGGAAAACCGCCATGCCTTAGTTATCTCCCCGTCATCGTGGGTGAAATTGAGGTAATCGTGTCATGTGTACAGAGATACATTTAATGAAGAAAAGGCCTGTGGAAGTGTTCGACGTGATCGTAATCAAAGGAAAGGGTCAAAATCCCGTCACTTCTCCTCCGGAAAGCCATTAAAAGTACTGCAGTTCACGGCCCGAGGGTAACTGTGGGAGCGGCAAAGAAATCAGTAAGGAATCAAAGAGTTAAAGTATTAAACGAGAGATTTTAAAGGATTAATCAGCTTTTTCGTAGGCAACGTACCGTGATTGAAAACTCAAGATCAATCAAGTTTAATGCACAGAAAACTATACCACTGTGGTCTTCACAGCTAATGTAATGTTTTCTTCGTCAAGAGGACAAAGTGCCCATGTGCTTTTATTATACATCGTGTCTCGAGGTTTCCTACCCCAACAAAGTAGTCCTACATGATCGAAGCATTTGTTGCACAAGTAGGGCAGACTTCACTATTTCTTATTTTTACTTTTTTATTTCACCAAAATGTACCACAAGATTTCCGCCAAAGAACACCTGGGTTATTATTCGGTAGATAAACGCATAGAGTTAAAAGTAGAGTGGGTTTCGGCCCTCTCTCTCCCTTCGCGTTTAATGTTTCATTTGGTTCTCACCCACCTCCTCACCATCCGTTGTTATAAAATCCATGAGAAAATATTGTAAAGGTTGTTGATCGTTTATCGTAGGACCGTGTTGGGGTTGCTTTGAGACTTACCGTGTAAAGATTGCAAGATAGGTTGAAGGATATGTTGCATCGAGTATTCAACTATTGGAAATATTGTACTTGATTGGTATTGTTACTTAACATGACAAGCACATTTCTTTGGATCCCGATCTTAAGCAAATGGGAGTGTTTTTCCTTATCTCTCCAGGTTTACATTCATTCCATTTCGCTTCTACCGGCTTGCATCAAGTTTGGCATAGGATTTACCCTTGTTAGGTACCTTATGTTCCCTTTTCCTTGCCATTTATGTTTTCTTCGAATGTATTATCTCGAGAAGTGATTTCAGCTGGTTTAACTAGTGTAGTGGATGTTATTGCCCGTTTCTCTCGATGTAATAGAATTAAAATGAATTCGCTCTTAGATGTTTTCTTGTTATTGATTTAGTTGGAAGATTTTGGAACACCGGGGATTAGAGTTAGCTCCGTCCACTAGGATCCTTGTACGACGTGCCGATTTGTAGCTTTGTGCCTGAATCTCGTGTTATCTCCTCCCCTCCTACTTTCCATATCACATAATCTGGGCTGAAGATCCTGGTGTCAGATGACTAGTCCCAATCGAAAAGTTTGCCTATTGAGAGCAAGCAAATCCTTTCGAATTTACCGCTTCAATGGTTTTGAGTATTTCCTCGAATGTTTCACCTCTCGCCTTATCCTCTTTTCTCATCCCTGTCTTACATTGAACCCTTCCTTCCCGATAAATCCGCAACCAAAATAAAAAATCAAACAAACAAACCCGTGCCTATAACTAGCTCAATATCTTAAACTTTGAGCTTCATAGACATAAACCTTTGCTCAAATTAGAGAGATGCCTCTCTAGACCTGTGGGAGGGCTAGATCCCGATGTCCAAAGTGGTTCCCGATGTTGTCTCATCTTTTGGTCCTTCTGCTTAACCGGCTAAACATGGGAACCCCCAACACAAACTCTGGATTCGACATGTTGCGTGAAAGATCTGAAAAGTCCGAACAGCCCATTGTCTTGAGTGGTCGCCATGGGGAACACTAGACTCCGTGTCAAGGTTAACCGAAATTGTTCAAGGAAATGAGAATCACATAGCTGAACTGCTCACTTAAAAACTCCCAATCGACATCCTTTTTAGGGAACTCAAAACAATAATGAACAAATCTCGATAGAAAATTCATCAAGAGGTTCCCGAGGTTCCATTTTGATATCGTTTAGCTTTATCAATACACTTTGAAAATCGCACTGTGAAAAGCTTGTAATTCATCAAGCAGTTGCTCAAACGAATGGATGGAAGACTCCGGAATGTGCGGCACCATTGTTTAGCGCAACCTTCGAAGGTGAGAAAGAAAGCAAAAACGAACCTTCATTTTCAATTTACGCTAACCAAAGTCATAGAAATCTAAAAGGTGTTTGGGTTATGGACACTCCGTTTTCACCATCGAATTTTTAACCGGGACAAGTGATACATAAGTTCATCGGATGAGACATCGAGACTCATAAAACTCCGACAAACATCTCTGAGTGTTTGATTTTAGAATGAGCCATTACATATATGAGATTAATCGGCAGTTTCCAGGCTCGCCTGTCATCTGGCCTCCTTTCTAGTGCTAATTTTGTGCCATGTGTGAAAATCGTCCGACTAACACAGGATCTCCTCTGGGTAAAAGGTCCCAATTAGACCTTGAACCGTTTGGAATAGGGATCCCATTCCTCGGGTGTGGGTCTAGCTACCGCTGATTTCTCCTTTCTTTGGGTCTCACTTAAAATCTATAAAATTAAAGGATACACACCTAATAAATTATACAAGACATATGATTGATGCATTAAATGTGTACACAGTCACTATGAGTAGCAAGAGAAGACAAAGGACAGAATATCATAGTTAAGCAGCACAACACCGCATTAGGGCTTCATGTTTGTAACCGTTCTAACAATGAAGGAAATAATTCCTCAGAAAGAAGAAGAACACTTTCAATTTCCTAAAAAGTTTTAAATGGTAACACAAATGCTAATAAACAGCTTCACGTCGCTTCATTAAGAAAGTAAAATAACTCAACCACCATTAACATACTTTAAAGAAATTGTTATAAACAGATATGAATTAAAGATACGCTCCGTTAATCTAAAGATACCCGTAAACTAAAAACATAATACTCAATAGCGCTCATACAGATGATTACATCAAATCCACCAAGGAATTTTTCAAAATTCTTTATCCATGCTTAAATGTATAATCAAGATAATACGTTGTACTCAGCTTGATTCCCAAACCAAAATATCAAGATTGTTCAAGGAAACATTTATAGAGAAAATCTTTCCTTTGGACTCCCCGACTTTTTGCTTTCCGATCGTTGGGTCGCCTTGTGACTTAGTCGTTTCAAGCCACGGGCTGTACGTCAGAATTTAGTAGGGGGATGAGACTTAGCAACTGCAACCTCTATGACTTGCGACCTCGGAAATCTTTTCGCGACTCCACACTCAAGAAAATCTCGCCGCGACCCGCAACCTCTTTGGATTGCTGTACTCATGTCTCTTGATTCCGCTGACGGCAACTTGACTAGTCCGCTGACCCATGGCTTTTCTGGATTTACAGTGGCATCAGACTCTTTCCGTATTTTAGTGGAACCCTGCAAACCCTGGATTGTACCCTGCATATTCAATGTCTTGAACGCAAGAGAGAGATATATACTGTGACTTGGCAGTTCTCCGTACCCGCGACCTTTAAAAGGGACTTAAACACTTGTGGCCTCCTTTTTGGTGGACAAGGCCAAGTGCCTTTGAAATTAAAGTGAGTTCTTTGGAGGTTCGCCGAATCTACTTGTTTTGAACAATGTGTCCCTTGTTTGCCGGGGAAAACCTTGGATCTTATGTCCCCTCATTTCCCCTATTAACCCTCCAAACCTCCCAAGATCCCCTTTAAATCCCATTTTTTCCCCTTTGTTTAAACCTTTATACCCCTTGCTTCCTATCTTTACCCTTTATAGGCCTCAAAATGAAATAAAAAGGTTCAAAGCCCACTCTTAAAATTATATCAAGCCTAGCCCTTTCCCTCTTAGCCTCGCACCTCTTCCTCCATGATCCTGGGCCGCCGAACCACCCGCCAGCACCGAAAAGTGCATATCTCCACGTGTAGACGGGTGCAACATCGACCATTGATCTGGCTGATCGAACGATGATCGTTGACCCCACAACCTTTCGTGTTTCCCTCATATAACCCCGACAGGCAATCGCCGTCCATTGGGACTCAGATCTCGGGCGACCGAGTCCGCCCGCCCGTGGTCCCCACCCGCGCACCGTTTTGAAAACAATTCTTAAGCCCATCACATCGCCTTTGAGTGGTAGGTGGTTTTTTCCCCAATCCCCGATTCCGTACAAACCGACACTCCGTGGCTCCCGTACGGCTTCAAAACCGCCTACCCATCGCACGTTATCGTCGGCATGTGATGCGTAGCGATATTCATATCGCCGTTAGATCTTGGCGCCTCATCCAATGGTCATCGATCGATGAAGTCGCGTGGGGTTTAAACCATAGCCGTCGTACCCTTGGCCCACCATCCATCGCCCTCCGATGCATCCACTGTCGTTGATCTCCGCCACGATCGATGGTCTAGATCTGTTGACCCACCGTTGACGACCCGACCATCGTACGATCGCGCAACGCTCACCCCCACGTGCACCCGTCGTACATCATCCCATGCATCACATATATTTGTGAAAATTTTGTGTAAGGTTTTTTTCATTCGTATTCGTCCGTTGCATCGCCAACCTCCACTCGTAGCATTTTTCGCCATTTATCTACTGAGTTTCTTCCATTTCATCATCCGCATGGCCATTTCCTCCATCCACACCGCCTCCATCGTTCCCATCCATGGATTTCCTTTGACAAGTTTGTTGTTTTGCAGGTTTCAAGTGGGGAACCGCCATGGCTCGTTATCTCTCACATCGTGTAAATTGCGTAATCGTGTCATGTACGTATATACATTTAATGCAGAAGAAAGGCTCAGGAAGTGTTTCGACGTGATTGTAATCAAAGGAAAGGGTCAAAATCCCGTCACTTCTCCTCCGAGCCATTGGTGCCAATGCAGTTCACTCGCTGCAGGTGACCGTGGGAGCGGCAAAGAGAAATCACATGAAATCAAAGAGTTAAAGATTAAAAGGAGATTTTAAAGGATTAATCCAAGCTTTACAAGGTACTGCATTGAAAACTCGAAGATCAATCAGAAGTTTAATGCATGTGAGAAACTATACCACTGTGGTCTTCTACAAGAAATAGAATGTTTTCTTCTTTCAAGAGGACAAAGTGCCCATGCAAGCTTTTATTATACATCGTGTTCCCGAGGTTTCCTACCCCAGCCGCAGTCCTACATGACGTGCTATTTGTTGTACAAGTAGGGCAGACCTCACTATTTCTTATTTTTCCTTTTTATTTCACCAAATGTAACACACAAGATTTCACAAATAAAACACCTAAGCCATACTGTAGATAAATGTATACGTAGCAAAATAGAGTGGGGTTTCTGCCCTCTCTCTCCCTTTCTCGTTTAATGTTTCATTTGGTTCTCACCACCTCTCCTCAGCTCATATGTTGTTATAAAATCCATGAGAAAAATATTGTAAAGGTTGTTGATCGTATTATCGAGAACCGTGCGCTTGCTTTGAGACTCGGGCCTCTGTAAAGATTGCAATATAGGTTGAAGGATATGTTTTCAGACCGAGTATTCCGCCTATTGGAAATATTGTACTTGATTGGTATTGTTACTTAATATGACAAGCACATTTCTTTGGATCCCGATCTTAAGCAATGGTGATGTTTTTCATATCTCTCGTGTTTACATTCATTTCATTTCGTTTCTATCAAGCCAGAACACCGAAGTTTGGCATAGGATTACCCTTGTTAGGTACCTTATGTTCTGCCTCTCCTTGCCATTTATGTTTCTCTCTTCTCCGAATGTATTATCTGAGAAGTGATTTCAAATGGGTTTAACTAGTGTAGTGGATGTTATTGCATGTTCTCTCGATGTATGAATTAAATGAATTAGCTTCTAGATGTTTCTTGTTATTTGATTACAAGATTTTTTGGAACACTGGATTAGAGTTAGCTCGGTCTAATTGTGATCCTTGTACGACTCCGCTCGATTTGTAATCTCAGGTTTCCGAAATCCGTGTTATCTCCTCCTCCTACTTTCCATATCACATAATCATCTGAAGATCCCGAGTTTTAGATGACTTAGCCTGACCGAAAGTTTGCTCATTGAGTAGCAAGCAACTTTCGACTCCATTGCCCAATGGTTTTGAGTATTTACCGGAATGTTTCACCTCCCTCGCCTTATCCCTCTTTGCTCATCCCTATTTTGACATTGAACCTTCCTTCCCGATAACAAGCAACCATCAAACAAACAAACCCGTGCCTATAACTAGCCTAACATTTTAAACTTTGAGCTTCATAGACATAAACCTTTGCTCAAATTCAGAGATCCCTCAGACTCCAGAGGGCTAGATCCCGAGGTCCGAAAGTGGTTCTGATAAGCTTTCATCTTTTGGTCTTGCCAATCCGGCCCAAAACATGGGAACCCCAACACAAACTCGACGACATGTTGCATGAAAGATTCAAAGTCCGAACGTTCATTGTTCAGGGTCGTCATAGGAACACTTAAAAACTCCCAATCGACATCCTTTTTATGGAACTCAAAACAATAATGAACAAATCGATAGAAAAAACGACCAAGAGGTTCCTAAGGTCTGCTTCCGATATCGTTTATTTGACACACACTTTGAAAATCGTACCCGTGAAAAGCTTGTTGTAATTCACCGGCGAGTTGTTCAAAAATGAATGGATGGAAGACTTCAAGAATGCGGCACCATTGTTTAGCGCAACCTTCGAAGGTGAGGAAGAAAGCAAAAAAATCAAACCTTCATTTTCAATTTCGTAGCGCTCACCAAAGTCATAGAAATCTAAAAGGTGTTTGGGTTATGGACACTCCGTTTTCACCATCAATTTAACCGGGGACAAGTGATACATAAGTTCATCTGGGATGAGGGGATATCAGACTCATAAAACTCCGACAAACACTTGAGCATGATTTGGGAAATTGAGCCATTACATATAGACACTCCAGCCCTCAAGGCTCCCGCCTGTCATCCTCTCCTTCTAGTGCCAATTTTGTTGACAGAAACTGTCTTCCGACCAAATGCCAGGATCTCCCCGTAAAAGGTCCCACCAGACCTTGAACCGTTTGGAATAGGGATCCCATTCGGTGGGTCTAGCTACCGCCGATTTCTCCTTTTCTTTGGGTCTCACTTAGACTCTATAAACAAGGATACACACCTAATAAAATGATACAAGACATATGATCGATGCATTAAATGTACATGCAACACTATGAGTAGCAAGAGGAATAATAAAGCATGACGCACCGAAGGAAGTGTTGTTAACAACACCGCATTAGTGGTCATGCTTGTAAATTGTTCTAACAATGAAGGAAACAATTCCTCATGGCAAGAACACCCTTCACTTCCTAAAAGTTTTAAATGGTAACACAAATGCTAATAAACAAAGCCATCAACATTGCTAAGAAAAGTAAAATGAACTCAACCACCATTAACATACTCGCAAATTGTTATAAAAATTGTGATATGAATTAAAGATACGCTTACCTTAATCTAAAGATGTTCGAAACTAAAAACATAATAGTCAATAAATAAGCCATACGATGACGACACCAAATCCACCAAGGAATTTTTTCAAAATACTTGTATCCATTCTTAAATGTATAATCAAGATAATACAAGCAGTATCAGCGTGATTCCCAAACCAAAATATTCATATCAGTTCCCGAAGGAAACATTTATGGAGAAAAGCCTTTCGGGACTCCCCACTTTTTGCTTTCCCGACCGTTGGCCGGGCCGGTGACTTAGTCGCTGGCCTGTTCGGTCGCGCCGTCGGCATTTAGTAGGGGATGAGACTTAGCAACTCGAAACCTCTATGACTTGCGACCTCGGGAATTCGCGACCCACGACCTCAAGAAAATCCGCGACTCCGCAACCTTCTTCTTTGGATTTACGACCTCGCTGACTCCCTCCTTGGATTCGCGGCCTTGCGACCTCGGACCATCCGCGACCTCGCGACCTCTGGATTTGCGACCTCACGACCTCCTTTGATTTGCAACCCCGCAACCTCCTTGGATTTGCAACCTTGCATCGTTCACGACCCGTGACTCCAAGTACAGATATGCGACTCCGTGGATTTGGGCCCGCGACCCGCGACCTTGCGATTTGGCCGACTTTGTAGCCTTTTGGGTGATTGTACAAGTGCCTTTGAAATTAAAGTGAGTTCTTCTTTGGAGGTTCACTAGAATCTACTTGTTTTGAACAGGTCCCCTTGTTTGTCGGGGAAAAACTCGATCTTATGTCCCCCCATTTCCCCTATTAACCCTCTAAACCTCCCAAGATCCCCTTTAATCCCATTTTTTTCCTTTGTTTAAACCTTTATACCCCTTTCCTTCCTATCGTTACCCTTTATAGGCCTCAAAAATGCAATAAAAAGGTTCAAAAGCCCACTTTAAAAATTATATCAAGCCTGGGTTTCCCCTTCCCTCTTAGCCGCGCACTCCTTCCTCCACGTGGATCCAACACGTAACCACCCACTAGCACTCGAAAAGTGCATATCTCCACGTGTACTCCAGGTGCAACATCGACCATTGATCTTATTGATCGAACTAGCAGATCGTTGACCCCACAACCTTCCGTGTTTCGTTATAATTCTGACAGTAAGTACCGCCGTCCATTTAAATTGTGATCTCTGATGGTCCTGAGTCCGCCCGCCCCCGTGGTCCCCACCCGCGCACCGTTTTGAAAAACAGCCTCAGTTTCCATTCACATCACCTTGGAGTGGTAGGTGGTTTTCCCCAATCCCCAGCGATTCCATACATCGATTGACGTGGCTCCTTTGATTGCTGGGAACCGCCTACCCATCACACGTTATCGTTCTAGACAGATGCGTAGTGATATTCATCGCCTGCTAGAGCTTGGCGCCCATCCAGTCGGTCATCGATCGGGACGGCCGCGTGGGGTTTAACCATAGCCGGCTGCATTCGGCCCACCATCCATCACCCTCCGACGATCCACCGTTGATCTCTAGCTACGATCGATGGTCTAGATTCGGTTGACTCCACCGTCGACGACCCGACTATCGCATGATCGCGCTACGTCACTCCCACGTGCACCTCTCGTACATCATCCCATGCATCACATATATTTGGGAAAATTTTGTGTTTTTTTAAGGTTTTTCATTCAGACGTTGCCCAGACCGCCAACCTCCACCGCAGCATTTTTCGCCATTTATCTACGATTTTTTCCTCCATTTCATCATCCGCATGGCCATTTCCTCCATCCACACCGCCTCCATCATTCCCCGCGTCCATGGATTTCTTGACAAGTTTGTTGTTTTGCAGGGATTCAAGTGGGGAAACCGCCATGGCGCGTTATCTCACACTCGTGCGGCAATGCGTGCATCAGCTGCGTCGCAGATACATTTAATGAAGAAAGGCCCGTGGTGCTGCTCGACGGATTGTAACTGGAAGGAAAGGGTCAAAATCGTCACTCTCTCCGGAGTCATTAAAAGCACAGAGTTCATGGCCGCAGGGTAACCGTGGGAGCGGCAAAGAGAAATCGCAAGGAAATCAAAGAGTTAAAGCATTAAATCCAGAGATTTTAAAGGATTAATCAGCTTTTTCGTAGGCAAGGTACTGTATCAAACCTCAAGATCAATTAGAAGTTTAATGCAATGGTGAAATCATACCACCAGGGTTCTCTATAGCAGTAGAATGTTTTTCTTCGTCAAGAGGACAAATGCCCATGCGCTTTTATTATACATCGTGTTCCCGAGGTTTCCTACCCCAACAAAGTAGTCCTACATGATCGGCGATTTGTTGCACAAGTAGGCGTACCTCACTATTTCTTATTTTTCTCCTTTTTTATTTCACCAAATGTACCACACGTATCACAAATAAAAAAACACCTAAGCCATACCAGATAAATGCATAGAGTTAGCCAGAGTGCTCTGGCCTCTCCTTCGTTTAATGTTTCATTTGGTTCTCACCCACCTCCTCGCCCACCCGTTGTTATAAAATCCATGAGAAAATATTGTAAAGGTTGTTTGGTCAAGCATCGAGAACCGCAAGGCTTGCTTTGAGACGTTACTGTGTGAAGATTGCAAGATAGGTTGAAGGATATGTTTTCACCAGTATTCTGTCATTGGAAATATTGTACTTGATTGGTATTGTTACTTAATATGACAAGCACATTTCTTTGGATCCTCGATCTTAAGGCCGGTGATGTTTTCCTATCTCTCGTGTTTACATTCATTTCCCTATTCTCTCGTTTTCATCGCTTGCATCAAGTTTGGCATAGGATTTACCCTTAGTACTCTCCTTATAAACTTCGCTCTCCTTGGCCATTTATGTTTCTCTTCTCGAATGGTCTGGTAGTTGGATTTTTAAATAGTTTCTACCCAGTGTAGTGGATGTTATTCGGTTTCCTCTCGATGTATGAATTAAATGAATTCAGTTCTTAGATGTTTTGTTATTGATTTAGTTGGAAGATTTTGGAACACTCGGGATTAGAGTTAGCCTCGTCCACTAGATCCTTGTACGACTCCGCTGATTTGTAGCTTTGTGCTCGAAACTGTTATCTCCTCCCCTCCACTTTCCATATCACATAATCATCTTCAAGATCCTAAGTTTTAGATGACTAGCCCAACTCGTAAAGCTTGTCTATTGAGTAGCAAGCAAATCCTTTCGACTCCATTGCCCATCAATGGTTTTGAGTATTTCCTGAATGTTTCACCTCTCATTTTATCCCTCTTTGCTCATCCCTGCAATATCTTAAACTTTGAGCTTCATAGACATAAACCTTTGCTCAAATTAGAGAGATCCCTCTCTAGACCCAGGAGGGCTAGATCCCGAGGTCTCAAAGTGGTTCTGATGTTGTCTCATCTTTTATTCAAGTTAACTGGCCAAAACATAAACCCCCAACACAAACTCGTATCTACATGTTGCGTGAAAGATTCAAAGTCTCGAATACCATTGTCTCGAGGGTCGTCATAGGGAACACTAGACTCAGCCGGGTTGCTAACTCGAAATTGTTCAAGGAAATGAGAATCACATAGCTGAACTGCTCACTCTCAAAAACTCCCAATCGACATCCTTTAGGAACTCAAAACAATAATGAACAAATCTCGATAGAAAATTCATCAAGAGGTTCCCGAGGTTCCATTCCCGATATCGCTAGCTTTATCAATACACTTTGAAAATCGTACCTCGTGAAAAGCTTGTTGTAATTCGATCGGCGAGTTGTTCAAACGAATGGATGGAAAGACTCCGGCAATGTGCGGCACCATTGTTTACACAAAGTGAACCTTCGAAGGTGAGGAAGAAAAGCAAAAAAAATCAAACCTTCATTTTCAATTTCGTAGCGCTCACCAAAGTCATAGAAATCTAAAAGGTGTTTGGGTTGGTGGACACCCGTTTTCACCATCGAATTTTAATCGGGACAAGTGATACAAGTTCATCGCGGGATGAGACATCGAGACTCATAAAACTCCGACAAACATCTCGGGAGCATGATTTGGGAATGAGCCGTTACATATATGAGATTAACTCTAGGTTCTCGGGTTCGAAATTTTGTCATCTCATTCTTTCTAGTGCGTCAATTTTAAGGAGTCAGAAAGGCACCGTCGACCAACAAGAGACTTTAGAAAGGTCCCACTAGACCTTGAACCGTTTGGAATAGGGATCCATTCTGGTGTGGGTCTAGCTAACAACATTTCTCCTTTCTTTGGGTCTCACTTAAACTCTATAAAACAAAGGATACACAATCAATAAAATGATGGCTGTGACATATGATTGATGCATAAAATGTACATGCAACACTATGAGTAGCAAGAGGAAATAATAAAGCATGAAGACCGAAGGAAGTGTTGTTAACAACACCGCATTAGGGTCATGCTTGTAAATGCCCTAACAATGAAGGAAACAATTCCTCATGGCAAGAACACCTCCTTCACTTCCTAAAAGTTTTAAATGGTAACACAAATGCTAATAAACAAAGCCATCGCCGTTCGTTAAGAAAGTAAAAATGAACTCAACCACCATTAACATACTCGCAAATTGTTAGAAAAATTGTGATATGAATTAAAGATAAAGTTCCCTTAATCTAAAGATGTTCGTAAACTAAAAACATAATACTCAATAGTACTAAGTGCGTATTAGACTATACCCAAATCCACCAAGGAATTTTTCAAAATGCTTGTATCCATGCTTAAATGTATAATCAAGATAATACGTTGCACGCCTCGATTCCCAACCAAAGACGTTATCTAAGTTCTCAAGGGAAACATTTATAGAAAAGCTTTCCTTGACTCCCCGACTTTTTGCTTTCCCGATCATGGCCGCTTTGTGACTTAGTCGCTGTCATCGGGTCGCCGCCGGCATTTGGTAGGGGATGAGACTTAGCAACCTCGGGAAACCTCTATGACTTGCGACCTCGGGAAATTCCGCGACCTACGACCTCAATAAAATCTCGCGACCCGCAACCTCTTTGATTTTACGACCCTCGCCGACCCCCCTTGAGCCCGCGACCTGCGACCCCGAACATCCGCGACTCCGGCGACCTTCTTGGATTTGCGACCTCACGACCTCTCCTTCGATTTGAAACCCCCGCAGTCTCCCTTGATTTGCAAACTCGCATCGTTCACGACCGTGACCCCGTATATGCGACCCGTGACTCAAGGGCCCGCGACCGCGACTCCGGCGTACCGATCATGGGGCTCCTTTTTGCGGACAGTGGCCAAGTGCCTTTGAAATTAAAGTGAGTTTCGAAGTTCGCCGTAATCTACTTGTTTTGAACAAGTCCCCTGTTTGTCGGGGAAAACCTTTGGATCTTATGTCCCCTCATTTCCCTATTAACCCTCTAAACCTCCCAAGATCCCCTTTAAATCCCATTTTTTCCCCTTTGTTTAAACCTTTATACTCCCTTTTCCTTCCTATCGTTACCCTTTATAGGCCTCAAAATGCAATAAAAAGGTTCAAAAGCCCACTTTAAAAAATTATATCAAGCCTAGCCCCTTTCCCTCTTAGCCGCGCACCTCTTCCTCCACGTGATCCAAATTTAACCACCCGCTAGCACCGAAAAGTGCATATCTCCAATGTGTATCGGGTGCAACATCGACCATTGATCTTATTGATCGTAACTAAGTGATCATTGACCCCACAACCTTCCGTGATTCCCCGTTATAACCCCAGGGCAATCGCCGTCCATTTAAATCGTGATCCGATGGTCCGAGTCTCGCTCGCCCCCGTGGTCTCACCCGCACTCGTTTTGAAAACAAACCTCAGTTTCCATCACATCGCCTTTGAGTGGTAGGCGGTTTTTCCCCAATCCCCGCCGATTCCATACAGCCGATCGACGCGTGGCTCCCGCACGGCTTTCAAAATCGCCTACCCATCGCACGCTATCGCTTTGGTGCCGTGATGCGTAGCGATATTCATATCGGGCCGCGGGATCTTGGGTGCCTCTCATCCAATGGTCATCGATCACTTCTGAAGTCGCGGGGTTTAAACCATAGCCGTCGTACCCTGGCCCACCATCCATCGCTCTCTCCTGAATATCCACCGCCGTTGATCTCCACCCACGCATCATGGTCTAGACTGCTGACCCAATCGTTGACGCACTTACCCACGTACGATCGCGCCACGTCACCCCCACGTGCACCCGTCGTACATCATCCCACATGCATCACATATATTTGTGAAAATTTTGTGTTTTTTTTAAGGTTTTTCTATTCGTATTTTCGCTCCGCGTACCGCCAACCTCCACTTAGTATTTTTTTCTCATTTATCTATGATTTTTCTTTTTCCTCCATTTCATCATCATCCGCATGGCCATTTCCTCCATCCACACCACCTCCATCATTCCCGTCCATGGATTTCTTGACAAGTTTGTTTATTTTGCAAGGTTTCAAGGGGGAAAACTGTCAAGGTCAAAGTGATTTCCACACGTGGCAGAATTCAGTGTATCAGGGTCATGTACAGAGATACATTTTGCATACAAAGGCTCGTGGAAGTGTTTGACGTGATTGTAATCAAAGGAAAGGGTAAAAATCCCCGTCACTCTCCTCCGAGCGCTTGCTGGGGCACAAGAGTTCACGCCAGAGGTAACTGGGAGGCGGCAAAGAGAAATCGCAAGGAAATCAAAGAGTTAAAGTATTAAACTAGAGATTTTAAAGGATTAATCCAAGCTTCTTTTTCGTAGGCAAGGTACCGATTGAAAACCTCAAAGATCAATCAAGTTTAATGACAGAAACGTATACCACTGTGGTCTTCATAAGAAGTAGAATTGTTTTTCTCTTCGTCAAGAGGACAAAGTGTCGATGCGCTTTATTATACATCGTCTCGAGGCTTCACCCAACAAAGAGTCCTACATAATCGAAGCATTTGCTGGTACTTGTAAGTAGCAAGACTCACTATTTCTTATTTTTTCCTTTTTTATTTCACCAAATGTACCACACAAGACGATACCAAACACCTAAGCCAGTACCTAGAGTAAATGTAGAGTTAAAATAGAGGCTTCGTCCCCTCCCTTTTTTCCTGCGACGTTTCATTTGTCTCCCACCACCTCCTCGCCCATCCGTTGTTATAAAATCCATGAGAAAATATTGTAAAGGTTGTTGATCGTTTATCGAGAACTCGCAAGGGGCTGTTTTTGGAGACTACTCGTGGTGAAGACTGCAAGATAGGTTGAAGGATATGTTTTCGACCGAGTATTCAAATATTGGAAATATTGTACTTCTGATTAGACAGCATTTAATACATACACATTTCTTTTCAGATCCTGGACGGCGCGCAGATGTTTTCCTCATTCTATTACATTCATTTCATTTTTGCCAATTCGTTTCAACGTGTTTTCCAGCATAGGATTGTCCTCATAGGTACCTTGTGTTCAGTTTTCCTTGCTTACTTATGTTTCTCTAATGTATTATCCGAGAAGTGATTTCAGCTAGTTTCAACTAGTGTAGTGGATGTTATTGCCTCTGTTTCTTCGATGTATGAATTTAAATGAATTCAGCTTCTTAGATGTTTTGTTATTGATTTAGTTGGAAGATTTGGAACACTGGACAGAGTTGGCCCTGTCCACTAGGATCCTGTACACTGATTTGTGAAGCCAGGCTCGAAATCGTGTTATCTCCTCCCCTCCTACTTTCCATATCACATAATCATCTTGAAGATCCTAAGTTTTGTGATGACTAGTCTAATCGAAAAGTTTCATTAATTATAAGGCAAATCCTTTCTAATTTGCATTGCCCACTGGTTTCTGAGTATTTCATCAGTTTCACCTCTCACTTATCCTCCTCTTTTGCTGCTTCATCCCGGTAACATCTTAAACTTTGAGCTTCATAGACATAACCTTTGCTCAAATTGGGAGAGATCCTCTCTCACCTCCAAAGAGGCTTAGACTCGAGGTCTCAGTAGTTCATGTTGTCTGTCTTATTCGCCACCCGGCCAGAAACATGGGAACCCCAACAAACTCGATTCGACATGTTTGCGTGAAAGATTCAAAGTCCGAATGCCTATTGTCTTAGAGGTCAGCTTTCATAGGAAACATCAGACTCAGTCAAGGTTAACTCAAATTGTTCAAGGGAAATGAGAATCACATAAGAAGAACCGTTCACTTAAAAACTCCTGCAATCCACATCCTTTAGGAACTCAAAACAATAACAACAATCCATAGAAAATTCAATTTAAGAGGTTCCCGAGGTTCCATTCGATATCTAAGTGGCTTTGATTGACACACTTTAAAATCGTGAATTGTGAAAAGTTTGTTGTAATTCACCGGCGAGTGTTCAATAATGATGGAAGATTCCCGCAATGTGCGGTACCATTGTTTAGGTGGCTAACCTTCGAAGGTGAGGAAGAAAAGCAAAAAAATCAAACCTTCATTTTCAATTTCGAGCGCTCACCAAAGCTCAGAAATGAGCAAAGGTGTTTTGGGCTATGGACACTCCGTTTTCACCATCGAATTTTAACTCCGGGACAAGTACATAAGTTCATCTGTGGGATGAGACATCAGACTCATAAAACTCCCACAGTACTCATCTCTGGAGGTTGGATTGGGGAATGAGCCATTACATATATGAGATTAACCTAGGCTCTCAAGGCCCGCCCTGTCATCCGCTCTCCTCAGTGCCAATTTTGTTGGACAGGAAAATTGCCTCACCAACAACAGGATCTCCTGTAAAAGGTCCCAATTAGACCTTGAACCGTTTGGAATAGGGATCCCATTCCTGTGGTGTGGGCCCGCTACCGCTGATTTCTCCTTGGGTCTCACTTAAACTCTATAAAACAAGGGATACACACCAATAAAATGATGCTGTATATATGATTGATGCATTAAATGTACATGCAACATCATGAGTAGCAAGAGGAAATAATATTATGAAGACCAAGCAAAGTGTTGTTAACAACACTGCATTAGGGTCATGTCATAGAATTGTTCCTACAATGAAGGAAACAATTCTCATGGCAAGAACACTTTCACTTCCAAAGTTTTAAATGAAAATACAAATGCTAATAAACAAAGCCATCATTAAGAAAGTAAAATGAACTCAACCACCATTAACATACTCAAGAAATTTTGTTAAAATTGTGATATGAATTAAAGATAAGTTCTCAACTCAAAGCATGTTCAAACTAAAAACATAATACTCAATAGCGCTCATACAAGGACGACACCAGAATCATTCAAGGAATTTTTTCAAAATGCTTGTATCCATGCTTAAATGTATAATCAAGATAATACAGCATCACTGGATTCCCAAACCAAAAGCCACGTACTGTTCCCAAGGAAACATTTATAGAGAGTGCTTTCCCTTTGGACTCCCCGATTTTTTGGTTTCCGACCGTTGGGCCGCGCTCGTGATTCTGCTGCCGGTCACCGGTCGTGCCGTCGTGCATTTAGTAGGGGATGAGACTTAGCAACCTGGAAACCTCTATGACTTGCGACCTCGGGAAATTCGCGACCTACGACCTCAATAAAAATCGCGACTCCGCAACCTCTTTGGATTTACGACCTCGCGACGGATTCTCGCGACCTTGCGACCCTAGTCATCCGGCCGACCGCGACCTTCTTGGATTTGCGACCTCACGACCTCCTTCGATTTGAAACCCGCAACCTCCTTGATTTGCAACCTTGCATCGTTCACTTCCACTCCGTGGACCTCAAGCAGAGTGAGTGCGACTCCGTGACTCGGGGCACTGCGACCCGCGACCCTGGGCGTACCGACTCGTGGCCTCCTTTTGCACAAAATAAGTGCCCTTGAAATTAAAGTGAGTTCTTTGGAGGTTCACCGTAATCTACTTGTTTTGAACAAGTCCCCTTGTTTGCTGGGGGAAAACCTTGATCTTATGTCCCCTCATTTCCCCTATTAACCCTCTAAACCTCCCAAGATCCCCTTTAAATCCCATTTTTTTCCTTTGTTTAAACCTTTATACCCCTTTCCTTCCTATCGTTACCCTTTATAGGCCTCAAATGCAATAAAAAGGTTCAAAGCCCACTTTAAAAATTATATCAAGCCTAGCCCTTTCCCTTAGCCGCGCACCTCTTCCTCCACGTGATCCAAATACGAACCACCCGCTAGCACCGAAAAGTGCATATCTCCAATGTACCTGGGTGCAACATCGACCATTGATCTTATTGATCGAACTAAGTGATCATCGACCACAACCTTCCGTGATTCCCCGTTATAACCCCAACGTGGCAATCACCGTCCATTTAAATTCAGATCTCGATGGTCCGAGTCCGCCCGCCCCGTGGTCCCCACCCGCGCACCGGCTTTGAAAACAAACCCCAAGCTCTCCATCACATCGCCTTGAAAGTGGTGGCTTTTTCCCCAATCCCCGCCGATTCCATATAGCGATTGACGCGTGGCTCCCGTACGGCTTTCAAACCGCCACCCACTACGCTATCGTTTTGCAATGTGATGCGTAGCGATATTCATACGTCGTTAGATCTTGGGCGCCTCATCCAATGGTCATCGATCGACGAAGCTGCGCTAGGTTTAAACCATAGCCGTCGTACCTGGCCCACCATCCATCGCCCTCCGACGCATCCACCGCCGTTGGATCTCCACCACGATCGATGGTTCAGATCTGTTGACCCACCGTTGACGACCCAACCATCGATGATCGCGCCACGTCACCCCCACGTGCACCCGTCGTACATCATCCCATGCATCACATATATTTGTGAAAATTTTGTGTTTTTTTAAGGTTTTTTTCATCGTATTCTCGCTCCGCACCGCCAACCTCCACCGTAGCATTTTTTTCGCCATTTATCTATGATTTTTTCCTCCATTTCATCATCTACATGGCGATTTCCTCCATCCACACCACCTCCATCATTCTCGCGTCCATGGATTTCTTGACAAGTTTGTTGTTTTGCAAGGTTTCAAGTGGGGAAAACCGCCATGGCTCTCGTTATCTCCGTCATCGTGTATGTAAATTGCAGAATGGTGTCATGGGCCGTAGATATATTTAATGAAGAAAAGGCCTGTGGAAGTGTTTGACGTACTGTAATCAAAGGAAAGGGTGTAATCCGTTGTACTTCTCCTCCGAGCCATTAAAAAGGCCGTAGTTCACTTCGCCAGAGGGTAACTCTGTGGGAGCGCAAAGAGAAATCAAGAAGGAAATCAAAGAGTTAAAAGCATTAAATCCAAGAGATTTTAAAGGATTAATCCAAGCTTTTCGCAGGCAAGGTACTAGATTGAAAACCTCAAAGATCAATCAGAAGTTTAATTACTAGAAACTATACCACTGTGGTCTTCTACAATATTGCGAATGTTTTTCTTCGTCAAGAGGACAAAGTGCCCATGCGCTTTTATTATACATCGTGTTCCCGAGGTTTCCTACCCCACCGCAGTCCTACATAATCGAAGCATTTGTTGCACAAGTAGGGCAGAATTCACTATTTCTTATTTTTTCCTTTATTTCACCAAATGTACCACACAAGACTACAAACTTCAAACACCTAAGCCATACCGTAGATAAATGCATAGAGTTAAAATAGAGTGGGTTTCGTCCCTCTCTCTCCCTTTTCTCGCGTTTAATGTTTCATTTGGTTCTCACCACCTCGCCCATCTCGTTGTTATAAAACGATGAGAAAATATTGTAAAGGTTGTTGATCAAGACGTAGAACTCGCAAGTAATGCTTTGAGATCATCGTAAAGATTGCAAGATAGGTTGAAGGATATGTTTTCGACCGAGTATTCGCCTATTGGAAATATTGTACTTGATTGGTATTGTTACTTACAGGATACATTTCTTTGGATCCCGATCTTAAGCAGCGGTGATGTTTTCCTATCTCGTGTTTACATTCATTTCATTTCGTTTCGACCGTTTGCATCGGTTTTGGCATAGGATTTACCCTTGTTGTGTACCTTATGTTCCCCGTTTCCTCCTCGCCATTTATGTTTCTCTCTTCTGAATGTATTATCTCGAGAAGTGATTTCGGGCCATTTAACTAGTGGTAGTGGATGTTATTGTCGTTTCTTCGATGTATGAATTAAATGAATCTGCGTCTCTTAGATGTTTCTTGTTATCGATTTAGTTGGAAGATTTTGAACACCTGGGATTAGAGTTAGCCCCGTCCACTAGATCCTTTGTACGACTCCGCTCGATTTGTAAGTTTTTTGTGCTCCAACCGTGTTATCTCCTCCCCCTCCTACTTTCCATATCACATAATCATCTGGAAGATCCCAAGTTTTAGATGACTAGCCCAATCGAAAGCTTGCCTACGAGTAGCAAGCAAATCCTTTCTTGACCTACTGCCCAATTGGTTTTGAGTATTTCGGAATGTTTCAATTACTTTATCCTCTTGTCTATCCTCGGTAACATCTTAAACTTTGAGCTTCATAGACATAAACCTTTGCTCAAATTAGAGAGATCCCTCTCTAGACCCAAGAGTGGCCAGATCCCGAGTCCCTGAAAGTGGTTCTCGATGTTGTCTCATCTTTTGGTCTTGCCAATCTCGGCCAAAAACATGGGAACCCCAACACAAACTCGATTCATATGTTGCGTGAAAGATTCAAAGTCCGAATGTACTATTGTCTTGAGGGTCGTCATAGGGAACACCAGACTCGAAATGGGTTGCTAACTCGAAATGTTCAAGGGAAATGAGAACGAGATAGCCGAACTGTCACTTAAAAAACTCCCAATCGACATCCTTTAGGGAACCTAAAACAATAAAGGAGCTAACCTCCGGATAGAAATTCATCAAGGCTCTCGTGTCTCCATTGGTTATCGCTTTAGCTTTATCACACTTTGAAAATCGTACTCCGTGAAAGCTTGTTGTAATTCACCGCAGTTGTTCAAACGAATGGATGGAAGACTCCTAGTCGCTTAGAACCATTGTTTAGCGCAACCCTTCGAAGGTGAGAAGAAAAGTAAAAAAATCAAACCTTCATTTTCAATTTCGTAGCGCTCACCAAAGTCATAGAAATCTAAAAGGTGTTTGGGTTATGGACACTCCGTTTTCACCATCGACTTTAACTGACAAGTGATACATAAGTTCATCGGGGATGAGACATCGAGACCGTTTATTAAACTCCGACAAACATCTCGGGAGCATGATTTGGGAATGAGCCATTACATATATGAGATTAATCAGAGGCTCTCATGCCTGCCGCCTTGTCATCCGCCCTCCTTCTAGTGCCACTCTGAGCCGACAGAAAATCTCGTCCGACCAACACAGGGGACTTCTAAAAGGTCCCACTAGACCTTGAACCGTTTAAATAGGATCCCATTCGTGGTGTGGGTCTAGCTACCGCCGATTTCTCCTTTCTTCGGGTCTCACTTAAACTCTATAAAACAAGTGGATACACACCCGAATAAAATGATACGTAAGATGATAGACGATGCATTAAATGTACATGCAACACTATGAGTAGTAAGAGGAAATAATAAAGCATGAAGATCAAGGAAGTTGTTAACAACACCGCATTAGGGTCATGCTTGTAAATTGTTCTAACAATGAAGGAAACAATTCCTCATGGCAAGAAATTAATCTCTTCACTTCCCAAAAAGTTTCAAATGGTACACACAAATGCTAACAACAAAGCCATCGCCGTTCTCGTTAAGAAAGTAAATGAACTCAACCACCATTAACATACTCAAGAAATTGTTAGAAAATTTTGTGATATGAATTAAAGATGTGTTCCCTTTAATCTAAAGATGTTCCTAAACTAAAAACATAATACTCAATAGCGCTCATACAGATGACTCACACCAAATCCACCAAGGAATTTTTCAAAAATGCTTGTATCCATGCTTAAATGTATAATCAAGATAATACGTTGTACTCAGCTTGATTCCCAAACCAAAATATCGTTACTCAAGTTCCCGAAGGAAACATTTATAGAGAAAAAGTTTTCCCCTTCGACTCCCCGACTTTTGCTTTCCCGACCGTTGGCCGCCAGGACTTAGTCGTCTCGGTCACCGGGTCGTGCCGTCGTGCATTTAGTAGGGGATGAGACTTAGCAACTCGGAAACCTCTATGACTTGCGACCTCGGGAAATTCCGCGACCTACGACCTCAATAAAATCTGCGCCCGCAACCTCTGCTGGATTTACGACTCCTCGCCATCTTCCTTGATTCGCGATCTTGCGACTCCTGAACATCCGCGACTCCGCGACCTTCTTGGATTTGCGACCTCACGACCTCCTTCGATTTGAAACCCCCGCAACCTCCTTGGATTTGCAACCTTGCATCGTTCACGACCCGTGACCCCGGCCATGCGACCGAGGACTCAAGGCCCGCGACCTCGCGACCTTGGCGACACTGGGCCGACTCGTGGCCTCCTTTTGGTGGACAGGCTGCGTCTTTGGAAATTAAAGGAGTTCTTTGGAGGTTCGCCAGAATCTACTTGTTTTGAACAAGTCCCCTTGTTTGTCAAAACCTCGATCTTTATGTCCCCTCATTTCCCCATTAACCCTCTAAACCTCCCAAGATCCCCTTTAATGCATTTTTTCCCTTTCTGTTTAAACCTTTATACCCCTTTCCTTCCACGTTACCCTTTATAGGCCTCAAAATGCAATAAAAAGGTTCAAAAGCCTACACTTTAAAAATTATATCAAGCCTAGCCCTTCTTAGGCCGCGCACCTCCTTCCTCCACGTGATCCAGCGCCTAACCACCCGCTAGCACCGAAAAGTGCATATCTCCAATGTGTGTATCTAAAAGTAACATCGACCATTGATCTTATTGATCGAACTTAGTGATCATTGACCCCACAACCTTCCGTGATTCCCCGTTATAACCCCAACAGGCACGTCGTCCATTTAAATTGTGATCCGATGGTCCTGAGTCTCCACCGCCCCCGTGGTCCCCACCTTCGCGCACCTGCTTTTGAAACACCAGTTTCCATCACATCGCCTTTGAGTGGTAGGTGGTTTTTCCCCAATCCCTGCCGATTCCATACGTCGATTGACGCGTGGCTCCCTCAGACGGTTTCAAAACCGCCTACCCATCGCACGCTATCGTTTTTGGCATGTGATGCGTAGCGATATTCATATCACGTTAGATCTTGGGGCGCTCATCCAATGGTCATCGATCGACGAAGCCGTGCGGGGTTTAAACCATAGCCGTCGTACCCTTGGCCCACCATCCATCGCCTCCGACGCATCCACCGCCGTTGATCTCCACCACGATCGATGGTCTAGATCTCGTTGACCCACCGTTGACGACCCGACCATCGCATGATCGCGCCACGTCACCCCACGGCACCGTCGTACATCATCCCATGCATCACATATATTTGTGAAAATTTTCAGGTTTTTTTAAGGTTTTTCATTCGTATTTCGCTCCGCACCGCCAACCTCCACCGTAGCATTTTTCGCCATTTATCTACGATTTTTCCTCCATTTCATCATCCGCATGGCCATTTCTCCATCCACACACCACCTCCATCATTCCCGTCCATGGATTTCTTGACAAGTTTGTTGTTTTGCAAGGTTTCAAGTGGGGAACCGCCATGGCTCGTTATCTCTCACACTATGGCGTAAATTGCAAGAATGTGTCATGTACAGATACATTTAATGAAGAAAAGGCCTGTGCGTTCGAATGGATTGTAATCAAAGGAAAGGCAAAATCCCCGTCACTCTCCCTCCGGAGCCAGTGCCAATGCAGTTCACGCTGCAGGGTAACCGTGGAGCCGCAAAGAGAAATCAAGAAGGAAATCAAAGAGTTAAAGCATTAAACTGAGATTTTAAAGGATTAATCCAAGCTGTAGGCATGTACGATTGAAAACCTCAAAGATCAATCAAAAGTTTAATGCACAAGAAATATAACACTGTCTTATAACAAGCACGTTTTTTCTCATTAAGAGTGACAAAGTGCCCATGCACTTTTTATTATACATCGTGTCCCCCGAGGTTTCTACCCCAATGTGAGTCCTACATAATCGAAGCATTTGTTGCACAAGTAGGGCGACTTTCACTATTTCTTATTTTTCCTTTTTTATTTCACCAAATGTACTACACAAGCATCTTTGCTACTAAAACACCTAAGCTATACTCGTAGATAAATGCATATTAAAATAGGAGGGGTTGTTTGCCCTTCTCCCTTCGTTTAATGTTTCATTGGCTCCTACCCACCTCCTACCATCCGTTGTTATAACCATGAGAAAATATTGTAAAGGTTGTTGATCGGGCTATCGTAGAACTCATATAGCTTGCTTTTGAGACTCGCCTGTAAAGATTGCATGAGGAAGAAGGATATGTTTTTCGACTAAGACAATGGCTGGAAATATTGTAATTTGATTGGTATTGTGTTACTAATATGACAAGTACATTTCTTTGATCCTCTCCATCTTAAGCAATGTGATGTTTTCCTTATCTCGTGTTTACATTCATTTCATTTCGTTTCACTGTTTTCTTGCATCAAGTTGCATAGATTGTTCCTTGTTAGGTACCTTATGTTCCTTTGCTTTCCTTGCCATTTATGTTTCTTCAAATGTATTATCTCGAGAAGTGATTTCGCTTGGTTTAACTAGTGTAGTGGATGCGGGTTGTCGTCTGATGTATGAATTAAATGAATCTTGGCTTAGATGTTTCTTGTTATTGATTTAGTTGAAGATTTTGGAACACCTGGGATTAGAGCAGTCTTGGCCCACTAGGATCCTTGTACGACCAGCCTGATTTGTAGCTTTGTGCTCGAAATCAGTGGTTATCTCCTCCCCTCCTACTTTCCATATCACATAATCATCTTGAAGATCCTATGTTTTAGATGACTAGCCCAATCGAAAGCTTTCCTATTGGAGTGGTAAGCAAATCCTTTCTTGACTCTTTCCCAATGGTTTTTGTGCATTTCCTTGAATGTTTCACCTCTCGCCTTATCCCTCTTTGCTCATCCGTCTTGCATTGAACCCTTCCTTCCCTGATAACCAAGCAAACCAAAACAAAAAAACAAAAAACAAAACCGTGCCTATAACTAGCCTAACATCTTAAACTGAGCTTCATACATAAACCTTTGCTCAAATTATAGGATCCCCCTAGACCTGGGGAGGCTAGATCTCAGGTCCGAAAGTGACTTGATGTTGTCTCATCTTTGGCTTTGCCAATCCGGCCAAAACATGGGAACTTCAACACAAACTTCCTCGATTCGACATGTTGCGTGAAAGATTCAAAGTCCGAATAAACATTGTCTGGAAAGGGTCGTCATAGGGAACACTAGACTCAGTTAGTATTGTTGAATCGAAATTGTTCAAGGAAATGAGAATCACATAGCTTAACTGCTCACTTAAAAACTCCCAACGACATCCTTTTTAGGAACTCAAAACAATAATGAATAAATCAATAGAAAAATCACCTATGTTCCTTATGGTTCCATTCTGACATCGTTTTAGTTTTATCAATACACTTTGAAAATCGTACCCGTGAAAAGCTTTGTTGTAATTCACCGGCGAGTTTTTCAAACGAATGGATGGAAGACTCCGCAATGTGCTGAATTGATGCAGCAATGCGTAACCTTCGATGGTGAGGAAGAAAGCAAAAAAATCCAAACCTTCATTTTCAATTTCGTAGCGCTCACTCAAAGTCATAGAAATCTAAAAGATGTTTGGGTTATGGACACTCCGTTCCATCGAATTTTTAACTGACAAAGGATACATAAGTTCACCTGGGGATGAGACATCGAGACTCATAAAACTCCGACAAACATCTCGGACATGATTTGGGGAATGGGCCATTACATATATGAGATTAATCGTGTGCTCTCAAGGCTCAAATTTGTCATCTGTTTCCTCCTTCTAGTGCCAATTTTGTTGATGTGAAAAATCTGCCTCGACTAACAACAGGATCTCCCAAAGGTCCCACTAGACCTTTGAACCGTTGGAATAGGATCCCATTCGGGTGTGGGTCTAGCTACCGCCGATTTCCTTTCGGGTCTCACTTAAACCTCATAAAATCGTTGGATACACACCTAATAAAATGATACAAGACATATGATTGATGCAATAAATGTACAATAAACACTATGAGTAGCAAGAGGAAATAATAAAGCATGAAGACCGAAGGAAGTGTTGTTAACAACACCGCATTAGGGTCATGCTTTAAACTGTTTGAAGAACAGAAGGAAACAATTCCTCATGGCAAGAATAATCTTCACTTCCTAAAAGTTTTGAATGGTAAACACAACGTTGAAGGTTAAAGTTAACACGCTGCCTCAAGAAAGTAAAAATGAACCTTAACCACCATTAACATACTTAGAAAAATTGTTATAAAATTGTGATACATGAATTAAAGATACAAATACCTTTAATCTAAAGATGTTCTGTAAAACTAAAATACACACCAATAGCGCTCACATGTATGACTCATACACTAAATCCACCAAGAATTTTTTCAAAATGCTTCAGATTCATGCTTAAATGTATAATCAAGATAATACAGCAGTACTCGCCTGATTCCAAACCAAAATATCACATTTCAAGTTCCCGAAGGAAACATTTATAGACATTTCCTTTGGACTCCCCCACTTTTGTTTTCCCCCTGATCATGGCCGCCTCTGCACTTACTGTCAACACCGGGGTCGCGCCGTCGTGCATTTAGTAGGGATGCAGACTTACAACTCCGGCGACCTCTATGACTTGCGACCTCGGGAAATTCGCGACCTACGACCTCACAGTGCACCGCGACCTCGCAACCTCGACGAAGGGACTCTCGGCGACCTCCTTTGGATTTACACCTTGCGACCCCCACCATCCCAGCGACCTCGGCGACCTCTTGGGATTGCGACCACAACCTCCTTCGATTTGCAACCCCGCAACCTCCTTGATTTACACTGCATCGTTCACCACCCGTGACCTCGCATATGTGACCCGTGGACTCGGGGCCCGCGACCTCGCGACCTTGGGCATCAGTCGACTTGTGGCCTCCTCGTGGACGGTGGCCAAGTGCTCTTGAAATTAAAGTGAGTTCTTTGGAGGTTCGTAATCTACTTGTTTTGGAACAGTCCCCTTGCTTGCTGGGGAAAACCTCGATCTTATGTGCAAATAGAAAGTACCTTCCCGCAAAATAACATAGGTCACATGTCCTCATGATTAATAATAATAATGCGATGGTATTGACTTTGACTGCAAGAGCTAAAATAATAACATGGGGACTGTGGTGGTCGTGCATTGTGCTACTAAGTCATCGGGTACTTAGATTCTTCCATTTTATTTTAAATAACTCTAATGCAGATCCAAATGGAATTTACCAATTTTGTATTATTCAAGAAATCCTATCCCAAAGTATATTTGGAAAGCTACTATGGAGATTTGAATAGATCAACGTCGAGATTCTCATTCTTGGGCATGGAAAAATTTATTGGACACATCTTTGATAACTCCCGAGACCAAGATAGCCATCAACGTGCCAAGGAGCCTCAAATATTCTTGTAAATTGTTGCCGATCGAGTTAAAAGTTGAAAAAAATGTATAGAGGAAACGTACGCAAGCCCATCTCACCTATGCAAGAATAGTTTCTATCCTAACTCACCTTCCTCTTGTTTCATGCTTGGATTCAAAACGATGTTACTTCCACCATGCTACTTCTCCCGCCAATATCATTGGAAAAACTCGTTATCAAAGTAGGATATTCATAGGTCGCATGGTCACCATTACCACCAAGTCGCACTTTTGTTTGCCTCAGATCAGCAAATCCCGGGCCGATCTGCTGGGTCAATCACGCGAATTTATCTTTACGTGGGTCGCAATCTTAAAAGAGTCGCAGTGGTCGCACCTTCATTTGTTCCAGATTTGTGACTTGTGACTCGGGAGGTTTTACCCCGACAAAGGCCTATAGTTTGTATGTTGGGCAAGTCGCACTCGTGGGTTCAGCTGTGACTCGCCGAATTCCTGGATGGATCATACTTGTAAGTAAAATATGATGCAAAAGATGTTGTATTTGATGGCAACCCAATCGAATGAGGATGAAGATACACTGCGATGCAGAAGCCATTCTCTTTGGCAATCCACCCAGATGAAGTTACGTTTTGGACTTGATGGACTTAGTAAATAATGTAACTGATATGATATAATGTTTAAGGATAATAAGGATGCCGAATGTCCTTGTGCAACCCACCCGATGAAGATGATGACAACTTGATGAAGTTAAAGCTTGAAAGAAGATATTCGATGAAGAAAATATGATGTATTCGCGTGTGTACAAAAGGCAATGAAGAAAAGAATTCGTAATTGCAATTAAAGTATGGATGAAATAGAGACTATGTATACGCGGATCTCATTATGAAGTCGCGTATACGGGAAAGAACGTGCTGTTCAAAGAATATGGATAAAAGCGTCAAAACGTGCAAAAACCAAGGGTAACCACCATGGTATTGACCCATTGTATTGTAATATCCTGCCTTAAATGACCTCAAGTCTGTGAGTTTTGGGGCTCGTGGTATTGAAAAAGTGTCTGGTATTGAAAAGGATAAACTCATATAAGGAGGTGGGGAAGAAATTTATTGTGCAAATCATGTGTGTGGGTGCAAGGATGTCTCGAGTTTTGAATGAATACTTCTCTAAAGTATATCTAATGGAAAGGGTTACACTGAAAATTGATAAATCTGAATGTATGATGCACCAATGATGAAGAAGGGGGATCTAGATCTCGAATTGCTCAGATTAAGCTAGATCTCATTATGGAAGGCTTAGATTCGTATGAGGGTACAGCATCAGGCGAACATCTGTCATAAAAAGGGGTAGATCTGAACTGAATATCTGACCGATGAAGTATGCCGTTTCCGTAATGATTGCATGACGATACGCTACTTCGCTCGCGGAGGAAGGTGATATACGGTACTTCCTTCGAAGAGAAATTCGCGTATGCGCAATAAAATATACAATTGTGGGAGATACGCTCGGTTTGTGTGGATCTGAAGCACATATATACGCGAGACAAGAAGTAAAGCGCGTATGCACTAGGGTTTGCTGAAGCAAGGGGTATGAAGACTGGTCCGTTCGCTTATCTGGACCGTGTTGACATGGGCCCGGATGATAAAGGTTTCAGGGTTGCAAGTACAGAAAGGGTTCTGGCCCGGAAATATGATGAATTGTGGCCTCGCAAGTTGTGTTCATTAATGGTTGGATCCAAAGGTGGAAATCGAGCTGAACGGGTCTGGGCGGTGTGCCGAGGGTCAGGGCCTTCGCCTAGGGTTGCAGCCTTCCCAGTGAGGGCTCACCCACGGCCGAGTCTTCCGTGTGAGTCGGTAAACGACCGGGGTCTTAGTTCTCCAGAGAGGCCGGTAACCAGCCGTGGGTTGGAGCTTCCCCTTCCAGAGAGGCCGGTAAAACGAGCTGTGTGCCTGTCAGTCAAGTCTGCGCCAAAGACATATGTTGTAAGATGTTTTCTCTATAATAAAATATCGCTGTCGAAAATCGTGTTATGGTTTCTCCCTAATGGGGTTTCCACCTAAAAATCCCGGTGTTCATGTGATGCTTTGTGTGATGGTTTATTCTCCGTTCTTACCGTACATGTTTATCGTTTATTGTTATCCATGAATTAATGATGGAATAAAGATGTTAATATTTAATGCCGTATCGAGATCTTCAGACACGCTATTTCATAAAGGGGATTCACATGTATATACGTTACGATCAAGGAAAGTAGCGTATGGGTTTTAAGGAATGAAAAAGTAAAAAGATTTAGATTATGCAAAAGAAGACGCATTCACGCATTTTTCCCAACAATTGCATCGCAGCGTGAGTCCTTCGTTAAGCTGATCGCTCAAGAAGTGAGATCCCACACAGAAGGAAGTCAAGAAGGAGGATGGCCTATAAAGCCACCTCTATTCAATGGAAGCAATCTGATACTTGGAAGGTACGAACAAAAGAAGGATGCCCTTTCAAAGTCTTGGTGCAGATGTAGTGAAGAATTGTGCAAGAAGGTTATCAATACCCTAAATAAAATATTCCTACTCATGCAGCCTTTAAAAGAAAGAAGTATGAAATCAATGCCAAAGCAAGAATGTCTTATTGGGAAGCATGTCTCAATCATAATTTGCTGTGTGTCTTAAAAGTTGGCATTCAATAAATATATATAAAATAAAATCATTTGGCCATGAAGGGAGACACAAAGGTAAAAAGGGCAAAACTACAAACTTTTAGAATTGAATATGAAAAATTTGGTAGATGACAGTGACATAGAGTGTTGCCAGCTTTCTTTCTTCGTCTCTAGATGATATTGTAAATCGGATGAGAAATTTGGGTGAAACCTTAACTGATACTACAATATGGTGGAGAAGGTCTTAAGATCCTCGACTTCACCTGACTCTAAAGTTTCAAATACTTCAAGAAAGGCAAGATCCGCAAACTCTTACCGTTGTTCAACTACATGGTATTCTGAATTGCTTTGAAATGAGACAAGGAGGTCCTTCTCAAATTAGAGAAGCCGCTTTTTAAGGCATTCTGCAAGAGAAAGGAAAAGGAATTTGTCAAAGAAACCAGTTAGAGATCCGAAGAAGAAGAAGTTTACAATTCTGTGAGAAAACTCAAATTAGGCATCAGAAGATTCATAAAGCTCCCCTTCAAATGTTTTTGAGTGTGGAAAGTTGGTCACTATGTCGCTAGATGTCCTTGAGATAGAAAAACATGGTAAAGGAAAATTTGAAAAGAGAAAGAGTTATTATGCAAAAGAAGATGATGATGAAGTGTCCAAAGGAAGATGAAGAAGACTTCGACCAAGATCCGAGTGCTCATGGCAAAGAAGAAAGAAGAAGGCTACTCGAAACAAGCAAAGATAGCTCGTAAAACAAGCTTAGCGAAATTGTAGCATGTGAATCGTATAGTGATCAAGGCTCTTATAATCTTCTTGCAAAATGGGGCAAAGATAGAGAAGGTAACAGAGGATCTAGAAGAAGTCGGCTAAGATTGAAGATCAAAAGAGAAATCATCTAAAAATCTAGAATCAAATGATGCAGCAATGATTGCAATTACCTGAAAGAAAGGAATCTATCTACAAAGATGTGATCTCTTAGATGAATGAAAAGATAGAAACTCTAAATGGACAGACAGACAAGTATCAAGCAATGTACGCTTATGCAACCAATCAAGGGGAAAAACTTGAAGGCAATCATCTCTGAAAGAAGATCTAGAAAAATCAATAAGAAGAATGAAGAGCTAGACAAATATGTGAAGAAATCAGAAAATTGGTCGAAAGAAGAGATCCTAAATCAAGGATCAAGTAGAAGATGGAAGAAGGAAAAAGAAGAAAGCAAGCATAAAGCAACAATAAGCTCTGGAGGTTGAGGTAAACATTCTCAAAGGGCAAATTAGAAGAAAAGGCAAACTGGATAGGCCTACATAGCACTAATATTTTGGACAATATTCTGCAATCAAAGGCTCTCTATCAAATATGGTCTTGGTTTCCATGAACTATTAAAGGAGAATCTAGCTCACAAGGGAGTGCTTAAAAATTCAGAGGTAGTCAATACAAAACCCCATAAGCAAGCTGAAAGAAACAAAGTTTATCCAACAATCATGAATTCTCAAAGGAATTCATTCAAGAATGTTGAAAAATGGTTTTAGAATGTCATAATTACAGTATTGCAGTACCAGTAAGGTAATTCACCGACAAACAAACAAGTTCTACTCCTTTGCAAAGGTACTAGTGCTTCAAGGGATATTGTTTTTCATGTAACACAAGTAAGACATAAGTACCGATTGTAAAGGAGGAAGAATAGAAATATCATTATGATTCTTATGTATTTCTCTCGACCACATGAGATGTTATGTTTGTAACAAGTAAGGACATGTAGAAAAAAAATACAGGATGAACAAGATTCGGGGAAAGTGGACAATTTTCAACACACATGGAAAGCTCGTACAAATTTGGAAAAAGAAGGAGATCCACCAAACGTAGGAATTTGTAATCTCTATCAAGTACTGGGTCTGTCCCAAGCTAAATTTTCTTATTGGATCGCAGGAATGATGTGAGATACATTGCGAGTTTCCTAGTAAATAATGCCACAAGGAGAAATGATGACTTAATGTGGATGATTTGATTACACGTTATGTTTTACTGAAATGATCTCGATGTGGAAAGGACAAATGCACAAGAGGTACAAGCTCAGAAGAAATGAAGGAAGATGAAAATTTTCTTCTATGCTTCACTCTTTCCGCAGGCGCGGCCTGCGCAAAACAAAAGACGCGTATACACGCGAGTTCCGGGCCGACATGTACTGCGTATGCATTGATAATGAGAAAATTTATTCTTTATTGTTTCAAGATCCGGGAGCAGTAGGTCCGGTGGGGGAGCATCAACACCGTTAATGATTGTACTGTTAGCATTATTCTAGTTATACTCATGGTTATGATGATATGATACTGGTTTCCTATGTTGAAGTTATGGATGAGTCCTGTCACTTCTGTTGATGAAGTGTATTCATGTGAAGAGATGAGAAAGTCCTATAATTCGCAGATAAGAGCACCATGTAGATTGTTGCTAATAACTTACCGTTGAAGGTGTTTGATTTGTGACAAGTTAAGAAAGAGCACCGAAGCTTAGGGGGAGCAAGTAGGTTGAATACTAATGATTGCATTGTTGGCAATATGATTGCTTATTCTTTGTCTTTATGATACTCATGCTCAAATGATGAAGACTTGGTACATGAATTATTATGATGAGAATTATTCCTGATTACTGTGATAAGTATCTTAGAAGTCATACACATGACTTGGATGTCGTTGTTACTACATGAGATATTTTGCCTTCATATGTTACTTCATGATAAATCTTGAAGATCATGGTGATATTGACCACATGGATGATTGTCAGACTCGATGTAAAGATGCTATTCTGATATGATAATTCTCTTGGAAAGATTGTATTGATGTTGCCAAATAATCTGAAGGCTTGGTTACTAATGTGCTTTCTGTGCTACAAACTGCGGATGCTTAAAGACACAACCACACCATATTCTACCTGTCCTGAGTCCATGGAAGCATTCAAATGTCTCTCGAAAGAAGTTGAACATTGTCTTTGCTCATGGAATCGATTCGGGTTGAAATTTAGAAGATATTCTGGGATACGCGTTCGAACACGCCGCGTATACGTGAGTTCTGTACGAACCGCGTATGACTAATTGTCGACACTTTTGGTTATTCAGCCTTCTCTTCAAAGATGTGCCTAATGCTGTTGGTATCTCCGATACCGTTTGGTATCTCCGGGTGGTGTTCCAGCTTCTCATAATTCGTTTCTAATGTTTCGATGAAGTATTTCGATGATTTGTTGGTGGAAGTTTTCTTTAGATGTACAACCAAGGGGAGAGCCTTAGTCATTGAAAGATTTCTTGGTTGAAATCGTATTCAGGGGGAGCATTAGTTTTAATAGCATAATGCATTGCTGCATTATGGTGGTTCTAATATATGATCTCTCTTGTCTTTTTGGTATTAATTATGAAAATTCATTTTTGTACTTAATATGTTAAACTGCTGAGACCCATGTTGTAAAATTGTAATATTCAACATGTAAGGATCTTGTCAATTTGTAAACTTCCACTTGCTGGGTAAGCGAGTCATGTTTGTAAACACACTTGGTTGGGTAGCTGAATTGAAATGTGTAAACCACTTAGTTGGGTACTTGAGTCCATATGAATCACTGGGTTGGATATTTGATGTAAGTATGAGTCTTTGGTGATAGGAAGAGTCATGTACTTTATTGAAAAATCCGTTTGAAGATTCATCATGGACTCGGAAGTGAGTTTGGTCACTTCAAGATATACATCAGATCTCATTTGGGGTGAGTGTGTTGGTTTTGATCCGCCCGTTGCCCCTGATGTCAAAGGGGAGAGTGTGTTGGTTTTGACCGTTGGTTTGTCCTTTGCCCGATGTCAAAGGGGAGAGTGACATGGTGTTTGAATGAAGATACTATGCCTTTGCCCTTGATGTCAAAGTAAGAGAGTGACATGGTGTTTGAATGATGCCAAAAATGAAGAGAGAGGACATGGCGAATAGGAGAGTGACATATGTTACTATATTCTTAATGTATCTATCTCTGTTGTGGTAACCAAACACCATCATGGTTGCCATCAAGTCCAAAGGGGGAGATTGTTGGAAATATGATGCAGATGCTGTCTCGATGGCAACCCACCGAATGAGGATGAAGATGATAACGTTGACATAAAAGTTGTCTTTGATGGCAATCCACCCGATGAAGTTATGCTTGACTTGGATGGACTTAGTAAATAATGCATCCGATATGATATAATGTTTGTTGACAATATGATGTGTTGAATGTTGTCCTCGAAAGGCAACCCACCCGATGAAGATGATGACAACTGATGAAGTTGTGCTTGAAAGAATATGTTCTCGATGAAGAAAATATGATGTATCTACAAAGGTGTACAAAAGGAATGAAGAAAAGAATTCGTAATGTACTCAAAGTAAAGACAGAAAATAGTATATCTCTATGTATACGTTGATCAATGAAGGGAAGTCGCAGATGCACGCGGAAAAGAATGCCAAGTCGCGTATGGGCTAAAGCGTCAAAAATCGCAAAACCAAGGGTAACCACCATGGTATTGACTCCATTTATCAGGTAATGGATCCGCCTAAATGACCCCCACACTGTAGTTTTGGGCTCGTGGTATTGGTTTGGCTCGTGGTATTGAAAAAAGGCCCGTGGTATTGGAAAAAGGATACAAACCTGCATATGAGAAGAAATTTATCAGTGCAAATCATGTGTGTGGGTGCAAGATGTCTGTAGCTTGAATGAATACTTTCCAAGTATATCATTCAATGGAAAGTGGTTACACTTGAATGATAAATCTCGAATGTATGATGCACCAATGATGTGAAGAAGGGGATCTAGATCCGAATTGCTCTTGTATTTGCTGAGATCCAGATTATGGAAGGCTTAGATCCGTGATGAGGCGAGCACTATGCAGTAACATCCTCGGGTCCTGAGCAAAAAGTAGATCCTGAACTCATATCTGATCCGATGAAGTAGTGTCGTTCGTAATGATTGAAGATCTATACGCTACTTTCGCTGTGAGGAAGCGCGTATATACGCGCCTTCAAATAAGAGAAATCGCGTATGCGCAATAAAATATACACCGTGGTATACGCTCGGTTTGCGTGGATTGAAGCGCGTATATGCACGCGAGCATCGTTGAAGTAAAAGCGCGCATGTAACTAGGCTCGTCAGCGAGGGGTATGAAACACCTTGACTGGCTTCTGTCCATCCGTGCAGTTGATATGCATTCCAAGTGATGATGTATGTTTGTGCTTAAAAGTATGGAAAGGGTTCGGGTCTCGAAATATGATGAATCGTGGGTCCGTAAGTTGTGTTCTGATTGAAAGTGGTTGATCCGCAGTGAAAAATTGATGAAACGTGGTCCATGGTGGTGCCGAGGGCTGTAGCCTTCTGGCTGTGCTGTAGCTCCCTTCCTAGGTGAGGCTCGGTAAACGAGATCGTGTCGCAGCTCCCTTCTAGGGTGCAGGCTAAACGAGACTGTGGGGTCGCAGCTCCCTTCCAGAGAGGCCGCAATGAGTCGTGGGTTGGAGCTCTCTTCCGTAGAGAGGTCAGGCAAACCAGAGCGCAGTGCGCCCCCGTGTACTGGCTCAAGTCTCCACGAAAGACACAGTGTTGTAAGATGTTTTCTCTATAATAAAATATTGAAGGTCGAGCAACCGCAGTAGCGTGGTTTTCTCCTGACTTTGGGTTTCCACCTAAAATCCCCGTGTTCATGCAAAGTGATGCTTTGTGTGATGGTTTATTCTGTTCTCTACGTACATGTTTATTGTTTATTGGAGCTAGTCCGATGAATGAAAATAGATGGAATAATATAAGTGAATATTTAATGTCGTATCTACAGATCTCTCGTGTATACGCTAGTTTCATAAAGGGGATCCGCGTATATACGCGCAGCTTAGTCTGGGAAGGAAAGTAGCGCATGGGTTTTAAGGAATGAAAACAGTAAAAAGTAATTGATTATGCAGCAATACCGATTCACCCCCCCTCTCGCAAGATTTTTCCCAACAATCGTACGTAGCGTGGCTTCGTCAGTGTTTGATCGCTCGAAGGAGATCCGTCGCAATGGGAAGTCAAGAAGGAGTGATGTCTATAAAGCCACCTCTATTCAATGGAAGCAATCTGATATTCTCGGGAAGGTACGAACAAATCAGCAGTATTCTGCAAAGTCTTGGTGCAGATGTATGGGCAATCGTGCAAGAAGGTTATCAATACCCTATGAAATATTCCTACCGATGCAAACTAAAGAAAGAAGTATGAAATCAATGCCAAAGCAAAGAATGTCTCTATTGGAGCTACTGTTTTGAACCAGTAATTTGCTAAAGGATGTGCTTACATTCTAGCTAAAGATATATGGGACAAAATCATTCTAAGCTATGAAGGAGACACAAAGGTAAAAAAGTGGGAAACTCCCAACTCTTAGAATTGAATATGAAAAAATTTGAAGATGAAGTAGTGATGAGAGTGTTGCCAGCTTTTCTTTTCTTCGTCCGGATGATATTGTAAATCTGATGAGAAATTTGGGTGAACCTTTGAATCGATACTACTCTGGTGGAGAAGGTCTTAAGATCCCTGACTTTCAAATTTGACTCCCAAAGTTTTCACTATGATGAAGAAAGGCAAGATCTCAGAAACTCTTATCGTTGTTCAATTACATGGTATTCTGATCGCTTTTGGAAATGAGACAAGGAGGTCCTTCTCAAATTAGAGAAGTCACGTTTTTAAGGTATCCGCAAGAGGAAAGGAAAAGGAAGTTGTCAAAGAAACCAGCTATATATCCGAAGAAGAAGAAGCGACTTTCCGTGAGAGAAACTCCAACTAGGTACCGGAAGATTCAAAGGTAAGCTTTCCCTTCAAATGTTTTCGTAGAGTGTGGAAAAGTTGGTCAACATATGTCGCTAGATGTCCTTATAGAGAAAAACATGGTAAAGGAAAAAAATTTCTAGCAGAGAAAGAGTTAGTTAGTAAAAGAAGATGATGATGAAGTGTCCATGAAGATGAAGAAGATTCTGACCAAGATCTCGAAAGTGCTCATGGCAAGAAGCAAAAAGAAGAAGGCTACTCGAAACAAGAAGATAGCTCGTAAAACAAGCTGAGCTAAATTGAAGAAGATGAATCAGATAGTGATTGCGGTCCTATAATCTTCTCTTTATGTGAAAACAAAGGCAAAGATAGAGAAGTTGAAATAAGATGGGATTCTAGAAGAAGCTCACATATTGAAGATCAACAGGAAATCATCTAAAAATATAGAATCAAATGATGAAAGTAATGATTGGCATCAATTTGAAAGAAAAGAATCTATCTACAAAGATGTGATCTCTATGGATGAATAGAAAAGATAGAAACTCTAAATGGACAGATATGACAAGTATCAAGGGTCAGTACGTTTATGCAACCAATCAAGGGGAAAACTTGAAGCAGATAAAATCATCTCTTCCAAAGAAGATTCAGAAAAATCAAATAAGAAGAATGAAGAGCTAGAACAAAACATGTGAAGAAAACTAAAATTGGTCGAAAGAAGAGATCCTGGAATCTGAAGGATCAAGTAGAAGATGGAAGAAGGAAAGAAGAAAGCATGACAAAGCAATGTCTAAGCCTTGGAGGTTGAGGTAAACATTCTCAAAGGTAAATTAGAAGAAAAGGTAAACTTTTTGAGGTTTCATGATAGCACTAATATCTTTTGGACAATATCTCGAGTGAATCAAAGCGTCGCTCTATCAAACATGGTCTCTGGTTTCCAGTGAAACTATTAAAGGAGAATCTAGCTCACAAGGGAGTGCTAAAAATTCAAGAGGTAGTCAATGCAAAACTTTGGAAGTGTTGAAAGAAACAAAAGCTCAACTCAACAATCATGAATTCTCAAAGGAATTCATTCAAGAATGTTGAATGTTTTAAATGTCATAATTATAAGATATGTTAAAGAAATTATGTATAGGTAACAATTCACCCACAAACAAACAAGTTCTACTCGTAAAGGTACTCTAGTAGCTTCAAGGGATATTGTTTTTCACACAAGTGATGGACATAAAGCAAATTGATTGTAAAAGGAGGAAGAATAGAAATACTCATTATGATTCTTTATGTGTATTTCTCTCGACTCAAATGAGATGAAAACATGCTTGTAACAAGTATGGACATGTAGAAAAAAGAATGCAGGATGAATGTCGCATCCTGGGAAAGTGGACAATTTTCTAACACACAGCTGAAAGCTCAAGCAAATTTGAAAAAGAAGGAGGATCGATCGTAAACGTAGGGAATTTCGAATTCTACCGCTAACTAGCTTCCTCGTCAAGCTAACTTTGTTTATTGATCACAGTGACATGATGTGAGATACATTATGAGTTATAGTAATGTATCGTCACAAGGGGAGCAATGCATGATGACTCTCATGGATGATTTGATTATACTCGTTATTTTACTGGCTGCATAGATCCGATCTGGTGGAAAGGACAGTAAAGGAGGTACAAGCTCGTGAAGAAATGAAGGAAGATGAAAATTTTCTATGCTTCACTTTCCGTACGCGGTTCTATGAAACAAAAGTCGCGTATACACGCGAGTTCGCTCCACGGCTACTCGCGTATGCATTGATAATGAGAAAATTTATCTCGATTGCCGAAGATCCGGGAGCAGAGGTCCAGTGGGGAGCATCACTGATCAAGCAATGATTGTACTGCTAGCATTATTCTAGGTTATACTCATGGTTATGATGATATGATACTTGGTTTCCTATGATGAATTTTATGGATGAGTCCTGTTTTCTTGTTGATGAAGATTATTCATTGTTGAGATGAAAGTTCTATAATTCGGAGATAAGAGCGCACCATGCAAATATTGTTGCTAATAACTTATCATGAAGGCGTTTCGCATTGCACATGTTAAGAAAGAGCACCGTAGTTTAGGGGGAGCAAGATGTTGAATACTAATGATTTAATGTTGGCAATATGATTGCTTATCTCTTTGGTATTTATTGATACTCATGCTCAAATGATGAAGACTTGGTACATGAATTATTATGATCAAAATTTGAGCCTTGATTGCTGATAAGTATCTTTTGTGCTCATACATGGATGACTTGGATGTCGTTGTTACTATGGTTGAGATCTTTTGCCTTCATATTTTACTTCATGTTAAATCTTGAAGATCATTGTGATATTGGACCACATGGATGATTGCTTGACACCTATGTGAAGATGTTGTTCTGATATGAGAATCTCTCTTGGAAAGATTGTATTGATGCTGCAAAGAATCTGAAGGCTTGGTTACTATTGTACTAATGCCACAACCGTTGGATGACGCTTGAAGACACAACTACACCATTCTATCTATCTGTAGTCCAGGAAAGCATTCAAATGTCTCAGAAAGAAGTTGAACATTGTCTCTGCCTCACAAAGGATCAGTTTTGGTTAAAATATAGAAGATGGTATTGTATACGCGGGTTTCCTGAAACACAGTCGCGTATATACGCGAGTTCCTGCACAGAAAACCGCGTATCACTAATTGCTGACAATTTTTGGTTGGTTCAAATTTTCAAAGACAAATTTAATGTCGCTTGGTATCTCTCCGATAATCGTTGGGTATCTCCCTGTGGTGCAATTATCATAATTCCGCTTAATGTTGTGATGAAGATGCCTTGATGATTTGTTGGTGGAAGTTTTCGGGGGATGCACAAACTAAGGGGGAGCCTTAGTCATTTGGAAAGATTAAGCTTTGGTTGCACGTGATTCAGGGGGAGCATTAGGTTTTACCGGAGTATAATGCATTGCCGCATTATGGTGGTTCTGACATATGATCTCTCTGAGGTCTTTTTGGTATTAATTATGAAAATTCATTTTTGTGGCCTTTTGATGAAAAGGTCTCTGGTTCCAATCCATGTTGTAAATTGTATCCTTCACCATGTAAGGACTTGTCAGCTGTTAAACCCACTTGATTGGGTAGCTGAGTCAATTTTGTAAACCCACTTAGTTGGGTAGTTGAGTCTCTTATGTAAATCCACTTGGATGGATCTTTGATGTAAGTGTGAGTCATTGGTGATAGGAACTTCATAGAGTCATGTACTTCATTGGAAAATATGTTTGAAGATTCAGCATGAACTCAGGGGGAGCTTGATCACTTCAGTATATATCAGATCTGCAGAACGTTTCTTCCACATGAGGAGAAAAGGGGGAGAGTATGTTGGTTTTGATCCGCCCTTTGCCCTTGATGTCAAAGGGGGAGAAGTGACATGGTGTTTGAATGAAGAGAAAGAATGGTGTCACAAATGGAGAGAGTGACATGGTGTCATTGTATTCTTAATGTACCTATCTGTTGTGGTAACCAAACACCATCGTGGTTGCCATCAAGTCCAAAGGGGAGATTGTTGGAAATATGATGCAGAGTGTTGTCCTTGATGGCAACCCACTGAATGGAGATGAAGACATGCGACTGTTGAGATATGTTGTCCTTGATGGCAATCCACCTGATGAAGTTATGCTTGACTTGATGGACTTAGTAAATGATGCAAATCTGATGTGATATGATGTTTGCTGACAATATGATGCTAAGTGTTGTCCTTGAAAGGCAACCCACTTGATGAAGATGATGACAACTTACTTGATGAAGTTGTGCTTGATAGAATATGTCCTTGATGAAGGAAGTCTGATGTATCTACAGTATGAACATAAGGCAATGAAGAAAGGAATTCAGCATGTGCTAATTCTATGATGAAAAAGAGTATGTTTCTTGGTATACGCAGATTGGTCTAAGGGAAGTCGCGTATGCACGCGGAAAGAAACGTTCCAAGTCGCGTATGGGCAAAAGCGCTCAAAAAGTGCAAAACCAGGGGTAACCACCATGGTATTGACCCATTGTATTGGGTAATGATCCGCCTAAATGACCCCGTCCAGGTAGTTTTGGGCTCATGGTATTGGTTTGGCTCGTGGTATTGAAAAAGGGGCCCGTGGTATTGAAAAGGGATAAACCTATATAAGGAGAAGAAATTCATTGTGCAAATCAGATGCGTGAGAGCAAGATGTCTGAGCTTAAATAAATACTTCTCTATGAAGTATATCTGTATGGAAAGGGTTACACTTGAATGAAAAATCTGATTGTATGATGCACCAATGATGAAGAAGGGGATCTAGATCTGAATTGCTCTTGTATTTGTTAGATCTGCTTATGGAAGGCCTAGATCTGTGATGAGGCGAACATCTAAGCGAACATCTGTCTGAAGTAAAAGGGTAGATCTGAACTGAATATCTGATCTGATGAAGTATGCTGCTCTGTAATGATTGAATACCTATACGCTACTTCGCCGCGGAGGAAGCGCGTATATACGCGGCTTCAACGAAGAGAAAGCGCGTATGCGCAATGAAATATACACTGAGGTATACGATGGTTTGTGTGGACGGAAGAGCGTATATACGCGACATCAGAGAAAGGAAAGCGCGTATGCAAACTAGGGTTTGCTGAAGCAAAGGTGGAAATATCTGATCTCAAGCTCAATATGTTTCGTTTATCCGATCGTGTTGATAAGATCATGGTGATGTATGTCTCTGCTCTAAAAGTATGGAAAGGGTCCAGTTTTGAAATATTGTTCATTTTCCAACTCGCAAGTGGTGTTCTATTAGGGTTGTTGATCCAAGGTGAAAATTGATGAAACGTGGTCTGATAGAGTGTGCCGAGGGTCAGAGCGCCTTCGCCGTGGGTCGTAGCTCCCTTCCTGTGAAGCTGCAAACGAGACGTGGTCGTAGCTCCTTCCGTGAGGCTGTAAACGATCGTGGCTCCAGCCTCTTCCGTGAGAATAATTCCAGCCAGGGTGCCTGCGTGCTGGTCAAGACTGCGCCAGCACATATGTTGTAAGATGTTTTCTATAATAAAATATTGAAGGCTGAGCAACTGCAGCGGTGGTTTTCTCCCGATTTGGGTTTCCACCTAAAAATCCTGGTGTTCATGTGTGATGCTTTGTGTGATGGTTTATTCTATTCTTACTACACATGTTTACTGTTTATTGAACATCTGATGAATGAATGATGGATTAATAGAAGTGAAGATTTAATGACATATCTAGATCTCTGTGTATACGCTAGTTTAATAAAGGGGATCCGCGTATATACGCTAGTTTACCGAAGGAAAGTAGCGTATGGGTTTTAAGGAATGAAAATGTAAAAGATTTGATTATGCAGTAAATACTGATTCACCCCCCCTTCTCGCATTTTTCCCAAACAATTGGTATCGTAGGTGGTCCTTTCCGTGTAAGCTTGATCGCTAAGGAGATCCGTCGCAATGGGAAGTCAAGAAGGAGTGATGTCTATAAAGCCACTCTATTCAATGAAGCAATCTGATATTCTCGAAGGTACGAACAAAAGCATATCTGCAAAGTCCTGGTGCAGATGTATGGGCAATCGTGGAAGAAGGTTATCAATACCCGGCAAGTATTCCTACTGATGCAGCTGAAAGAAAGAAGTATGAAATCAATGCCAAAGCAGTGAATGTCTTATTGGGAAGCATGTCTGAATCAGAATTTGCTAAAGTGATGCAACTACATTCAGCTAAAGATATATGGGACAAAATCATTCTAAGCTATGAAGGAGACACAAAGGTAAAAAGTGCAAAACTCCAAACTCTTAGAATTGAATATGAAAATTTGAAAATGCATAGTGATGAGAGTGTTGCCAGTTTCTTTCTTCATCTGGATGATATTGTAAATCGGATGAGAAATTTGGGTGAAACCTTAACTGATACTACTCTGGTGGAGAAGGTCTTAAGATCCTTGACTTCGAAATTTGACTCTAAAGTTTCAGCTATTGAAGAAAGGCAAGATCTGCAAACTCTTACTGTTGTTCAATTACATGGTATTCTGACTGCTTTTGAAATGAGACAAGGAGGTCCTTCTCAAATTAGAGAAGCTACTTTTAAGGTATCTGCAAGAGGAAAGGAAAAGGAAGTTGTCAAAGAAACCAGCTATATATCCGAAGAAGAAGAAGCGAATTTCGTGAGAAAACTCCAACTAGGTACTGGAAGATTCAAAGGTAAGCTTCCCTTCAAATGTTTTGAGTGTGGAAAAGTTGGTCACTATGCTGCTAGATGTCCTTATAGAGAAAAACATGGTAAAGGAAAACAATTTGAAAAGAGAAAGAGTTATTATGCAAAAGAAGATGATGATGAAGTGTCCAGTGAATATAAAGAAGATTCTGACCAAGATCTGAAAGTGCTCATGGCAAAGAAGCAAAAGAAGAAGGCTACTCGAAACAAGAAGATAGCTCAGAAAATAGGTTTAGCAGAAATTGAAGAAGATGAATCAGATAGTGATTGCGGTCCTTATAATCTTCTTTGTGCAAACAAAGGCAAAGATAGAGAAGGTAACAGTATGGATCTAGAAGAAGCTGTCAAGATTGAAGATCAGCATAAATCATCTAAAAATCTAGAAGCAAATGATGAAAGTAATGATTGGCATCAATTTGAAAGAAAGGAATCTATCTACAAAGATGTGATCTCTAGGATGAATGAAAAGATAGAAACTCTAAATGGACAGATAGACAAGTATCAAGGGTTGTACGCTTATGCAACCAATCAAGGGGAAAAACTTGAAGCATAAATCATCTCTCTAAAAGAAGATCTTGAAGCATCAAGTAAGAAAAATGAGGAACCTCTACAATCATTTGAAAAGGAAGGCCTTGAAGCAGAAATCATCTCTCTCAAAGAAGATCTAGAAAAATCAAATAAGAAGAATGAAGAGCTGGAAAAAACATGTGAAGAAAACGAAAATTGGCTGAAAGAAGAGATCCTAAATCTGAAGGATCAAGTAGAAGATGGAAGAAGGAAAGAAGAAAGCATGACAAAGCAATGTCAAGCCTTGGAGGTTGAGGTAAACATTCTCAAAGGTAAATTAGAAGAAAAGGTAAAACTTTTGAGGTTTCATGATAGTACTAATATTTTGGACAATATTCTGAGTAATCAAAGGTCTCCTTCTATCAAACATGGCCTTGGTTTCCATGAAACTATTAAAGGTGAATCTAGCTCACAAGGGAGTGCTAAAAATTCAGAGGTAGTCAATGCAAAACCTGAAGTGTTGAAAGAAACAAAAGCTCAACCAACAATCATGAATTCTCAAAGGAATTCATTCAAGAATGTTGAATGTTTTAAATGTCATAATTATGGGCATGTTGCAGCAAATTGCAGAAGCAGAACAATTCAGCCACAAACAAACAAGTTCTACTCAGAAAGGTACTCTAGTAGCTTCAAGGGATATTGTTTTTCATGTAACAAGTATGGACATAAAGCAGCTGATTGTAAAAGGAGGAAGAATAGAAATACTCATTATGATTCGTATGTGTATTTCTCTGACCACATGAGATGTTATGCTTGTAACAAGTATGGACATGTAGAAAAAGAATGCAGGATGAACAGATCTGGGAAAGTGGACAATTTTCAACACACAGTTGGAAAGCTCAAGCAAATTTGGAAAAATAAGGAGGACCGATCAGAAACGTAGGGAATTCTGATCCTACTGCAGTCATCCGCTTCTGAAGCTGACTTTTCTTATTGACTGCAGGAATGATGTGAGATACATTATGAGTTCTAGTAATGTAGCGTCACAAAGGGAGCAATGCATGATGACTCTCATGGTTGATTTGATTATACTGGTTATGTTTACTTCTGACAGCGCATCTGATGTGGAAAAGACAGGTACAGGAGGTACAAGCTCAGGAAGAAATGAAGGAAGATGAAAATTTTCTATGCTTCTCTTTCCATATGCGGGTTCTATGAAACAAAGTCGCGTATACACGTGAGTTCCAGCTAACACAGCCGCGTATGCATTGATAATGAGAAAATTTATCTGATAGCTGAAGATCTGGAGCAGAGGTCCAGGGGGAGCATCAGTCTGACTGCTGATGATTGCACTGTTAGCATTATTCTGGTTATACTCATGATAATGAAATGATACATGGGTTCTTGTGTTGAAGATTATGGATGAATCCTGGTTGCTTTATGATGAAGAGCATTTGTTGTTGAGATGAAAGTCTTATAATTCAGAAATGAGGACAGATCATGCAGAGATTGTTGCTAATAACTTACTGTTGAAGGTGTTTCAGATTGCACAAGTTAAGGAAGAGCACTGGTTTAGGGGGAGCAGCAGGTTGAATACTAATGATTGCATTGTTGGCAATATGATTGCTTATTCTCTGGTTATTGTGATACTCATGCTTAAAATGATAATGACTTAGTACATGGTTTATTGTGATGAGAATTTGAGCCCCGATTAAGCCGATAAGTACCTGTGCCTGCCACATGGATGACTTGGATGTCGTTGTTACTATGGTTGAGAGATCTTTTGCCTTCATATGTTACTTCATGTTAAATCTTGAAGATCATGGTGATGTTGGACCACATGGATGATTGCTTGACACCTATGTGAAGATGTTGTTCTGATATGAGAATCTTTCTTGGAAAGATTGTATTGATGCTGCAAAGAATCTGAAGGCTTGGTTAATATTGTGCTGATGCTACAACCATTGGATGACGCTTGAAGACACAACTACACTATTCTATCTATCTGTAGTCCAGGGAAGCCTTCAAATGTCTCAGAAAGAAGCTGAACACTGTCTTTGCCTTACAAAGAATCAGATCTGGTTGAAATTTAGAAGATGTCTTGGGATACGCGGGTTTCCTGAAACACAGTCGCGTATATACGCAAGTTCCTGCACATAAAACCGCGTATGACTGATTGCTGACAATTTTTGGTTGGTTCAGCTCTCTTCAGCACAGCTGCAGTACTGTTTGGTATCTCTGATACTGTTTGGTATCTCTGGTGGTGTTCCAGTTCTCATAATTCTGTTTCTAATGTTTTTGATGAAGATGCCTTGATGATTTGTTGGTGGAAGTTTTCAGGATGCACAAACTAAGGGGGAGCCTTAGTCATTTGGAAAGGATGCTTGGATGCACAGATTCAGGGGGAGAATTAGTTTTGCTGAGTATAATGCATTGCTAGCATTATGGTGGTTCTGATATATGATCTCTCTTGAGGTCTTTTTGGTATTAATTATGAAAATTCATTTTTGTACTTTGATGAAAAGGTCTGGTTGAGACCCATGTTGTAAAATTGTAATATTCAGTCATGTAAGGACTTGTCAGTTTGTAAACCCACTTGGTTGGGTAGCTGAGTCAAATTTGTAAACCCACTTGGTTGGGTACTTGAGTCTCATATGTAAATCCACTTGGTTGGATATTTGATGTAAGTATGAGTCATTGGTGATAGAAACTTCATAGAGTCATGTACTTCATTGAAAATATGTTTGAAGATTCAGCATGAACTCAGGGGGAGCTTGGTCACTTCAGTATACATCAGATCTGCAGAACGCTTCTTCTACATGAGGAGAAAAGGGGGTGAGAATGTTGGTTTTTGATCCGCCCTTTGCCCTTGATGTCAAAGGGGGAGAGTGACATGGTGTTTGAATAAAGAGAAGATAATGATGTGACATATTTGGGAGAGTGACATAGTATCTATCTGTTGTGGTAACCAAACACCATCGTGGTTGCCATCAAGTCCAAAGGGGGAGATTGTTGGAAATATGATGCACAGTGTTGTCCTTGATGGCAACCCACTGAATGAAGATGAAGACGTGCGACTGTTGACATGTATTGTCCTTGATGGCACTCCACCTGATGAAGTTATGCTTGACTTGATGGACTTGTTAAATGATGTAAATCTGAAGTGATATGATGATTGTTGTTGATATGATGTTGAGTGTTGTACTTGAAAGGAAACCCACTTGATGAAGATGATGACAACTTACTTGATGAAGTTGTGTTTGATAGAATATGTCCTTGATAAAGGAAATCTGATGTATCTACAGTATTTACAGAAGGCAATGAAGAAAGGATTTCAGAATGTACTCAAAGTATGATGAAAAAGAGTATGTCTCTTGGTATACGTGGATTGGCCTAGGGGAAGTCGCGTATACACGCGGAAAGGAACGTGCCAAGTAGCGTATGGGCTAAAGCGCTCAAAAAGTGCAAAACCAAGGGTAACCACCATGGTATTGACCCATTGTATTGGGTAATGATCCGCCTAATTGACCCCGTCCAGGTAGTTTTGGGCTCGTGGTATTGGTTTGGCTCGTGGTATTGAAAAAGGGGCCCGTGGTATTGAAAAAGGATAAACCTATATAAGGAGAAGAAATTCATTGTGCAAATAATGAGTGTGGGTGCAAGATGTCTGAGCTTGAATGAATACTTCTCTCTGAAGTATATCTGAATGGAAAGGGTTACACTTGAATGATAAATCTGAATGTATGATGCACCAATGATGAAGAAGGGGATCTAGATCTGAATTGCTCTTGTATTTGTTAGATCTGATTATGGAAGGCTTAGATCTGTGATGAGGCGAGCATCTAGGTGAACATCTGTCTGAAGCAAAAGGGTAGATCTGAACTGAATATCTGATCTGATGAAGTATGCTGCTCTGTAATGATTGAAGATCTATACGCTACTTCGCCGCGGAGGAAGCGCGTATATACGCAGCTTCAGCGAAGAGAAAGCGTGTATGCGCAATAAAATATACACTGAGGTATACGCTGGTTTGTGTGGACGGAAGCGCGTATATACGCGACATCAGTGAAGTAAAAGCGCGTATGCAAACTAGGGTTTGCTGAAGCAAGGGGTATGAAATATCTGATCTGTTCTGCTGTGTTTCTGCTATCTGATCTGTGTTGATAAGTATCTATTGGTGATGTATGTTTGTGCTTAAAAGTATGGAAAGGGTCCAGTCTGAAAATATGATGAAATGTGGCCTGCAAGTGGTGTCCTAAAGGAAGCTTTGGATCCAGTGTGAAAATTGATGAAACGTGGTCCATAGAGGTGCTGAGGGTTGTAGCCTTCAATCAGGGGGTTGAAGCTCCCTTCCAGGTGAGGCTGGTAAACGAGAGCAGGGGGTCGTAGCTCCCTTCCAGGTGAGGCTGGTAAACGAGAGCAGGGGGTCGTAGCTCCCTTCCAGGAGAGGCTGGTAAACGAGCGCAGGTGGGTGCCTGCGTGCTGGTAGGAGTCTGCACCAGCACATATGTTGTTAGATGTTTTCTCTATAATAAAATATTGAAGGCTGAGCAACTGCAGCGGTGGTTTTCTCCCGACTTGGGTTTCCACCTAAAAATCCCGGTGTTCATGTGTGATGCTTTGTGTGATGGTTTATTCTGTTCTTACTGCACATGTTTACTGTTTATTAAACATCTGATGAATGAATGATGGAATAATAGAAGTGAAGATTTAATGACATATCTAGATCTCTGTGTATACGCTAGTTTCATGACGGGGATCCGCGTATATACGCTAGTTTACTGAAGGAAAGTAGCGTATGGGTTTTAAGGAATGAAAAAGTAAAAAGATTTGATTATGCAGTAAATACTGATTCACCCCCCCCCTCTCAGTATTTTTCCCAACACTATTTGTGGATGGTTTGTCAAGTCGGAAAAAATAGATGGACTTATATTTTTAGACATACTGGGCAGAATCTATTTTTAGATTGCCAGTCTAAAAATAGATATGTCGAATATTATTAGCTCTTAATAATATTTGGACTCTAAACATTATCTTATCCTCTTGGAGCACTTCAATTAAGTGCACATATGTGGCACATGCAGCTGACAGAAGGAATTACGCTATTCCTGAGGGTTTAGTGGAGCTATTGCATGGAGACTTCAGTTAGAACTCAGGTGACAGAGTTTGGTGGAGTTGATTGAGGAGTTAATGGAGTTGTGTTCAGTTTAACTCAGTTAAACATAGTTGAGCTAGTTGTATCTAGTCTAACTGATTGATACACTAGTGAGAGTGTTGTGAATTAATTATTAATTAATTCACTAATTATTAACTCATAAATCAACTAAATAATACATCAGTTAACTTCAGTGCATGGACAGTTTCAGTGGAGACCAGTGGAGAGGTAGGTGAAAGAGCAAGTGTGACTATCAGTTGTGACCATACTGGTGCATGAGTTTGCACCACACATTGATGGAGATGCTAATGAGGATTGCGCAGTGCATACCAGGTGGATTCGAACTCAGATTGGGCCATTATTCATCTTGGATTGCGCAGTAGAGGCAGGCTAACAGGTGGAGCAGATTGGAGCATGTGTTTTGCTAGATCTGAGCTTGTGTAGTGTGTAACAATTGGAGATTGTATTGAGAGCTTGTGAGGAGTTTGTAAAATGATTGTTACATGATCTCTATCATTATAATATACAGATAGTTGGGGGTTTTCAGCTTTAAGCTTTCCCATAAATACTGTGTTTATATGTGTGATTGTTTATGGTTTTAATGTACGCATGCGATTGTTTATATTTCCGCAAATTGATGATCAATAGTAGAAGAGGTTATGTATTATGCATGAAGCTCAAATAGTGTGTGATCAGGATAATCTCGGTGAATAATTTAACATTTATTCAAATTTCTACATGGTATCGGAGCGATATTGATCATTGGAGCAATTGCAAAACATTGAAGTGGTTGAGTTTTGTGCTGGTGGAATTTGAATTTGCAGCAGTGTTTTCTTGGTGTCGAAGTTGAGATGTCTTTCAACGGATTGCGATTGGAGTATGCCCTTGAGGGAAGATTGAATTATATTGCATGGAAGGACAGGATGGAGGCGGTGCTGGATGACAATGGGTTGAAGGAGTTCATAGATGCTGAAGTCCCAAAGCCTACTTCTAGCGATGCTGCCGTAATTGAGGCTTGGCAAAAGAAGACAACAAAGTGTCGAAGGATTCTGTTGGAGGGCGTGAAGGATCACATAGTGTCCAGCCTGCATGGTAAGGCTTCTCCATTCTTGATGTGGAAAGCCTTGACAGATTTATTCCAAAGCAAGAGCGACCAGAGGAATTTGGCGCTCAAGGATAAACTCAGAAACATAAAGATGGAGAAAGGTGACAGTATGCCCAAGTACCTCACGAAGTTCATCCAATGCAGGGATGAGCTGGGAAGTGTGGGGGTGACTGTTGATGATGAGGACTTGGTGAGCTTGGCTCTCCTTGGGCTTCCGAAGAGTTGGCATTCCTATCAGGACTCTGTCAATGGTCGAGAGAAATTGCCAGGATGGGAGCGACTTTGGTCGGATCTTGTGCAAGAGGAGATAAGGCGAAGTACCAGGAATGGATCTTCATCAAAGAACTCTGATGAAGAGAATTGTGCTTTGGATACCAAAGCAAAGAATGGGAATAGCAAGAAAGCTTCTCATTCCGCTGCAAAAGGCAAGAAGCAGGACATGTCCAAGGTGAAGTGCTTTCACCGTCACCAACACGGACATTATGCCACAAATTGTCCGCAGAAGAAGAAAAATAAGCAGGCTGCTGGATCTGCAGCTGGAGAGGCCTTAGCCTCGCAGTTTGAGCTAGATTTTTCGTTGATCGCATGCTTGGTCTCAAGTGTGATGGGTTCAGTATGGTTTCTGGACAGTGGTGCGTCTTTTCACATGACAAGAGATCGAGATTTGTTTACTGATCTGGATGAGAAAGATATTGGAGTGCACATCGAGATGGGCGATGATGGTAGATACAGTGCGACCAGTATCAGTACCATTTCCTTTGAGAGGGAGTCTGGTAAACCCTTCAGATTGAAGGAAGTGATGCATGTTCCAGGATTGAAGAAGACCTTATCTCGTGGCAATGTTAGAAGACAAGGGATATGATGTTGTCTTTAGCGAGGGAAAGGCTTTCCTACGTTAAAGTATGTAACCGGTGATCTTGAGGATAGCTGTTCAAGTAAGAAACTTATCACTGCAGTAGATGGTCATGCAACAATGGCAAAAAGGCAAAAGGGAGTGGTGAGCCGGGATGATGAGGGCGAACTGTGGCACAGGAGATTGGGCCACCTTTACCATGGAGCTTTGAAGATTCTGCAGCAGATTTCTACTGGGCTTCCTAAGGGCACCCTTGCGCAGTCAGATCAGTGCAAGGGGTGTACTTTAGGGAAGTATGAGAAAGCCACCTTTCACGAGAAGGATAGTCGCGCCACGACGATCCTTGAGAGAGTTCACACAGACGTGTGTGGTCCTTTCTCAGTTGCTTCGACAGCAAAGCACAGGTATTATGTGATATTTGTTGCTAATTTTTCTCGTAAGTGCTGGATCTTCTTCATGCAGAAGAAGAGCGAGACATACTCAAAGTTCTGTGAGTTCAAGGCACTGGTTGAGAAAGAATCGGGGAAGCGGGTGAAGGCTCTAAGGAGCAAAAATGGTGGTGAATTCATCTTTGGCGAATTCAAGGACTTTTGTAGCACATAAGGAATTTGAAGAGAGCTCATAGCACCTCATAACCCACAGCAGAACGGGGTTGCTGAGCTAAATAACAGAACGATCGTGGGTGCTGCACGGGCAATGTTGCATGATCAGGGCCTACCCATTCACTTGTGGGCGGAGGCATGCAATACTGCAGTATATGTGCAGAATCGTTGTCCTCACAAGATACTTGGCATGAGTACACCCGAGGAGGCGTTTTCTGGTAAGAAGCCTGATATTTCCCATTTGAGGATTTTTGGTTCACTTGTTTACATTCATGTGACGAAGGATGCCAGGAAGAAGCTGGAGTCGAATGCAGAGGTTGGGATATTTGTGGGGTACACTGATACGCCCCACAACTATCGTGTGTATTTTCCAGACAGTCGCAAGACTGTTGTGCGACGAGATATCAAATTTCAGGAGGAGAAAGCCATGAAGTGTTCGCTTGAGAGGGAGCCACACTTGCATGCAGATGAGGAGCTATTAGTTCCTAAGGAAGAGCCTTAGGATGTGGATTAGCCACAAGAAGAGGTTCATGGATTGGAAGAGACCACTCATGCAGCGCCAACCATCAGAGGGCAGAAGCACACTACAGAAGCTGAGCGACTGGCTCAAGATGCAGAGAAGGTTGTAGGAGCACCTACATCACAGCGCAGAAAGAGACAGTCACCTGACCGGTATACTGGATACATGGCTCTTATGAGAAAGTGTATCGTGACAGAGCCATCCTCTTTTGAGGAAGATGTGGAGGACCCCGCATGGGTAGATGCCATGGTGGAAGAGTATGATTCGATTGTCAGAAATAGTGCATGGGAGATTTTCCCGAGACTGGAAGGGAAATCAGTGGTGGGCTCGGGATGGATCTACAAAGTGAAGCAGGTATCTAACAGGAGTGTGGATAAGTACAAGGCAATATTTGTTGCCCAAGGCTTCTCATAGATAGAGGGGATTGATTATGAGGAGACCTTTGCACCTGTCGCAAGGTATTCTTCCATACGGACGATTCTTTCTCTCTCAGCGCAGATGGGGTGGCACATTCATCAGATGGATGTGAAGACTGCGTTCCTCAACGGAGTGATTGAGGAGGAGGTGTACATAGAGCAGCTCGAAGGTTTCGAGATCTTGAGCAGCGAGTCGCACGTGTGCAGGCTCAAGAGAGCACTGTATGGGTTGAAACAAGCACCTCATACTTGGTACACACGGATAGACAATTATTTCACTGGACTTGGATTCTCCAAGAGTGAGGCAGATCCTAACCTGTACCATATTGTGGTGGAGGGTAAGTTTCTGATCATTGTACTGTATGTAGATGATTTGATTTTGACAGGTGATGAGTTGTTGATACTTTCATGCAAGGAGGATCTTGCTAGAGAGTTTGAGATGAAGGACTTGGGTCTCCTTCATTATTTCCCTCGATCGAAATTTAAGTGAAATAAAAGTAGTTGGTGGACTATTTGTTTTCAGTATGTTCAGGAGATACTGGAGAAGTCTGGAACATGCATGGCTGCAAGCTCGTTGATACTCCTCTTCCTGGTGGTTGGACGAAAGAGGATGCTACATCGGCAGAGGTAGTGGATGCCACTGTTTACCGACAGTTGGTGGGGTCACTTATGTATCTAGTCAATACAAAGCCTGACATATGCTACGCAGTTAACCAACTTTTACAAGCTATGGTTAAGCCCACCAAGCTCTTTTGGAAGGTGGGGAAGCACGTATTGAGATATCTCAAAGGCACATCAGGATATGGACTTTGGTACAGAAAATCGGATGAGGTGAAGCTGTGTGGCTTCACAGATGCAGATTGGGTAGGGAGCCCAACAGAAAGAAAGAGCACATCTGGAGGGATTTTCAGTATCGGGTCGACAACATTTTCTTGGTACAATAGGAATCAGATATCTGTGGCATTTAGTTCAGCAGAGGCTGAGTATATGTTAACAATTTTGGCTGCATGCGAGGCTATATGGATGAGGAAGATCATGGTCGGGTTGTTCTGTTCACACTTAGATCCTATTGTGATAATCAGAGTTGCATCAAACTCTCAGTTAATCCAGTATTTCATGATATATCTAAACACATTGACATCCAATATCATCATATCAGAGATTGTGTATTGCGCAAGGTCATGTTACTTTCCATACATTCCACGAGAGGATCAGATGTCGATATCTCGACGAAGGCGCCACCAGAGAAAATTCGAATACCATTGTGGGAAAGATAGGGTTGAAGATAATTCATATCTTGTTGAGAGGGAGTGTTGAGATTGCAACAAGATGATGAGCTTAGTGGAAAGGAGTCGCTTCACTAAGTGGGCCCGCAGGCTATTTTTGGCGCAAAGTCTATTTTTAACTATGTCTATTTTTAGACATATGGATCATGTTCTATGAGTTACAGGATGCTATTTATGGATGGTTGGTCAAGTTAGAAAAATAGATGGATTTCTATTTTTAGACATATTGGGCGGAATCTATTTTTAGATTGCCATTCCAAAAATAGATATGTCGAATATTATTAGCTCTTAATAATATTTGGACTCTAAACATTATCTTATTCTCTTGGAGCACTTCAGTTAAGTGCACAGATGTGGCACAGGAGCTGACAGAAGGAATTACGCTATTCCTAGGGTTTAGTGGAGCTATTGCATGGTTGATCAGCTAGGAACCCCATGGAGTTGTAGTTTGGTGGAGTTGATGAGACAGCTTAATGGAGTTGTGTTCGCTTAACTTAGTTGAGCTAGTTGTATCTAGTCTAATCGATTGATACAATAGTAGAGGTGAATTAATTATTAATTAATTCACTAATTATAAACTCATTAATCAACTAAATAATACATCGCTTAACTTCTGCATGGATAGTTTTTAGTGGAGACCAAGTGAGTTTTAAAAAAGAGCAAGCAGGACTACTGCCTGTGACTATATCGGCATGAGTTTGCACCACACATCGATGGAGATGCCAATGAGGATTGCGCAAGACATACTATTGGGATTCAACCCAGAATCCAGATCTGCATTATCCATATTGGATTGTGCAGTAGAGGCAGGCTAACAGGTGGAGCAGATTGGAGCATGTGTTTTGTATGATCTGAGCTTGTGTAGTGTGTAACAATTGGAGATTGTACTGAGAGCTTGTGAGGAGTTTGTACAGATAGTTGGGGGTTTTCAGCTTTAAGATTTCCCATAAATACTGTGTTTATATGTGTGATTGTTTATGGTTTTAATGTGCGCATGCGATTGTTTATATTTCTCCAAATTGATGATCAATAGTAGAAGAGGTTATGTATTATGCATGAAGCTCAAATAGTGTGTGATCAGGATAATATCGGTGAATAATTTAATAGTTATTCAATTTTCTACATATCTTTCACCTGGCGACTCCAGTGTCGAAGAATCCAAAGTTCGGAGTTTTCATGGTGACTCCAGTGTCGAATAATCCAAAGTTCAGTGTTTTCACGACGACTCCACTCTTCATAGAACAATAACTTGAATAATATGAGTTCAATTGCAATCAAGAATGCTAAGTATGCCCCTATGAATTTATATCACATCCCTGGTTTTCCAAATCCTATGCCTAGAGTTGATTGGTTAACTTATCTTCCTATTTTTAAAGATGAAAAGAAAGATAATGTTGCTCTTCACTTGGTTATATTTCATATGCATGTACATACATTTTGAGTTGAGTTTCTTGAGGATTGTCTCATGAAAATGTTTATGGCCACCCTAGAGGATTAAGCTAGAAAATGTATGAAGGGTTTTAGTCGGGAAGCTTGTTCTCTCTTAAATATTTCCATAGGACATTCTCCAAACATTATGAGAAATCCCATTCTTGTTTATCACTGTTACAAGAATTTTGTGATTTTTGTGAGGTTTTTATTCTATATCTTAAAATTATTGGTGATAATGGAGAGTCCTTAGATGAGGATATGTTATGACACTTTATGAATGTTCTTCTCAGGTTATTCGTCATGATAATCAAGAAGGTTTCCAACAATCATATATTTCTTCTTTTGTTGAAGATGAAAAAGATCAACACTTTGACAACCAAGTTATATCCCATGAAATTTGTGAAAATATGCAGCAACTTTCCAAATATTTAGGTGATAAAGAGGAACATAAATATGGTCAGCTATAGGGCTCTTCACTTTGTTCATTTTATGAACCTTTGTTTCAAGAATATTATACACAAGAAATTAATGATATTCCCCGAGCATATGAAAAAATTTCCGAGCATATTGAGAACAAAGAGTTGAATGGTGAGCAACATGAAAATGGGCAGGAGCAAGGAGAAACTTATGTGAAACATGTTTCTTTTCATCATGAGGAGGAGGTTGATTCCTTGAGTATGTTTGAAGGTTGTCATAAGGAAACACTTATAGAGAATAATCAACAACTTTTTGATCCACAAGGTTTTGTCCCAGAATGTCTTGCTATGGATTTAAATGATCAAAATTTTCTTCTTGTGCATGATGATATACATGAAGTTCTTGTTGCAATGCATGAAAAGTCATTTTAAAACATCCATGTAGCACATGATATGGTTGCTCCTATTGAAAATTTTCATGAAAAATCAAAGTCTTGTCTTAAGAATGATGTTGAAGGCATAAAATAGGGACAACCTGCAGTTATGAATGAATATTATCCTTTGGATAATAAGGATAGGATACTTTTCAGTGTTTTCAAGGATCCTTTTGTTGATTTGCTGCTTTCATCAAAAGAGGATATTTTTCATGGTTTCCAAGATCCAATGGAAATTCTGTTGCAATCATCAGTCAAGAAATTTTTTGTGTCTTTTATGGAGCATGGATTCAATTTTCATTTCAAGTTGCCAATAGATGATCCACTTCTAATTTGTTTCAAGCACAATCAAGAAGCTCACATGTTGGATCAGCTCTTTTTTTGGCTATACTGGAAGTTTCATATTTCTTGAATCGAAGGTTTGGTTTTTAGTTGTTAGAGTAGGATTGGTATGTACATAAATAAGCTTTTCGGGCAAGCATATCTTTCAACATTGAGTTTGAATATTATAGTTGGAAGTTTCAATTTTTACATTGTTTTGCTTCAAGAATATGTCAATTGGGTCGAATGCAGGCTGAAGAATATGACAAGAAGTTGGGATCATCCCAATGGATAAGGCACCTAGTCTGCTGGTTCCTTTATGCACCATAAGGGCATTGCATCCCCATTGGAACCAATGTTATCCATGATAACACTTAGAAATATTTTTGATTCAATTGGTCAAATTAGCTAGGGTTTAAATTTTCTCAAAATAAAAGTTCATGTACAAAGTGTCATTTGGCCATCGTGTAATTATGTAGGGTAAATTTGAGTTTAAATGGGGTCAATCTGATCTGAAATGAGTGTATTAGTTTTGTTGTGTTAAGGGTCTTTGAGTTTTAAAAACCTGTGCATAATTGGTTCATTAGTTTGCATAAGGATTAAGAAGTTTTTCCATGAATTATAGATGAATTTTAGTGAATTAGAAGCATAAAATAAGCATAAATAACACTAAAAAACAGTGTAAAATAGATAAATAAGTCACCACATGAAATTTACATAGCAGGCTTGATGAAGCAGTTCACCCCTCCTAGGCTACATCTGATGGTCTAGCTCCCAATGGCTTGTCCATCTTTCATTATGCTCAAAAATTTTCTATTAAATGTAGTTACAGTGCTCCAATGGTTTTTTTTCTTTGCACCAATGGCTTCAGAATGCTCCAATTATTCAAGAATGACTCTTCATTCACTCAGAATGGTCGAATAATGAGCCTCCTACACTTTTTCCCAATGTCTCCTAGGAAAACTCCACGAAATGTGGAGAACTCCACTTAACTAGAGTTAAATTAGGGCTGACCCTTATCCGCTCCACCTAGTAATCCATGCATCCAATGTTACGGTTAGGGTGGTGGCCACATGTGCACCCCCAACCATTAAGTGGCTTATACGTTAGCGGAAACAATATCAGAGTTTCATTAAACATACTCGTTCACGATCAAACAACGTTTACGTTTTAAACAGATCACACATAGCCTTAAACAACTTATATTAATGTGGAATAGGGTTCTTGGGTCCCACAACATACCAATCACAACACATCTCAAATCACTTGCCTGTAAGTTTAATTTGGTACTGGTATCGCTAAAAACATAATTTATGCGATGTGCGCTTGTGTGAAATGTCGACACGTGGCTCCCCTCATCGCATCGCATTTTAACTTTACTGCATCGCATCACAACCTATTTAACATACCGTGCAAACTCTTAACGGTATCCACTATTATTTGTGAAATTCGAAATTGCGATTCATCATCCACTGTTGATCTCCCACTGCTGCTTCTGCGATCTAATATCCACCGTTCATTCCGCCTGCACTGATTTCTGTTGACAGAATCACAATTCAATAACACCTGTGTCATGCCATTTTCAGTCAGAACGCAATATCTTCCTCATACGACATCATTTTTTCGAACTGTTTACGGCGCCGGAATCAGGAAGACAAGATCTACACAACCATCTTAGTTTCAATCCAATCATGTAACTTTGAATTTTGAGAAAAATTTATGAACTCCTAATCATTCCTCCCCATTGGTAAGATTTTGGACCCCAAAAGACTTGATTACCTATTCAGTAGATGAGGGTAAAACTACCCCACCTTTTCAATCTCCATCCATTTTTTCTTGCTTGGTTTAGTGCCTTTGAGCCCAACTCGAAGGTAGTCAACACTTCCCCTCTTTGATGCTCTTGTCCTCCTGTCAAGAATTATATCTTATTTGAGCTCATCCAGAAATTCTGGTGAGAAATCTTCAATAGAAGGTAGTTGAACATCACTTCCTTGATCATCAATAAAAGGAGGCTCATACAAGCGTAAGTTTTCAACATTAACAACTGAATACATTTAAATGTACGAAGGAAAATCAAGTTGGAATGCATTATTACCAACATTTTTTATGATCTTGAAAGGACCATCGCGAATGGGTTTTAGTTTTTTACCTTCCACTTGCATCCTTTCTTTGCTAATGTGCATCCATACCTCATCTCCCTCTTGAAACTTATGATCAACCTGGTGTTTTTCATGCCTTTCTTTGTATTTTCTTTGACTTTTCTCAAGCCGTTCTTGAACTTGTTGATGTATCCTATGAATTTTCTCAATGAACTTTCGAGCCTTATCAATATCACTATGGCCATCAATTGCAACATCCTTCCCAAAGATGAATTCTAATGGGGATTTTGGAAAATACCCAAAGCATGCTTCAAAAGGTGAGGTTTGTGCTGAAGAGTGCTTTTCCTGGTTGTAAGCGTGCTGAATGTAATGCAGTTTTTCATCCCATAACTTAGGATGTTTGATGCAATATCCTCTCAATAGATTCACAACTGTTCTATTCACCACTTTGGTTTTTCCATCTATTTGTGGATGAAAAGTGGTACTCTTTTTCAATTTTGTGTCCATCATTCTCCATAGATTTGACCAAAAATTCCCAATGAACTTGGAATACCTGTCACTAACAATAGAAGTGGGAAATCCAAAATGAACCCAAGCATTTTGAAAATAAAGTTCATCAGTATGTTCAACAAGAATGGTCTTCTTACATGGCATAAGTATACACATTTTAATGAATCTATCCACAACTACAAAAAGATAATCATGTTTCTTTCTTGACATAGGTATACCTACAACAAAGTCCATGGAGACGCTCTCCCATGGCCTTGATGGTACCGGTAGTGGCGTGTACAATCCAAGCTTCCTATTACTAGGTTTGTTGCACACATAGAACAACCTCTTATAAAACATGATACATTATCTATCATGCAAGGCCAATAACAATACCTCTATAGATGTGCCACTGTTTTTACTACCCCAAAGTGTCCAGCAATAAGAGAAGAATGAGCTTCTCTCAGGACACTTGGCCTCTCTCCTTGTGGAATACATAGCTTTCCAAAATGAAACAACAATTTTTTATGCATGTGATAATATCGTTCTTCAACTTGATTTTCTTCACTCAAACTAGCATACACGTCTTTAAAATCAATGTCATGTGCATATTGTTCTATGTAACTCTCATGTACAACATAATCATTTTTGAGTAAAGTAGAAGCACTAATTACTGGTCTCGAAAGCATATTTGCAACTTTATTGAATATACCTTTTTTGTACCTTATAACCAAGTGAATTTGTTGAAAAAATCCCATCCACTTGAAATGTCTTGATTGCTGCAATTTTGTTTGTGACTGCAAGTACTGTAATGGTTGGTGATTGGTGTGTACAATAGTCTCTTTACCCATCAAGTAGTGTTTCCACTTCTTGACACTTTGTACCAACACATATAGTTCTTTTTCATATGTAGGATAATTAGTCACAACACCATTAAAAGTTTCTAAATGAAAGGCGACATGCTTACCATGCTGCAATGGGAATGCACCCATGGCATAGTCACTAGCATCGGTTTGTATCTCGAATGGCTGTCTCAAATTTGGTAGTGCAAGGACTATAGCTGAACTGGTCTTGTCTTTTAAAGCTTCGAAAAATTGTTGTTGTTTGCCTCCCCATTTTAAGCCTTTCTTCACACTTGTCACTGCATGCATAGGAGCTGCGATGGAAGAAAAGTTAGAAATAAATTTCCTCCAATATTGAGCTACACATAAGAAACTTCTTACCTCGTTAATTTTTTTGGGTGTGGGCCAATTCACAATGGCCTCCACTTTAGAAGGATCAATCCCCAATTCTCCTCCTCCTACAATATGTGTTAGGTCCCTATATTACTAGTATAGTCCCTTATTGTTGTTAGTGTAACCCCCTTATTGTTATTATTGTACCCCTGTAACCCCCATATTGTTATTATTGTGCCCTTAAATTATTATTGTTAGGTCGGCTAGGATTACATTGTGGCCCCCTAGGATTACATTATGGCCCCATGGACTCCTATATATAGAAAGGAGGTTTTGTAAATTGTATCATCCAAGAATTGTTCATTTATGTAATGTATTGGAGGTTTCTCCCTCAAAGTAGCTTATTTCTAAGGCATTGATATCTCTTTTCTTCTATTTTTGGAGCTGGTTACACAACATTTGGTATCAGAGCTTTGGATTCTAGGGTTTCAATGCTCTAAACAAGTCATCATGGAATTTTCTCTATAAATTTTTTCTACGAAGGTTCGTAAGTCGTAAATTTTAGGGTGTGAATATGAAATCTTGAGGAACATCGTCAAAAAATTTCAGAGCTTGGTTCGCAATATTTTCGGAGATATGATCTGTGGAAGTTAGGTCTTTTTGCAGGCTCCTCAATTTAATATAAATAGGTAATCGTGGTATTTGCACTATAAATTTTTTTCTACAAAGGTTAAGAATCTGAAATTTTTAGTAAGTGAAGCTGAAATCCTGAGGAAACTCTTCAAAAAATTTCAGAGCTTGGTTCGCAATATTTTCGGAGATATGATCTGTGGAAGGTAGTGCTTTTTCAGGCTCCTGAATTTCATCTCAAAGAGGTGATCATGGGAAAATATTCATAACTCTCTCTTTGAGCATCATATTGGATTTCCGTAAAAGGTGGTCACAAGTACACAAAATTTTTTTTTTGTGCTATCAATTTCAAAGCTAAAAGACGAAATAGTGACAAGTGGCAAGTCGCACAAGTTCGCTCTACTGAACGAGTCCATAATTAGGTCATTGTGGGAGATTGGACATAACATTGCCTTGGAGAATCCAAATCAAGTCAGACCTGTGGCATTCGAAAGATAATTCTGAAGGCTACCACATCGCCCAATTTCAAATATTGAAGAGCCACAATCACAAATATAATCCAATTTCAATATTGAGCTCCTCAAAAGCAAGAAAAAGGTGTGTATTTTTTTTACGAATTGGATAAGTCTTGTTTGAAGAATCAATTTGAATTGATTCCAAGGGCATATTGTAGAATATATATCAGTATTGGGTTAAAAAAAAATGCCCCGTAAAAATAATTCAACACCCATTAAGCCTTCATAAGGCTCTACTATGACTCATGAAGATGAAGAATTGCAACATGATCTATCAAAATTACAAGAGCAAGTGCACCAAATTTCGCTCTCACAAAGAGCAACAAAAAATGAAATGGAAGTTTTGAAGAAAGGCATGGAAGCGAAGATGGATGGTTTGAAGAAAGGTGTTGAATCTAAGATAGATGGCATGGACTCTAATATGGATGACATGGAAGCTAAGATCGATGAAAAAATGAAATACAACATGGAAAACATGAAGAATGATCTAAAAGAAGACATGGAAGGTTTGACAAAGTTGACACAAGAAATATTTCCTAATGGTGAAAAGATAGTAGAGGAAACTCATGATGAGAACAAAATAAATGTTAATCGTGACTTCATAAACTCTAATATTAGCGGGAAGAACCACCATATTCCAAAAATGGATATGAGGAAGTTCGATGGAAAGGATCCTGTAACATGGATACTACAAATGGAGCAATATTTTGATCTCCATAATGTGAAAAACACAAAAAAGGTACGCATTGCAACTTTACATTTAGAACAAAATACATTTGTATGGTATCGATGGCTTTGCTCCCGTAAAAAAATTGTCACTTGGTCAATTTTTACGGAGGAAATGATAGCACATTATGAGGATACAAAGAGCAACACCTTCTTTAGCCAATTGATAAATCTCAAACAAAAGGGTTTAGTGGGGAGCACATTGAGGACTTACAAAAATTGAATATAAGGGTAACTGATATTCCAGAGGAACACAGGATTGATCTCTTCATAGGCACTTTAAAGGATAACATCCAACATGAAGTTCACGCTTTGGAACCTCATTCATTGGAGAAGGCATTCAGATTGGCAAGAAAATTTGAATGTAAAATTATGGCGACAAGGAAGCCTACCACTCAATTCTATAAAGAAGGAAGTGTTGCTACGTCTAGATTTCCACAACCTACAAGGTTGACACCACAACAATTGGAAGAAAAAAGAGCAAAAGGGCTTTGCTACAGTTGTGATAGCAAATAAACTAAAGGTCATAAGTGTGCTGAGAAGAAATTATTTTACATAGATTGTGAAGAGGAAGAAGAAAATGAACAAGAAGAGGATATACACCAGGAACTAGCCATAGAAGGGGAAGAAATGAATCTAACCATATTGTGTAATGCACTGGTAGGAATTACCACTCCTCAAACTCTCAAGGTAGAAGGACATATCAAGAAGAAAAAGGTAATAGTGTTGATTGATTCAGGTAGCACCCATAATTTTATTCATTGTAAGGTAGCCAAGGAATTAAATTGTTTCCTATACCCAGCACCAGAATGTCAAGTGATGGTTGCAAATGGAGGAACTATAAATTGCTCTGGAAAAAGCCATAATATCAAGCTAACCATGGGGGAATATGTATTGACTAGTCCAATGCTTTCCATTCCTATGGGAGGTGCTGATGTTGTACTAGGAGCACAATGGTTACAATCTTTGGGGACGGTAGCTTTTAATTTTCAAGAACTTTTCTTGAAATTTTTTTCAGAAGGAAAGGAAGTCGAATTACGTGGTATTGCGGGGAAGCCAGGAAGGATAATAAGCTCTAATGTCATGACAAAGCTTCTAAAGAAAGAACAGCGAGGCGTAATTGCACAATTATGCTCACTAGAAGTTCCAACATCAAAATCATCTATTTCTGCAGATCTCCAACAAGTCTTGGACAATCATTACAAGGTGTTTGAAACTCCCAAAGGACTCCCACCTATTCGTGATCATGATCATGCTATTCATTTGATTCCAGGAAGTGTTCCTCCAAACATCAGTCCTTATAGATATCCTTACTTCCAAAAGAGCGAAATTGAACGTATGATTGCAGAAATGTTAGAGGCGGGTATAATTCAACCCAGTCAAAGTTCTTTCTCTGCTCCCGTAGTATTGGTACACAAGAAGGATGGATCATGGCGAATGTGTCCAGATTATAGGGAGCTCAATAAGCTCACCATTAAAGACAAATTTCCCATTCCTGTGATCGATGAATTATTGGATGAATTACATGGAGCAATTTATTTTACCAAGTTGGATCTTCGTTCAGGATATCATCAAATTAGAATGAAGACTGAAGATATTTCAAAAACAACATTTCAAACTCATGAGGGTCATTATGAATTTTTGGTCATGCCTTTTGGCCTTACCAATGCACCTTCTACATTTCAAGGGTTGATGAATTCCATTTTCAAACCCTTCCTTAGAAAATTTGTGCTAGTATTTTTGGATGATATACTAATCTACAGCAGGTCTTGGAAGGATCATGCTGAACATGTTGACAGGGTGCTCAAACTATTGCAGGAGAAACAATTATATGCAAAAACATCCAAATGTTTCTTTGGAGTACAAGAGGTGGAATATCTGGGTCATATTGTATATCACGAGGGTGTTAAAGTAGACCCTAACAAAATTAAAGCCATTAAGGAATGGAAAGTCCCCACAACCATAAAGCAGTTGCGAGGATTTCTCGGGTTAACAGGGTATTATCTCAAGTTTGTTAAGAATTATGGGAGAATAACATCACCTCTAACAACATTATTGAAGAAAGATGCATTTTCATGGAATCCTGAAGCAACTAAGGCCTTTGAACATCTTAAAGAGGCAATGTGCCTAGCACCGGTCTTAGCTACGCCAGACTTCACAAAAACCTTTATTGTGGAACGTGATGCCTCAGGAAATGGAATTGGTGCAGTTTTAATGCAGGAAGGAAGACCCATTGCTTTTGAAAGTCGTCCAATCAAAGGAAAGTATTTACAGAAACCCATTTATGAGAAGGAAATGTTAGCAATACTGCATGCACTAAAGAAATGGCGAACTTACCTAATGGGAAGACACTTCAAGGTAAAAACTGATCATGATAGTCTTAAACACTTTTTTGGAACAAAGACTATCTTCAGAAGAGCAGCAAAAATGGGTCACAAAGATGTTGGGTTATGACTTTGAAATAATCTACAAAAAAGGGAAGCTTAATGTTGTTGCAGATGCACTCTCAAGAAAGAATGAAGAGGTGGAAGCATTGCTTTATGCCATTTCTATTATCCAACCAGATTGGATAACAAAAGAAAGAGATGAATGGAAGAAGGACAAAGAAGTATGGGCACTCATTCAAAATTTGCAGCAAAATCCTAGTGCATATGATACAGTTAGGTGGAAAAATGATTCTTTATGGTACAAAGATCGCTTATATCTTTGTAAGAATTCCCAACTAAAAAAAAAGATTCTTTTGGAATTGCACACTTCTCCTTTAGGAGGACACTCAGGATTTTTAAAAACTTACTAGAGGGTGAAGAAAGAATTTTTTTGGGATGGCCTTAAATTTGATATTCAAAAGTTTGTGGCGGAATGTTTGGTTTTCCATCAGAATAAAGTTGAGACAATTAAGACCCCGAGACTTCTACAACCTTTATCCATTCCAAGTCAACGTTGGGAGGAGATTTCAATGGATTTTATCACAATTTTACCTAAGTCCAAAGGAAAGAGTGTCATCATGGTGGTAGTTGATAGAATTAACAAGTATGGACACTTTTGTGCATTATCTCATCCATTTAAAGAAAGTATAGTTGCTACTACATTTATGGACACAATTCAAAAGCTACATGGAAACCCAAGGGTTATTGTGAGCAACATAGATCCCATTTTTACTAGAAATTTTTGGACGGAGTTATTTTCTTGTTTGGGTACTCAATTAGCTCATAGCTCATCTTATCATCCTCAATCTCATGGTCAAACTGAGATAGTAAATAAATGTTTGGAAGGATATCTTCGTTATTTTGTATCTAATAAACAAACACAATGGGTTAAGTGGTTACCTCTCGCTGAATGGTGGTATAACACTTCCTTCCATACTACAACAAAAATGACCCCATTTATGGCACTTTATGGATATTATCCACCATCCATCACATCATATTTAAGAGAAAATTCGAAGGTTCAAGCAGTGGAAGATCACATCAAGCATCAACAAGAAGTTCTCCAACTCTTAAAGGATAACCTGACTTTGGCACAAAATCGAATGAAACAACAGACAGATCAACATCACAGCGAGAGAAGTTTTGATGTAGGAGACTGGGTATTTTACGGCTACAACCATACAAAAAAATGTCCTTCAATCAAGCTAAGAAGGATAATAGATTATCGCCAAAGTACTATGGTCCTTAAAAGGTGTTGCAAAATATTTGTACTATGGCATACAAATTGGAGCTTCCTTCTTCTTCACGAGTGCATCCAAATTTCCATGTTTCATGCTTAAAAGAGGTGATAGGTGAAAATCTTCCAGTTTAAAAAATATTGCCATAACTTGATGAGGAAGGAAAAATCATATTGGAACCTGAAGCGGTCACATAAACAAGAACTCGACAGCTACGGAATCGATCAATTTCAGAGTATCTCATCAAGTGGAAGAACTTACCCACCGAAGATTCTACATGGGAGGATGAAAATTTGATATAGAAGCACCCAGAGCTAATCAAGCATTGAGGACAACAATTTTTTGAAGGAGAGGGGCATGTTAGGTCCCTATATTACTAGTATAGTCCCTTATTGTTATTAGTCTAACCCCCGTTATTGTTATTATTGTACCCTTGTAACCCCCATTTTGTTATTATTGTGTCCCTAAATTATTATTGATAGATCGGCTAGGATTACATTGTGGCCCACTAGGATTACATTATGGCCACATGGACTCCTATATATAGAAAGGAGGTTTTGTAATTTGTATCATCCAAGAATTGTTCATTCATGTAATGTATTGGAGGTTTCCCCCTCGAAGTGGCTTATTTCTAAGGCATTAATATCTCTTTTCTTCTGTTTTGGGAGTTGGTTTCACAACAATATGTCCCAAATAGACCAAAGAATTCTTTCCAAACTCACATTTTGACATCTTAAGAAACAATTTTTCTTTCTTCAATATATCAAGTACTCTATTTACATGCAAGACATGATCTTCTATTGTTTTGCTGAAAATCAAAATGTCATCTAAGTACACAATAACAAAGTCATCAAGGAATGGTCTCAAAAAATTATCCATAACCAGCATAAAAGTTGTTTGTGCATTACATAAACCAAAAGGCATAACTAGCCACTCAAAGAGTCCTTGTTTGGTTTTGAATGCAGTTTTCCATATATCACTTTCTGCAATTCTTACTTGATGATATCCACTTCGTAAATCTAACTTAGCGAAAAATTTTGCTTCTTTCAGCTGATCAAGCAAATAATCTATTCTTGGGAGTGGGTAACGATTTTTTACCATAATTATTTTTAAATCTTGAAAATCTACACACATGCGCCAAGTCCCATCTTTCTTTGGTATCAAGGCTATGGTTGAACTGCATGACGAGGTGCTTGGCCTTATGAAACCTTTATCCAACTTCTATTTGATTTTCCTCTTTATTTCATCATTCTCCATTATCAACATGCGATACATACTGATGTTTGGAAGAGGAGAATCTTGCTGCAACTGAATCTCATGTTGAATTTCCCTTTTTGGAGGTAATCATGTTGGCTCCTGAAACATCTCATGATGCCCATTAACCACATCATATAATTTTGATTTAAAATTAGGATCACATCCCTCAAAATATTCATGATTAATTTAAGCTTTGGGCTTAATCATAAGAACAACAAAATTCTTACTCTAATTTACCAGCCTCTTTACCTGTCCAACATTTACCAAAGCAATATTTGTCTTCTTGCGGTGTGCTCTAACAATGAACTCCATGCCATCTTTAAATAAATGATACTTGTTCTCATGGCAGTAGAAAATCACCTTCCTATCATACAAGTAAGGACTCCCTAATACAATACCCACTATGTCAAGCGGAACCACATCTAATTCAACTGTGTCAACAAAGCTTGCAGTGATTACAAACCTCAATATACATTTCCTTGTAACCTATAGATTTTCATCCTTACAAATCCAACCCAATTGATATGGTTTTTTATGTGGCATGTTCTCAAGGTTAATTTTTTTGACCAAATATTCAGAGATTAAGTTTTCTTGTGACCCACTGTCAAATAATGTGTCAATCTTGGTATGCTTGCATATGACCCTCACATGAAACATTTCTATTATTTCTTCTTCATTTAGAGTGTTTATGAGACAATTTGATGTACTGGTAGTGGGTTTAGTTTCAATTTCTTTTCCCTCCATGTTCTTCAATCCCATTGCTGTAATTTTAGTCTCATCACCTGAATCAGACCCTAAGTCATGTTGAGCTATAGTAGCAGTTTTTTGTTTCCCTTTGTTATTGGGTTTCTTTGGCCTCAATTCTGGATGTAATTTCCAAAAATGAGTTTCATCACGGCCTTCTTTTAAACAATGTTTACAAAACATTTTTTCTCCCTCTTTCTTAACAGATGCATTCTTTTTGTTTTTACCTTTTGGGGAATTTTCCTTGACTTTACCCTTTAAAGGTTTCTTCCTACCCTCTTCAGGAATGTTCTTCCCTCTAGCTTTTAGATGTGTGGCCTGAACACAAACTTCATCTAGACTAGTGGGGTTAAACATTAGAATAGTGTGTTTTAGGCAGCTATGTAAGCCTCTTATGTACTTTAGCAAAGTGTCTTGGCTTTGCAAATCCACCCCTAATAAAATAGCTCTTCTCCTAAATTCCTGGGTGTATTATTGCACATTTTGTCCCTTTAAATGCCTAAAGTTCTTCCAATTCATGATGGCTATTTTCATATGAGCTAATGGATAAAACTGTCATTTAATATCATCAATAAAATCTGACCATGATATAATAATATTACCGTGTTTCTTGATTTCCTCCTATGTCTTGGCTTCTCACCAAACAAGTACTGCATCTTCCACTCTCAAAGAAGCTAATTGAAATTTGGTATCATCATATTGAAGGTTTTGTATTCTTAAATAGACCTCCAATTGTCGAATTCAATTATCTAGCTTGTCTGCATTTACATCACCATTAAACATTGGAAATTCGAACTTAACATCAATTTTTAATAAAGGAGATTTACCAGTGCTCTTGGAAATGTGTGGCTGATGTAATGAAGAAGACGTAGAAGATGATGATGATGGTGGTGGCTCTCCATTGCCTCCATTCCCCTTCTTTGACTTGTCTTCATCATGTTGACCTCCTGAAGATCCTTGTCATTCATTTTGGAGTTTAGATCCTTCTCCTTCCACTCTCTCATTACTTTCTTGATAAATAATTATAACCATCTCAGTCATGTCAAGAAATGCTTTCCTAAACACTCTTTCTTCTTCCTTAGGGTCAACTTATTCATGAATTTCTTCTTCCTTATGACACATGCTTAATGGAGCTTCTGCTTCTTTAGGAGGTGAACTAGGTGGTGGAGATTGTGGCAATCTCTCTCTCCTTTGCTTTTGCTCCTTTTGAGACCCTCCTGCTTCCACCAGTTTTCCTTCTTCCCTTTTAAGCTTGAGCCTTGTAAGCATCTAAGACTTGCAAATAGTTAAACAATTATTTGCACTAAAAATCACCAGAGAAAAAATCTAGCTCTGATACCATTTGATCTGAAATGATTGTATTAGATTTGTTGTGCTAAGGGTCTTTTAGTTTTTAAAACATGTGCATAATTGGTTCATTAGTTTGCATAAGGATTAAGGAAATTTTCCATGAATTATAGATGAACTTTAATGAATTAGAAGCATAAAATAAGCATAAATAACACTGAACAATAGTGTAAAATAGAGAAATAAGTCACCACATTAAATTTACACAACAGGCATGATGAAGCAGTTCACCCCTCCTGGGCTACATCTGTTGTTCTAGCTCCCAATGGCTTGTCCATATTTCATTATCCTCAAATTTTTTCTAGTACATGTAGTTACAATGCTCTAATGGTTGTTTTCTCTGCACCAATGGCTTCATCATGCTCCAATTAGTCAAAAACGACTCTTCATTCACTCTGAATGGTCAAATAATGAGCCTCCTACACTTTTTCCTAATATCTCCTAGGAAAACTCCACTAAATGTGGAGAACTCGAGTTAACTGGAGTTAAATTAATGCTGACCCTTATCTTCTCCACCTATTAATCCACGCATTTAGTGTTACAGTTAGTGTGGTGGCCACATGCACACCCCCAACCATTAAGTGGCTTATACGTTAGTGGAAACAATATTGGAGTTTCATTAAACATACACGTTCATGATCAAACAACGCTTACATTTTAAACAGATCACACATAGCCTTAAACAACTTATATTCATGCAAAATAGAGTTCTCGGGTCCCACAACATGCAACCAATCAGAGCGCGTCGCAAATCGCTTGCCCGCAAGTTTAACTTGGTACTAGTAACGCTAAAACCATAATTTATGCGATGTGCGTTCGTGTGCAATGCCGACATGTGGCTCCCCTCATCGTATCACATTTTAACTTTACTACATCGCATCACAACCTATTTAACATATCATGCAAACTCTTAATGGTATTCTCTATTATTTGCGAAATGAAAAATCACGATTCATCATCCATCGTTGATCTCCCACTGTTGCTTCTGCGATCTAATCTCCAATGTTCATTCCGTTTGCACTGATTTGTATTGACAGAATCACAATTCAATAACACCCGTGTCCTGCCATTTTTTATCAGAATGCAATATCTTCCTCATACGACATCGATTTTTCGAACCATTCATGGCGCCGGAATCAGGAAGACGAGATCTACACAACCATCCTGGTTTCAATCTAATCCTATAACTTTTAATTTTGAGAAAAAATTATGAACTCCTGATCACAATCATACAGGTTAAAATCCAAACTTCCATGTGTGTCAGGATTATTTGGTCATGATTAGGAATTTGACAGTTCAACACACTTTCACAACAACTCAGGTTATAAAAATAGAGTATTTGCTACAAAATTTTCTGAAACTTATCATGGAGGAGAATACAAAAAAATCTTAGCTCGAGGAGTTATAATGGCATGAGTTTAGCTTAAATACATAAGTTAAGACCTCAAAACTTGTAGAGAAATAAGAAAAGTACCAAAGGGATGCTATTTGTAATTTGCTACCAAAATTGCTACCAATTTTTGCTACGAAACTGTTGTAGCATATCATTGTAAAAAATGTAAGAAAAATTTTGAGATAAGGGAGTGCTCAAAGGATGTGTCTAGCTTATAAACACTCATGAAGACCCCAGAACTGTCATAAATATCAGATAGCTTTCAGAAAGGCGTTTCTTGGCATTTGGTACTAAATTTTTGCTAAATAGATTTTGGAAATGATTGTTTTGGTAGTCAACTTCAAGCTCACTTTCTGACCAAATGGAAAGGACTTTTAGAAATATGAAGGAATTTTTTCTTTATGACGAGATTATCTACAAAATTCTCTCTCATTTTTTTCACAAACATCAGGGTTTGGAAAATACGCACTTAGGATTTTCTCATTTACAAAGGCCTCTCTCAGATTTTGCACAACCATCAGGGTTTGGAAAATACAAACTTAGCTTTGAGGCCTATTTTATAGAATTTTTTCCAGATAGATTTGTGCAGAAAATTTTAAATTCGACTTGGGGAGACAACTTAGTAGGTCAACATGTCAATATCCACGTGGCACGATGACACATTAGCGATCCAACACCTCATAAGTTTGTTATATTCGATAAGGATCATTAGTAAAGTTTGTTAAAATTCTTAAATGGTGATAGACTCCTATATGTATTGAAACTCTGCAAAACATAAATATCTCTAAAAAGGCTCCATTGTTTTGAAATTCAATTAGAAATAGGTCTCTTAGGTAGGTATTGAGTCTAGCTCAGGTGGTAGAAGATTGTAATAGAGGCCTCACTATATATATGTGGAGCTTTTCACTTTGGAGAGAAGGGGGAACTTTCAAAAGAAAACTTGAGTATTGTACTTTCGAGATATCAATAAAGTCTCTCTTTTCAGTGCATAAGTATATTTTCTCTCTCCAGAGATTCGGTGAGGTAATGTTGTGTTGTTCATTATTTGTTTTTCCCTGATGAGTGTATGTTGTTATCTTATGAGTTTTTTTATTGTCTAGAGATTTGATGGATTGAATATACCAAAGTCATTGTTTAATGCTCTACATTTAAGCAAATACTCGTGTGTCTTTATTCTAGCAACTTTCATTGAATTCATCTTTCAGATGCTCAGTGCCAATTATTTGTTGTCATTATTCGAAAAGGAAGTATACCAAATTTATCCTCTTTGATGCTTTATGCTAGTTTTAAGTTTCTACATTCTTAATATATATAATTCACCAATTTGGTGCTCTGTAACGGTCCACTATATGATTTTCTTTTGTTCGATAATTTTCTACAACGACCAAATTATTTTGAGAAATCATTAGCTCTACTGCCTCTTCTTCGATGAGTATTATGACCAGTAACTAAGAGTCTTTCATTATGTTTATGAGCTCATGAATCCATTTCCCAATGGTTTGAATTCCTGTAAGTTCCACCACCTACATCTCTGAGATTCTGTTCTAAAATTATAGACCTCACCTCTGTGTGAATTTCTTGAGCATCAATGTTTCTATTTTGAGTGAATCTTTGATTTGGGTTCCTTCAATGCTGGATTAATACAAACCTTTTACTTATGTGATGTGGTTAGAATTTCATTTAAAAGAGCATAAATGAACATATATGCATATTGTAAAGAAGAGGGAAGAAGAAAAAAATCAATAACATAAGAACACGAGATGTTGATAATGGAGTTCAGCCAGTGTGGTCTACGTCTATAAGACCGATGTCAAGATGGTGTAGGCTGCTTCATATAGTGCTGGAAATGGTGATGATGTACATGGACTATGTTTTCTATCATACAAGGACATATGCCCTCAACATGACTATATTGTCTCTCCACGAGATGTTCCGCTACAGGAACTCTCACTCACAATAGGCCTCCTATAAACATGACATAATCCCACACAAGGTGATGATGAGGACCTCTTCATCAAGGTTACATATGGATCTCAATCAAACATAAAAATCCATGGAGAATACATCTCGCATGAATTATAAACATAGATATCGCAACATACATCAAGCAGGGATCTAAATAACATATGACATCTTACACCAAATGATAAAATAAGCACATGACATAAATATTGCATATACCTCAACCCCTGAAGTTGGTTGAAGAAGTGGATGTTCAACTGTTGAGTCTAGTTGCACCATCGAATTCGTGGCGTCAAGAGGCATCAAATCAATTTTCCACACTTGGGAATCTAACACCGTCACTCCAATCTGGAAAAAGGCCGAAAAATGGGAAGCTATGTTGTTGAAATGAACATCGGCATTGAGTTCCTGTCGCCGAGAGGGGTAAAATCGACAATAAATTTGTCAAATTATGCCACTCGCAAGTTTTACACCCTAGGGAATATCTCTGATGCCCCTCAATATTTCTTGGGCATGGTTCCGCCCCTCTGGCTACACATGGTTCTGTGCTCCTACAATAAAAAAATATTGAAACTCGAAATCCACGTCAATCTTCTCCTCTTGCATTTAGCGAAAATATTTTTTATATAAGGTGGTGGCAGAGTTTACAAAGAACAGGCCGGTGGCACATTGGTAGCACCCACTAGCAGAGATCGCAAAGGATAGCAGAGGGCACAGGTTCGAAACCCAACCCAATCCGTTTATAACACATACTTTGTGTTTTTTAAACATTTGGTTGGCGCGTTTTTTTGGGTGGGTGGCCCGTGGATCGGGCCGACCTACGTGGCCAAGCAGGTTCAATTCTTTCCAGCCGATGTTTAGTGGCCACGTTGTATATGTGTGGGGTGGGGTCCCTGGGTAGCTTGGCCTTGACCTTGATTCATTACATTATATATATGAGGAGCATGGGTTGTGGGGGTGACAACTCGCACCCCATAAATGTTTTGATATATGGTCGTTGGGGGGTGGCAGGGCTGGTGGCTTTCCACCCAATTTAATATATATATATATATATTATTTTTTATTTTAAATAATAATAGTCTATTTTCTTGAAATTAAGGGTTACCGAACATTTTAAGTGTCCTACAATTTTTCCTAGAAAATTGATCGGATTTTGGTGCCAGATTTCAACCAATTTTTTTCCTCCTTAAGTCTGCCACATGTGTAATTCAACCCTGAACTTTGACTGGCTCTAACTTCTCTATACAAGCTCTGATTGGAGATACGTTCACACCGTTGGAATTCAGGGCGACGAGTACCTTGATATTGTCCTAGTTCGAAAGCATTCTGACCACTTTTAATTTTGACCATTCCTCAACCCTCTTCGTCTCCTAAGGGTGTCCGGAGCCACCTGGATCAATCTTGAAAGAGAGAGCCCTCTCTGATTAGAAAAGTTTAGTTTCCAGTCTGAAGTGGTCTAAAATGTTACCTTGGCTATTTTTCTGAAGTAGCCAATTAAAATTACCAAGTGATAACATAATCTTACACACCATCCTTGGAAACTTTATTTTATACTTAAAACACAAACTTATCAAATGTTGTAGGTGAATTTATTGAGAATTATTTAACAAGTCAAATTTTCTATGAAATCAATGTAATGGATTCAATCCCTGCAAATTTATGCTTTCGATACTCTTAACTTAGAAGGATTCTTGATATGTTCCTCATAACATTTTTGATGTGTCCTTGGAACTCATATTTATACTAACATGGTGAAACTTAGTCGAAAACACAAAAATTTTAGTCCATGCTGATATTGAGTGAAATTGACATACAAGTTAGTAAACTTACTTGATATAGAGATATTTAACATGAATTTATTAAATTTTTATGGTTTATTGATAATGGTAGTGAATAACTTAATAAGGTGATGGTTTTCAAGCTTTTGTGGTTATTATTTGAAGAAGAGAGAATCAGATTATCCACAATATTAACAAAAAATTATTAGAAAGAAATTTATGAAAATTGACATAGATTAATCTCAAGAATATGCTCATAATAAAAATTCACGAAGTTGAGAAATTTGTTAGAAAGCAATTTATGAAAACTGACATAGATTAATCTTGAGAATAAAATCATAATACAAATTCATGAGTTACAAAATTTGATGAGAAACTATTTTTTGGAAAAAAATTGATGGTTTGAGTAAATTCAATAATATATAAATATAAATATAAATTCACTAAAGCAAATACCATAAATATAGAAGTAAAATTGACATCTTTTTTTTTTTTTTTCCAGATAAAAATTGATGAGTACATTCATAGAAAACCTAGATGAGCCACAAGATAAGAGATTAAAAATGTTAAAAATGGAGTTGGGATTCAAATCTAGATATTTCCCATGAGTAACAATCATGAAAATATGGCATTCATGCTTAACATCCCTTATGGATAGTAGTTGCAATAAATTCTTCATGGCACAACCATCATTGATTTTTTTCTCATCTTTCTATTTGCATTTCCATTCTTCACGGCATAACTAATTCCACATGAAATTGGAATTGGTGATGCTACATTTAACATCTGCTATCTCTTTTTCACATCTCACCAAATTGGTCTAGATTTTCTTTAAATCACATAACACACAAATACCTATTTCTACAATGGTAGTGCTCCATTGTATCTCTATGCTTTACCCCTAAATTTAGCAAACACAAATTAGTAGGTGAAACAAGACCCTACTAGTGGTAGTAGAACCCAACACAATTAGAAAACCCTAATAAAAATCTCCATGATACCAATATAGAGTTCCAAATCCTAAATACAAGATAAGGCAAAAATAGTGAACTCTGAATCCAAACAGAGAGATCCAACAATGCCAAGGAGAGCCATGAATGTTTGTTTAAGGCCGATCCATAAATGACTCCTCGAATGGCTATCCCAATCATTGTTGGTACTCCATGATGTAAACTCATCTACGGAAGATATAACGATGAACTCTTCTAGCACCACTTGCAAATTTAATCCCCACACATAGTACATCCAATCCAATGAATGATTCTCGAGCTCGAATGTTGGTGATTGGAGTAGAATAATGAGGGTAGCAGATAGAGTAACATCCCATCTTTTCAAAGCATTCAAGTGTGTCACTTGTGAACGATTTGGATTTAATTACAATGCATCATTTAAAATTAAGATAGGGGAGCTTTAAATGGAGTACCCCATTTAATTTTGTGTACCCTTCATTTAGAGAAGAGCCAATGTTAGCATGAAGGTTTAATTAAACATTTAATTTCCTCAACACATAGTAACAAAAAAAGATTAGAAAGATATCACATCAAACAAATGATCATTTAAATGAGGTTATTAAACAAATTAGATTTAGAGACAATAAATATAATAGAGATTAGATTATAGTAGAATAGTCTTCAACCACTATTATATGTGTTAATCCCCTTTGTTTTAACAAATCAATTCGTTGATACTATTTTTTTTACCTTGTTATTAATGGCTTATCGTAAACCCTAAAAAGCTCTAATTTTTTTTATTCTTTGAAGTTATGAACCTTAGTTCTTTTTTCCCTCAAAGGTTATAAATAATAGTGCACCTACCACCACCCTTCACAATAAACACATTAAAAAAAATACAAATGAATTCTTTCGAAATATTTGGAAAACTTATCATAACTCACTCATGTAATCAACAATAGGAGTAGGCATCACTAACTACCATCCACCGATGCAAGTTGACTCATCATTGTTATTCAAAAAAATCCATTTTACCTATAACAACTTATTAATGATTCATAAAGAGAAAAACTTTCACTTATACTAAATGCCACAGGCCTCGAACCATTAACCTATTTCCTTACCTCTAAAAAATAAAAATTTATAGAAAACATACAAATTGAAATCATGCTTCACAACCATAACACAAAAAAAAAATTTAGTCCTCTAATGTGCTATTGTGTATTTTTATAATTTATACATAAATCTAATTTCCAAGTTTGTGTGGAATGCTGTGGAGCGGATGTTGTATTGTGACAAGTGGCGAGTTACCTCTTAACTCTAACTTACATGATTACAATTTGACTCAACCTCTTGGCATGTTAAAATATTTAATATGTTAACAGTGACTCTATATTGGCTTGATTATCACAAACAAAACTATATAACAGAGAAACACTGTATGCTACTAAATACTAATTTCACATTATTTGTCAACATATATAAGACGCGGTTATATTTTATAGATGGGGATGTAGCTCAAAAGGTACAGCGCTCGCTTTGCATGCTAGAGTTACGGGGTTCGATACCCCGCTTCTCTATTATTTCAATGGTGATGTTTCTTGTTTCTTATTGCCCTGTCAATGGAGGTATGAGCAACATTCCACGGTATTTTACCTGCAGAATTCACATCTCCATCATTGTTATGGTGATGTTTCTTGTTTTTATTGCCTTGTCAACAGAGGTCAGGCCCTGTCAATGGAGTGTATGAGCAACATCTACCCTCCCAAAAGCCTGCAGAATTCACATCTCCATCATTGTTATGGTGATGTTTCTTGTTTTTATTGCCTTGTCAACAGAGGTCAGTGGAGGTATTTTAGTTGAAAAATTTACTTAAATTTTTATTCAGTGGGGATAGCTCAGTTGGGAGAGCGTCAGACTGAAGATCTGAAGGTCGCGTGTTCGATCCACGCTCACCGCAATGATTAAATATAATATGAACATCGATAGCTGGTATTTCAGAAAACGGCCGCCGCTATTGTTGAGCCTCCTACCCTCTTGGATCAGATTATGGATTTACACGGCCGCTATTGCTGAGTTATTAGTGTGAGTTTTTTCTTCCTCATTAAATCTTATTGGTTATTGGTCTGAGTTGGTGAGTATATTGGTTATTAGTGTGAGTTGGTGAGTCTTTCTGTAACGTTTATTTTTTTCTAATAATTAAAAAATCAAGATTATGGATTTATTATTATTTTTATATATTTTTTCTCTTAATTAGATTTTATTGGGTATTTTATTGGTTTGAGTATGTGAGTTTTTAATTTAATAATGTTCTTTTGGGGGCGATGTTAAGTTTGAGTTGAATTGATCTATATCTTTTGTATATAAACAAGTTACATGCTCATCTTATTAATGGAATGAAAGATGACTTATATATACACATGATGGGAGATAAAAGAATTATGGTTATCGAATGATAATTTCATCAAGAGGGTAATGAGCACTTTTTATTCAAAATTATATAGGGAGGGAAATTGAGTGCTTTGAGTTTATATTTAGAGGAGTTATAATGTAGAGGATTTTTAGTGTCTACATATATAAGTTTAGAGGATTATCTCAATCGTTTGAACCCCTTGTGCAAGGTGTGTTGTAGATGGAGAAGTTATAAGTCACAAGTTTAAATATGGTTGAGTCCTTTTGGGGTTACCAATTGTTAGTATGGTTGATGGTTGATGGTTGAACTACCCTCCAGGGCAATTAAAGACATAAACATCTGAGTCCAACCGATTTTGAGTGAAATTGACATATACGCAAGTTAGTCTAGTTGACATAGAAGTATAAGATTTGATGTGCATTCACTGATGCCTTTCACAAAGGCCTATTGATAGCGGTGTTACAATCCAACTTGTATGTAATGATGAAAGCCCTAATCCATAAGGTACACCTCTAGGAAAGTAACCAACATCACATCAACAACATATTATTTGCACTTTAGGTTGACTCTCCTTCAACTTGAGGGGTTGTCCTTACTAGGAATACTAAGAGGAAGCTATGAGGCAGAAGGTGAAGTTGAGAGTAGCCTTAGTAAAATGAGGTTTGGATATTTTAGGGTTTGCGAGTAAGTGATGGAAGGACCTAGACTCTTAATTCCAAATCCAACTAGGGAAACAAAGTTACTGTGAATCAAATGGTAATAAGGTCGGGAAGACACTCTCCAAAAGTTGACCTACTTTCTTCAAGGGTTAGGGTTTTGAGTCTAGAAGCAAGAGGAAGAATACCTTGTCACCCATTTAATACCAACAATGAATTCAAGGTTTGAAATAAGGAAAAATTCAATAAAAAACCTTCACCATCCAAAATCAACTATGACTTGATGAAATTACCTAAGTTCAACCAATGAACCATAAGGAAAAACAAAACATGGAACCAAATAATCAGTAAATCAATAAAGTATGAGGACAAACCCTGAACTTTTTTCTTCCAAGTGATAACGTTATCCTTCAATGGATTGGTCTCGAAAGGATTGTATGAAACTTGAACATTCCATCATGAATCCTTATGCATCAAAATGAGACCAAGCTTCAAGAGTTAAGAACAATCATTAAATAAATAACCCTTTACACCATAAGCAGATTTAAGAATGATATGCCAATTAAGCTCCAGTGAGAGAAATGTAGAAATTTAATACAAATTATGTATTGCCTGGATTCTCCTAATCTAACAATTATATGTCACTGTTAAATACATAATCGCTTCAACAAAAATCATTGCGGAATTTAAAACACAATCGCCAATCACAATATCATGAAGAAAGATCAATCACACATAACACAGATGTTTTTACCAGGAAAGCATAAAGCTAAAAACTCCACTGTCATATATTATGTATGTATCATGGATCATGAAACAATCTCATTAAAAGCTCTAATCCAAGAGCTCTTAGTACAATATACAATCGTCTCACACTGTCATACAAAAATTGGCAAGTTCTTGTACCAATTTACTGCTTGTAGAGAACCTGCCTCCAGTGCACAATCCCAGCTGATAGAAATCCCTAAATGAATGGAATCCTGGTTGCCTTGACTACGCAATCCTCATGGGCACATCCAATGTGTGTGTGGTCGCATGTGTGCACCCACTAATGTCGCAATTGATAGTCGAACTATCCCCTTCACCTACATCTCAATTGGGTCTCCACTGGATCTAACATGCATGTAGTTAACAATAGTAAATCTTCAGTTGCATGTGAGACCACTGATTGTGAATTAATTAATAATTAATTCACTGATCTCTCACTAGTATATCTTCAATTACAACTAGCACAACTGAGTTTAACTCACTTAACTAAGTTAAACTACTTTACAACTCTCATAACTACACTTCCAACTCTGTTACAACTTCGAATCAATCAGTCACAACTAATTCCATTTGCATGTCCCACCAACCAACCTTTGAACTCAAATTTCCTATAGCTAACTGATTTTACATTTCAGCTCACTATTTCCAATTGCTAATTGAGAATAGATTATTGTTTATTGTCCAATTAATATTAAGGGATAATAATAGTCGACATGCATCTATAAATAGAACTTGCACATACATCTATAAATAGAATTTGCTCATACATCTATAAATAGACATTCACCTAAAAATAGCCTGAGGCTCCATCCTAGTGTAGGTGCATAATTTTCACTAGGATCTTCTTGTTGAATCTAAACACTCCATCTCAAGAAGAAAGGGATTATCCTTCACCTTGATGTTGTCTATATGGTATTTGAATTTGCTCTTGGTGAGCGCCTTCATCAGAATATCTGCATCTTGATCTTTTGTAGGAATGTACTGAAGCAACATGATATTCCTATACACACAATCTCTGATCTAATGATATCAGATATCTATATGCTTAGATCTATCATGAAACACATGATTAATCGAGAGTTTAATACAACTCTAATTATCACAATGAATCACTGTCGGATCTAAATGAGAACCAAACAAACCAAACAAGATTTTTATCATCCAGATAGCCTCACATGCACCTTGACTTGATGCCATGTATTCCACTTCCGTTGAACTGAGTGCCACGAATTTATTCTTCCTGCTGTACCAAGAAACAATTGTAGATCCAATGATAAAGATCCCCACTGATGTGCTATTTCTGTCTGATGGGCTGCCTGCCCAATCTGTATCTTTGAATCCATTCAACTTCACCGCATCTGTCTGTCTGTACCATAAGCCATACTCAGATGTGCCCCTTAGGTATCTCAGGACATGCTTGTCCGCCTTCCAAAAGAGCTTGGTAGGCTTAACCTTCGCTTGACTTAGCTGGTTAACCACATAGCAAATGTCCGGTCTCGTGTTCACTAGATACATTAGCGAGCCCACTAACTGTCGATTGACAATAACATCCACTACCTCTCCAGAAGTAGCATCCTCTTTCCTCCAATTTTCTGGAAGAGGAGTATCCACGGGTTTGCAGACCTCCATGTGAAACTTACCCAGTATCTCCCTTGCATACTTGCCTTGAGACACAAAAAGTTCACCAAATCACTGCCATATTTCCAATCCAAGGAAATAATGAAGGAGGCCCATATCCTTCATCTCGAACTTCTTTGCAAGGTCCTCCTTGCATGAGTGTATCAACTACTCATCACTAGTCAATATTAAATCATCAACATAAAGAAAAATAATTATAAGCTTACCCTCCACCACAATTTGGTATAGGTTTGCATCCGCCTCACTTTTGGTGAAGCCCAATCTAGTGAAATAAATGTCTATTTGACTGTACCAAGCACGGGGTGCTTGCTTCAGCCCATACAATGCTCTTTTGAGTCAGCACACATGCGACTCACTACTGAAGATCTCAAATCCTTCAGGCTGCTCTATGTACACCTCTTCCTCAATGATCCCATTGAGAAACACAGTCTTCACATCCATCTGATGAATGCGCCCACCCATCTGCGGTGAGAGAGCAAGGATGGTCCTTATGGAAGAATACCTTGCGATAGGTGCAAATGTTTCTTCATAATCAATCCCCTCGATATGTGAGAAGCCCCGGGCCACAAATCTGGCGTTGTATTTCTCAACACTCCCATCAACAGCTTGCTTTGCCTTGTAGATCCATCTTGAACCTACCACTGATTTATCAACCAACCTTGGAACAATTTCCTAAGCACTGTTTTTGAAAATGGAGTCATACTCCTCCACCATTGCGTCTACCCATGTGGGCTCCTACACTGCTTCCTGAAAGGAAGATGGCTCAGTCACAATACATTTGCTCATGAGAGCCATGTATCCAATAAATCAGTTAGGATATTGTCTTTGTCTATGCTGTGAAGTAGGGGCTCCTACATTCTACGCAACATCAAGTCTTAGCTTATCAACTTCTATGGTACACCTTCTGTCAGTTCTGATGGTTGGCTCTGCATGAGTGGACTCCTCCACCCCATGAACCTCCTCCTTGGTTGATCCACATCTAGAGACTAATATTTGGGAACAAACAATTCCTCCTCCACATGCAAATCTCTGATACCAACCTGATCTCAAAATGGGTTGGATAACTTGTTATCCTTTTCAAGAACCTCCCACTCAGTTAAACAAATAAAAGATCTAGCTTGTACTTAAATTTTTGCGGAATTATTACTTGAAATAGGTGTATGATTTTTAATTTTTAAAGTTCTTTAAGTCCATTTATTTATTTATTTATTTTTCTAAAATTCAACATGTGTAACAAAAATATAAATAATCAAATAAACATCCACACATAACATCAAATTTAATCTAGGAGTTCACCCGAATATCGCGGGCTACGTCTCCTTGACCTCTTGTCATCTTGACTTGGCTCTTTGGGATTATGGAAAAAATTATTTTACAAGTTCCACACTTAACTCCAATGGTTACTGAACTAAGAGACCATCTATATCCCTGTCATGGTTGTCATCACTCTGCAAACATATCTAGGCTCCCTTAGACTTGATTCCTTCTCTCGGTGCTCTTGAGCTACACTGAGTTTCTCTATGGAACTAACTCACTTAGAATTATTTTTCTATCCCTGAAACCTCACCTACTGTCTCCAGCACATATCACACCTCCAAAATGGACTGATCATTTTCTCAAAATGAGCACTACAACGCCAATCTAGGCCTCCCTCCACGGTTGGCCCTCGGCTACCCAAAATTTCCATGTGGCTCTTCAACCTTCAAAAGTCTTCAAATGGCTCTAAAAATCTCTTCAGTGGATTCAAAATGCCAAAAATAGTCAGAATAGACTATTGGTTCACTGAGATTGGCCTTCGGATGCTCCGGTTTCGCCTCCGACACCTAGTGGCATCCCGTGGCACTAGGGTCAAAGGAAACTTCTCTGATGGGTTCTCGACCTATATAAGTCCTCAAAAACTTTTGAAAAATCATTCAATGGATTCAAAATGCTCATTATAGTCATAAATTACTATTGGTTTGTTGCATAAGGCCTCTAGCTGCCCTGGCTAGGCCCCAAACTGTTGCTGGCATTTGCTGGCCCTAGTGGCCCCTGGAACTTCACTGAAGCATATCAGCTTTCAAAAGTCCTCTACATGCTCTGAAAACCACACCATTAGTTCTAGAACATCTGAAACATCCAAAATTTACTATTGGATTTCTGAATAAGGCCTCTAGCTCCCCTGGCTAGGCCTTAAACTGTTGTTGCCCCCTGGTGGCCCTAGTGGCCCCTTGAACTTCATTGAAGTAAAAACCTGCTCAAAAGTCCTCTAATGGCTCTGAAAACCTCACTAATGAGTCTATAATGTTGGAGATAGTTGAAATTGACTATTGGCACTCCAAAATTGGTCCAATCTCACTCAAGATAGAGCCTGAACTCATTTTTCCCAATGACACCCAAAAAAAGCTCTACTAAGTGTGGAGAGACTGAAATTAACTTCAGTTAAAGTTGGGATTTCTGCCAACAATGGTGCTCCACCTAAAAACCCACCAAGCTGGCTGCTAGCATTAAATGTGTCGGTTAGTGTAAGCACATGGGCTAAAAGCTTAACCGTGCATTAAAATCCACCAAAACCGTTGGGCGGAGGTTACGGTTGGGGTAAACCATCCGCATAAAATTTGAATGTGACCACGTTTCAACGGTTAAACAAAACTGTTTTGCCGGCGGTTCCGGGGCTTAATACCTTGGTTTTTGTGTTGCAGTCGCATGGGAGGGGTTGGCCCCTCCAAAACCCCAATTCACAAACCATTACACAATAAATAAAACCTGTGTCCTTATGTTGTTAAGAAACAAATGTAGGTGAGTTGGTAAGGTTCGGGCGCTCTATGTGTGAAGTCTCGCGTTCAAATATGGCTGACACCAAAAATTTTAATAGACCATTCCAGGGCCACGTGGCAGCCTCCGAGCCTACCATGTGGTAGCCTCCTATTGGCCTAAAACTCCAAGAGTCAACCAATTGCACAATGATAAAATTCCACTTGGCATGACCTGACTGACCCACACGGAATATTCTAGGGAATATTCTATTTGGACCAGTCGAATGTTTCCAAGTGGGGGATTGTAATTGCGCTATTGTTTGAATTTTCGAGTTTTTAGCCAATATGAGGTTGCCACGTGGTAGGCCCGAAGGCTGCCATGTGGCCCAGTTTCGTGGTGTAAAATTGGGTTGGACTCCCCGGGAGTCGACCGCCTGATCTCCTACCTACAACGCCACGCTTTACCGTTGGACTATGCCATGGTTCTTAACCATGTATGTAGAGCGGTTAAGTTTAAATTTTAATGGGTTTTAGTTTGGGGTTTTGGAGGGGCCATCCCCGAGGACCAGCCCCTCCCATACAACTGCAGCCCCAAAGACCAAGGGCTTAAGCCCCTTTCCACGACAGTTAAATTTTTTTATTTTTCACATGACATACAATTAAACCACAACATCTATTGTGCCGATGGTTTCGAAAACCGTTACATCTGGCGGAGTTAAAACCTATCACATGTGGCATTCAAATTAAATGTATTCGCGTAGTTTATGCCGACGGTTACGGTGAGAAAAACCGCGAATGTAGCACATGTGCCCACGCGTAAACCCAACATTTACCATTACGGTTTTCTTGGCGGAATATTTGGAATGTGTTTAATTCTTGGATAAATTGCCGAATTTAATTGGAGTTAAGTCCAGTTCTCCACAATTAGTGGAGCTTTTTTGGGTGTCATTGGGAAAATTGAGTTTAGGCTCTATCTTGAGCTATATTGGACCAATTTTGGGGTGCCAATAGTCAATTTCGACTATATCCAACATTCCAGAATCATTGGTGAGGGTTGAAAAGCCATTAGAGGACTTTTGAGTATGTTTTCGCTTCAGTGAAGTTCAATGGGCCACTAGGGCCACCAGGAGGCAACAATAGTTTGAGGCCTAGCCAGGGGAGCTAGAGGCCTTATTCAGAAATACAATAGTCAATTTTGGATGTTTCAGATGTTATGGAACTAATGGTGTGGTTTTCAGAGTATGTAGAGGAATTTTTAAGGCAGTGATGCTTCAGTGAATTTCTAGGGGCCACCAGGGCCAACAAGTGCCAACAGTAGTTTGGGGCCTAGCCAGGGCAGCTAGAGGCCTTATGTAATGAACTGATAGTCATTTCTGACTGTTTTGATACTTATGAATCCATTGGAGGAGTTTTAATAAGCTTTTGAGAACTTATAGAGGTAGATAACCCATCAAATAAGTTTTCAGTGACCCTAGTGCCAAGGGTGCCGATAAGTGTTGGAGGCAAAACCGAAGGAGTCGAAGGCCGATTTCAGTGAACCAATAGTACATTCTGACTATTTTCTACATTATGAATCCATTTAAGGGATTTTCAGAGTTTGGGGATGCAGTTCTCATTTTGAGCAAACGATCAATCTACTTTTGGTGTCTGATGTGTGTTGGAGATAGTAGGTGAGGTTTCAGGGACAGAAAAAGAATTCTGAAGAGCTAGTGCCATAGAGAAGCTCAGTGTAACTCAGAGCACTGAAAGAAGGAATCAAGTCTAAGGGAGCCTAGATCTATTTTCAGAGTGATGACAACCATGACAGGGATATAGATGGTATTCTAATCCCATTGGTTCAGTTCAGTAACCATTGGGGTTAAATGTGGAACTTGTAAATGAAACTTTTCCATAATCCCAAAGAGCCAAGTCAAGATGACAATAACTCAAGGAGACGTAGCCCACAATATTCAGTTAAATCCTAGATTAATTTTGCTGTTATGTGTGGATTTTTATTTGCCGCATTATGTTGTTGTTACACATGTTTAATTTCAACAAAAACAAATGGTTTTAAAACACTTAAACAATTAAAAATCATACACCTATTTCAAGTAAAAATTTCCACAAAAGTCAAGTACAAGCTATATATTTTATTTTTTTAACTTAGTGGGAGATTCTTGAAAAGCATAACAAGTTATCCAACCCATTTTTAGATCAGGTTGGTATTAGAGCACTTGGTTGCTTGATGGACAGAGCAATAGCTTGCTTGTTTGACTTGAAAGGTGTTTAAACAATGCAAAGAATTTGACTGTTTGCAAACTTACTATTGCTTGGGTTTGCTAGAGGTGAAGGGAAAGCTACTGATAGCTAAGTCTAGGAGAGGAAAAGAAGGAAGAAAGGCTGAAGGAATTCTCCTTACCCAAAGGACCTCAATGAAACCCTTGAAGCACAAGAGGGTGTTTGCAAAAGGCTGCTTGAAGAAGAGCTTAACTCTACAACCATTTTGTTCAAATCTTTGTCAAATCGTTTTGAAAGCTTTGTGAATTTTGTTGAAGTTATTTTAGTTCATTTTCATGATGACGACTTCTTCAATTGAGGTTTAAAAAACCTCCTCCTTCACAAGATTCTTCGATGAAGACATGAAGCAAGACTTATACATATTGAAGGACATGGTGCAGATTCTGTTTGAAGATAGAAGAGAAAGCACTATACTTCGTGAGAAATTGTTTGCTATGAAGCAAGAGAAGGAATAAATTCTCCAAAGAATGCATGAGATGGAGATGCAGCTCCATCATGCCCAATATTCCTTAACCAAGAACATGCGTGAAGTAGAGGTAATTCACTCAAATTTGTCTTCAGTTTCCTCGTGAGACAGATGTGTTGGTTCATTTGAAAATCACACTAGAGGTATAGGGTCCAAGTTAATATTTAAAATGGAATATTAAGGCAAAGGTTTATGCAAACATGCACAAGGCATGATTGATCCTATTTTGGTTGAGGAGAGACCTAAGAATTTGGTCTTGGTTATGTTCAATCTTATGGTGAAGACTCCAAAGCCATGAAGGCATGTGAGGCAACTTCAAAGAGAACTTTTGTTCCAAGTTATAAACCACAAACATGTCAAGTTTGTTTTCAAGTTGATTGCCATTGTTTGAAGCCTATGTTGCAGCAAGAAGATTGTAGACATGCAGCTTATGGCGAGCATGCGAGTTCGGATAGTTTTCAAGACATGACCACTAATGTTAGTCTGAAAAAGAAAGCTGGAACCTCTACTAGTTCATATCCTCAAGAAGTAAAAAAGGATGGACATGCAAAGAAGCATGTGAGGTATAATTCTTCCCATAGTCAAGTTGATTATGTTTCTACAAGGCATGAAAATTCTGCGTGCTTGAATGGAAGAAAGAGTTTCTGTGGATATTGTGGTATGTTTAGCCATGATGTTTCAAGACACTGGAAGAGGATGAAGGCATACAGGAAGCAGTTGAGGCAAAAGAAACTTGCAAAGAAGGTGCATAAGACTTGCACACATTTCCAGAAGAGGGGACATGTTGTTTCCCATTGTTGGACATTGCATCCAACTATTCCTCCCAAGAATTTGCAGCAAGAGGACATAAAGACCGGTGAAAGTGGAACCAAGGATTCCATCATTGATGTGAGAACATATGTTTCACATGAAGAAGTGGTTTGACTTCATGACACAGTAAGACATACACTCATTTGTACATATGAGAATTTCGGTTATGTATGCATGTTTTTTGTTGTAATCTCATGTTTGTTTGAGCCACCTTGGATCAATGATCAAGGAAGCGATGTTCAACTACCTTCTGTAAATTTCTTGCCAGAAATTTCTGATTGAGTGCAAGGAAGACAATTCCTAACATGACGACAAGGGCATCCAGGACGGGAAGTGTTGACTACCTTTGAGTTGTGGTTCAAAGGCACTAGCCATGCAAGGCAAGTGTGTGGAGGCTGAAAAGAAGAGGGTGTTGTACTCTCATCTACTGTACAAATCAGTATATCAGTATTTTGGGGTCCAAAAGATTCCCAATGGGGAGGTGTGATTAGAACTGGATCATGGACCTAAGTGATAGCTCAAAATTCAAAGTGTTCGGAAGTGTGCCAAACCTATGTGACCGGATAGATCTCATCTTCCTTATTCTGGTGCCGCAAATGATTCGAAAAACCAACACTGTATGAAGAAGTTATCACAGTTTGAAAAGTCCAGTAAACTTCAATTTTTGGACTTTGACCAAGTTTGACTTGGATTGGGAAAAATTAAAAAGAGAATATCCCAGGGAGTATTCCTGAAACATTCCTTGGAATATTCCCCAGAATATTATGTTTGGACCAATCGAATGTTGCCAAGTGGTAGATTGTAATTGGTCTTTTGGTTGACTTTTCGAGTTTTGAGCCAATAAGAGGCTGCCACGTGGCAGGCCCAGAGGCTGCCACGTGGCTCAGTTTCGTGGTGTAATATTGGGTTGGACTCTCCGGGAGTCGCCTGCCCGACCTCCTGCCTGCAGCGCCACACTTTACCATTGGACTATGTCGTGGTTCTTAACCATGCATGTAGAGCGGCTAAATTTAAAGTTTAATGGGTTTTAGTTTGGGGTTTCCCATACAACTACGGTCCCAAAGACCAAGGGATTAAGCCCCTTTCCGCGACGGTTAAACTTTTTGATTGTTCACATGACATACGTTTAAACTGCAACATCTATTGTGCCGACGGTTCTTAAATGTTGGGTGTGGAGCCTGATTATCTTGTTTACTTTGTATCACAACATTGGACCCCTATACCTTAAATGGGGCGGTAACGCTGCCCATAATTAATCGCTACCGCGGGGGGTCTGGGGGGGGCGGTAGCGAATTTATGGAGCCCCTCCTTGGCGGGGGGTTTCGAGGGCAGTGCCCCCAAAGCTAAAAACAGATGTAAAATTGCCTTGTAAAAGTATAGTAATTTCTAGTCAATCTGGGCCGTTCATTAGGTGGATGATTTGACGGTAGAAGTTATGTTTAGTTTAGGGTTTTTTGCCCTAGAATGCAACCCCTCTCTTTGTATGAGGGTATTGTATTGCGGCTATGTATTACATGTGTATTCTCTGAGCAGGAAATAGATATGGAGACTGTGAAAGAGAACAAAGGATATTACAGAAGGTCTGCTGTAGGTTTTGTCTCTTCATTTCGCTGGATAATAGAAAGGAAGGACTGGGTGTTCGGGGTGGACGTAGCCCAAACTAGGTGAACCACGTATATCTGTGTCTCTCTGGTTTTATGTGTTTTTTGTGCTTGTATTTTCCGCATATTTTATATGTTGCATTGCTCCATAATATATAATTTTCTAACATTAAAATCGTTACATCCGGCGAAGTTAAAATCTGTCACATGTGACATTCAAATTAAATGTACCCACGTAGTTTATGCCGATGGTTATGGTTAGAAAAACCGCAGATGTAGCACATGTGCCCATGCGTAAAACCAACATTTAACATTACATTTTTCTTGGCAAAATATTTGGAGCGCGTTTAATTTTTGGCTAAATTGCCGAATTTAACTGGAGTTAAGTCCAGTTCTCCACGATTAGTGGAGCTTTTTTGGGTGTCATTGGGAAAATTGAGTTTAGGCTCTATATTGAGCTAGATTGGACCAATTTTGGGGTGCCAATAGTCAATTTAGACTATCTCCAACATTCCAGACTCATTGGTGAGGGTTTCAGAGCCATTAGAGGACTTTTGAGAAGGTTTTTGCTTCAGTGAAGTTCAAGGGACCACTAGGGCCACCAGGAGGCATCAACAGTTTGAGGCCTAGCCAGGGGAGCTAGAGGCCTTATTCAGAAATCCAATAGTCAATTTTGGATGTTTCAGATGTTCTAGAACTAATGGTGTGGTTTTTAGAGTTTATATAGAACTTTTGCTTCTATGAAGTTCCAGGGGCTACCAGGGCCAGCAAGTGCCAACAACAGTTCAGGGCCTAGCCAAGGCAGCTAGAGGCCTTATGCAGCGAAACAATAGACATTTATGACTGTTTTTATACTTTTGATTCCATTGGAGGAGTTTGCAAAATATTTTTAGGACTTATAGAGGTCGAGAACCAATTAGAGAAGTTTTCAGTGACCTTAGTGCCAAGGGGTGCCAACAGGTGTTGGAGGCGAAACCAGAGCAGTCGGAGGCCAATTTCAGTGAACCAAAAGTTTATTCTGACTATTTTTGACGTTATGAATCCATTGAAGGGATTTTAAGAGTCATTTGAAGACTTATAGAGCTTGAGAAGCTATAGGGATATTTTGGGAAACCTATGGAAAACTGTGGAGGAAGGCTTAGTTTTGGGATGAAGTGCTCATTTTGAGAAAAATATTAGTCTAATTTTGGTTTCTGATATGTGTTGGAGACAGTAGGTGAGGTTTCTGGGACATAAAAATAATTCTGAAGGAGTTAGTGCCATAGAGAAGCTCGGTGTAGCTCAGAGCATCGACAGAAGGAATCAAGTCTAAGGGAGCCTAGATCTGTTTTCAGAGTGATGAAAACCATGATAGGGATATAGATAGTATTATAAGCCCATTGGTTCAGTTCATTAACCATTGGAGTTAAGTGTGGAACTTGTAAAATAAACTTTTCCATAATCCCAAAGAGCCAAGTCAAGATGACAAGAGCTAAAGGAGACATAGACCACGATATTCGGGTGAACTCCTAGATTAATTTTGCTGTTATGTGTGGATGTTTATTTTCTGCATTATGTTGCTGTTACACATGTTTAATTTCAGCAAAAACAAATGGTTTTAAAACACTTAAACAATTAAAAATCATACAACTATTTCAAGTGAAAATTTCCGCAAAAGTCAAGTACAAGCTAGATCTTTTATTTCTTTAACTGAGTGGGAGGTTCTTGAAAATCATAAAAAGTTATCCAACCCATTTTTAGATCACTCCTCTACCCCATGAACCTCCTCCTATGGGTGATCCACATCTAGAGACTCATCTTTGGGAACCAATAATTTCTCCTCCACATGCAAGTCTAGCTCCCTCTCAAACGACAACCGCATGGATTTCCCCCCATTGAATTTTATATCCGTCGCATAATATTCATCTTACTGTTAGGAAAATACATATGATAATTATGGGGTGTTTTTGTGTACCCCACAAATATCCCAAATTCAGCAGTCGACTCCAGCTTCTTCCTGGCATTCTTGGTCACATGCACATAAACAGATGAGCCAAAAATCTTAAAGTGTGAAACATCCGGATTCTTACCAGTGAAAGCTTCTTTAGGTGTATTTATGCTAATTAATATATGAGGACAATGGTTTTGCACATAAACCACAACGTTGTATGCTTCCACCCATAAATGCATTGGTAGGCCCTGATCATGCAACATCACTCGTGCTGCACCCATGATCGTTATGTTCTTCTTCTCTGCGGCCCCATTTTGCTTTGGTTTATGAGGCACTATGAGTTCTCTTATAATTCCTTCTTTTCTGTAGAAGTCTTTGAATTAATTAGAGATGTATTGTCCACCATTATTGCTCCTCAGAGCCTTCACTTGCTTCCTCGAATATTTCTCCACCAATGCCTTAAACTCACATAAATTTGAGAATGTTTGATCCTTATTCTGCATGAAGAAGATCCAACATTTACGAGAAAAGTAATCAACAAAAACAACATAGTACTTATGTTTTTCTGTTGAAGCAACCGAGAATGGTCCACACACATCTATGTGAACTCTCTCCAGGATCACTGAAGAACGGTTCTCCTTTTCATGAAAGGTGGACTTTACATACTTCCCCATGGTGCAACCCTTGTACTGATCTAATTGAGAAAGTGTTCCCATTGGAAGTCCAGTAGATATTTGTTGCATGACTTTCAAGGCTCTATGATGTAGATGGCCTAATCGCCTGTGCCATAATTCGACCTCATCCCGACTCACCATTTTTTCCACCTTGCCCATAATGGCGGTGCAACCATATACCTCCAGCTTGTAGATATTCTTAACTCGAATCCCTATCCTCTTGGCTTGAGCCATTTTTTTATGTCGCAGGAAAGCTTTCCCATCACTAAAAACAATGTCATAGCCTCTTTCCTCCAACATTGCGACTGAGACCAAGTTTTTCTTCAGACCTGGAACATGCATAACATATTTCAATTGAAATGGTTTACATGAATCCATCTGAAAGGTAATGGTACCAATTCCATTCGCATTGTATCGTCCATCATCGCCCATCTCTATATGCATTTGGAGTCTGGAGATATTTCTCCTCCAAGTCACTGAAAATTTCCTTATCTCCCGTCATGTGGAAGGAAGCGTCACTATCCAAATACCACACCGATCCCAATGCACTTGACACCATGCATGCAATCAAGGAGAAGTAAAGTTCAAATTTCGAGGCAAGGGCATCACCAGCTACAGCTCCAACAACCGTCTTGTTCTTATTCTTCCGCGGACAGTTATTAGTAAGATGCCCATGTTCATGACAATGAAAACACTTCACCTTGGACATATCCAACTTCTTGCCTTTAGACTCACATTTAGAATGGAATTTATTCCCCTTATCATTCTTTGCCTTGGTAGCTAAAGCACAATCCTCTTCATCATCATGCTTTGATGAAGAGACATCTTTGGTGTTCCACCTGAACTCCTCCTACACTAGATCTGACCACAGTCGTTCCTAATCTGGCAATTTTTCCCATCCCTTGACATAGTCTTCATAACTGTGCCAAATCTTAGGAAGTCCCAAGAGATCCAAGATCACCAAATCATCATCACCAATAGTTATTCCCACACTCCCTAGTTCATCCTGACATTGGACAAACTTCGTGAGATACTTTGGAATGTTTTCACCCTTTTCCATCTTGATCTTCCTGATTTTATCTTTGAGCGCCAATTTCCTATGGTCACTGCTGCTTTGGAAAAGATCCATCAAAGCCTTCCACATATCATATGGTGTGGCTTGCCCATGAAGGCTTGAGACAATGTGGTCTCATACACCTTCCAATAGAATCCTCCTCGCCTTTGCCACTTTATTTTTCCATGCATCAAGTAATGCAACATCTGTCGAAGTGGGCTTAGGAACATCACTGTCAATGAATTCCTCCAAGCCATTATCTTTGAGTACTGCCTCCATCCTATCCTTCCAAGAAATGCAGTTAGAGCTGCCCTCGTGTGCATACTCTAGCCGCAATCCATTGAAAGCCATTTTGATGTTAACTCAACTATAGCACCAAGAAATTCTTTCTGCAAATTTGAATTCTTTCCACCAACAAACTCAACTCCTGCTTCAAAATTGCAATCTTATGTGCTCTAATACCATGTATAAATTCAATACAAATGATGTATTGCGTAGATTCTCCTAATCTAACAAATATATGTCACCATTAAATACATAATCGCTTCTACAAAAATCTTTGCGGAATTTAAAACACAATCGTCAATCAAAATATCATGAAGAAATATCAATCACACATAACACATATGTTTTTACCGGGAAAGCATAAAGCTAAAATCACCACTATCATATATTATGTATATATCATGGATCATGAAACGATCTCATACAAAGATCTAATCCAAGATCTCTTAGTACAATATACAATAGTCTCACACTGTCATACAAAAATTGGCAAGTTCCTGTGCCAATTTACTGCCTCCAGACAACCTGCCTCAACTGTGCAATCCCAGCTGATAGCAATAACTAAATGAATGGAATCCTGATTTCCTTGACTGCGCAATCCTCATGGGCACGTCCAATGTGTGTGTGGTCGCATGTGTGCACCCACTAATGTCACAATTGATAGTCAAACTGTGCCTTTCACCTGCATCTCAACTGGGTCTCCACTGGATCTGACATGCATGTAGTTAACAATAGTAAATATTCAGTTGCATGTGAGACCACTGATTGTGAATTAATTAATAATTAATTCATTGATCTCTCACTAGTGTATCTTCAGTTACAACTAACACAACTGAGTTTAACTCACTTAACTGATTTAAACTACTTTACATCTCTCATAACTACACTTCCAACTTTGTTACAACTTCGAATCACTCAGTCACAACTAAGTCAACTTGCATGTCCCACCAACCAACCTCTGATCTCAAATTTCCTATAGCTAACTGATTTTCCACTTCAGTTAACTATTTCCAAGTGCTCATTGAGAATATATATTATTGTTTATTTTCCAACTAATATTAAGTGATAATAATAGCCGACATGCATTTATAAATAGACATGCAATCTATAAATAGAACTTGCACATATATCTATAAATAGAATTTTCTCATGCATCTATAAATATACATCCACCTAAAAATAGCCTGAGGCTCTATCCTAGTGTAGGTGCATAATTTTCACTAGGACCTTCTTGTTGAATCTCAACAAGAAAGCCCCCAAAAATCCAACCATGAGTGAAAATGAGGAAGTGGGTCTCTTTATATAGAGTGATGCTAACTTCCTTTTACAATAAAATAATATCTCATGTGATTCCTTAAAAAACAAAAATATAATTAACTAATATAATACAATAATAAAATAAAAAGTGGTCAAGCTATATGTGCAACAAATAAGATGAAATAAACTCAAAAGATAAGTTTTCTCTTCCAAAAAGTTTGAATTATGGCCCAATATGCCACATCTAACCTCTAAAGGATCCTAAAAAAACACAGATGGTCAATTTTCACTTGAACAAGTGTGATGAAAACCTCAAAATATGGTGAAGTAGCCTTCCAATTAAACAAATATCCAACATATAGTCCCATGATGTAGAATGACTTCATGAAAAGAGTGAAAAGTACCCCAAGATGCCATACCTCGTAATAATTTTTCTAAATATGGTCCTACAAAGAGATCGTTGGAATTCTCTTTTTTTCCTCATTATACCCTTCACTCTTTCCTAGAAGTTCACCATGCCTCAAGGAAAAGGTTCTTATGGGAGAAGAGGTTGTTAGACAAGCAAGGGCCCATCACCCTCCTAAGAAAAATCATTAACAAAGCGTTCAACATAGATTTATCATAGCAATACCCCTCCAAGGATCCAAAGAGAATTTGAGGATGTTAAGAGGCATGCTAGAATTGAGCATTGACTCATTACCAATGAATAAGTCTTGGGCTAGATTCGAAATTTGGTACTAGACTCAAGTAGTACAAGATCAAGAAATACTAGATATAGGTAAATGATGGACACCAATTGGCAACTAAAAAACATAATGGGCAAGGTACTGATGGAGAGATCACATGAGCAACAACTACTATGCATGAATAAGATGCAAAAACAAATTAGAATTTTGGACATCAAATTGACAGCAATGGGAAACAAGCTTCCCGATCTAGTATTTATAAATTCTGAGAAGGATACAAATTTACGTGTCACAATACAAGTAGATTTCCCCATTAAATAACTATATATAATGATAATTGACAACACTTTGGTTTTTGTTATTTTCGTGATAAGTATTGACAAAACATAGTCTCTATCCCACATGATAATATAAGATATGTTTAGTAAGTACTATACAATATTTTTTTTTATCAATTTTAAAGCTTTCATTTAAACCAAATACATAATGATATACTTAAGCATAATATAACTATATCAGGCTACTCATTTTAATATGATCTAATCAAACTTCTTATTTAACTTCAAAACAAAAAAATAGTCAAATAAAATATTAACAATATAATAAATTAAACAATTTTCTTATCCATCAAACTCAAACTTAAGTTTTTAATTTTTTTAATTTAACCACATTATTTTAAAAGCACAATTACAATTGTATAAATGAAAAAGTACACTTTTGTTATTCATATACACAATAACATTGTTTATGAGGTTTTGGACTAGGAGTGCATAGTTACACTGTCGGGACACTCCTTTAAAAAATGTATGGTTCAATTCCTCCATGAAATGATATTAACAATAACAAAATAGAAATTAATCTTGAATCTTGAAATGCATACTATGATGTAGCAATTGCTATTCAATGTTACAAGTTGAAGTTCAATATTTTGCTTTTTGGTGTGAATTGTTTTTAGTAATATTTGCACATTCAACTATTATAATAATAAGATATAAAAAATGCATTGATGTATGTAGCAATTGCTATTCAATGTTACAAGTTGAAGTTCAATATTTTGCTTTTTTGTGTGAATTGTTTTTAGTAATATTTTGCACATTTAGATTATTATAATAATAAGATATAAAAAATGCATTGATGTATGTAAATAAAATTATCATGAAAATATGAGGTTTTAGAAAGAAACTATTGTTAGTGGAAACCGAGAGAGATAGTATGAAACTCATTTGCAAAATATTTGAATGATATTCAAAATCAACTTCCTTTCTCATATTATCTCTATGAGAAAGCTAGAAAGTGTACTATACCTAGGGTATTACAACTAAGATTAGAATATGGTGGTTATTATATAATAAATAATAATCATAACATAAAAACAATAAAATAATTATTATGTAATTACTAATCAAGGTATTAATGATAAGTCGTGGATTTTTTCAAAGATATAAACTACTACCCACCGTGTGTATTTATACGCATTTACTATATCTAATAAATCATGATTTTCATATATATTTTGATGAAAAATATTTATGATTTAATATGAATTACTTTGTGTATTCATGATGTTTTCATAAAGTGGATTAATAAGTTTATTTTAAGTGGTGCGTGTGTATTTATATATTTATATTATTATTGTTTTGTTGATTTTCTATTAAATTATTTTTCTAGTGATATTAAAAAAAGTTGGTGGTCCACTCTTATTCCCATAATAAACAAGGGTAATCGCTGCAATGCATCATAGTCTTTGTTGTTGAAAATGTAGCAAGGAATGACTTCTTTAACTTTTTCTATAGTCAAAGATACAAATTCAAATTCAATCGCATAGATGGTTGATTTATCTTTCAGTTAACATGTGTGATGTGCTCTATCACTGACTTATTGTCAGTGAATTCGAGTTACATGGCTTTCAGTGAGTTGTGTACTTGTTGATGGCTAAAATTAGCTATCTAGTGGAGTTAACTCTAGTGTCAATTAGTTAACTGATCTCTTGTTCTAGCATAGATATAGATTTGAGTATAGTTGGGTAGTTGACTTTTATTTTAACTCAACTTACTCTTAGTTAACTAGTTGAAGCTTCTAAAATTATCCCTAATATGTCACGTAATTTGAATTGACTATTGAGATTAGATGTGGGCACAATTGTAATTCATCATTATATACAGGTTTATGTGTACAGACTTGGTTGAGAAGGCAGAGCTAATTATCTTTGGATTTGTGCAAGGAAATAGGAGAAATTTCTATTTTTTAGGGACAAATTTTCACTAGGAAATAGGAGCTTCCTAGAAATCCTTATTTTCCTAACTATTGGAAAAGTCTTGTGTAGAGTTTATCAATATTGCAAGGAGCTTCATACTTGAAGCAGATTCTATGTAATATATCAGATTGCTTAGTTGATTCAATACAAGCAAGTAGGAATTTTTCCCAATTGGGTTCCTAGATATATTGTGTGTTCTATGTGTGATTGTGTTTCTATTCATTGTTTTCTTTCCACAAATTTTTGGTAGAGAAATCTTGTGTCTTTTTATATAAGTTTTCTCTCATTAGCAGTTGCAAGTTTTCAAGGATTTTCTACATGGTATTAGCACTGAAAATAAGATAGAAATTGATTTCCTTGATCAGATTCAAAGCACAATGAAGAGAAAATCAATTAGTGTAGGAATTCTATAAGTGCATGAATCACGTCTTTCTATGGTTTGAGGACAGAGCATGCCCTAGAAGAGACATCAAATTTATGTGCATGGAAGGACAAAATGGAGGATATGTTAGATGATAATGGCGCTTTGGAATACATCAAGATTGATATTCCTAAACCTCCTACATCAAATGCGAAACAACTAACTCAATGGGGGAAGGACACTGCCAAAGCTAGGAGGATGATCCTAGAAGGAGTTAGAGACCATATTGTTCCAAATTTTCATGGGTAGGAGACAACATTTCAGATGTGGAAGGCTGTTACTAATCTATTGAAAATCAGTAGTGATGCTAGAAAAAATTATTTAAAGGACAAATTGAGGAACATTCAAATTGGAAAGAATGAGCCCATTGTTACATATATATCTAGGTTTGATCAAGTGAGGGATGAACTTGGAGGTGTTGGAGAGATAGTTCCACCAACAAATCTTGTGAGCCTTTCTCTTCTTAGGATTCCCAAATCCTGACAAATTTTCTAGGATGAAGTGAATGGAAGAGATAAGCTCATTGATTGGGAGAGACTATGGTCACATATTGTGCAGGAAGAGATATGGAGGAACACAAGGGATGGAGTCTCAGCTAGGACTAAAGATGAGGAGAAATTTTCCTTAACTGGCAAAGGGAAGAAAACCAAAGAAAAGAAGGCCCAAGGCAAGACCGAATCTAGTTAGAATGTTGGCAAGAAAAAGAAGGATCTTAGCAAGATCAAGTGTTTTCAATTTCATGAATTTGGAAACTATGCTACAAAATGTCTAAACAATAAACCCAATAAGCATGTTGCAGTGATATGTATATGTAAACTTTAAGTTTTATGATAAAATTTGCAAGTGAAATTGTTAGGGTTCTTATGCAATTATTTAAGTTGCATTAACACATAAAAGATGATTTTTAACTCAACTTTGCAAAAAATAACAGAGACAACAATACCATAAAAAAAACACAAGACAACAAATGATGAACGAGATCACCCCTCCTAGGATACATATCTAGGTCTAAATTCCAATGTTGGGCCTCTTTTATTATGCTAAAAAATAAGTGTTTGCATGGCATTATAGTGCTCAGAATGAAAAAATAATGTCTCCAATGGCTCCAGAACAGTAAAAAACCATATCGGGGCTCTTTCTATACTCAAAAAGGTCAAAAAATGATTGAGTTATGTTCTAGAACAATTTTCCTGCTAAGTGTCCTCCAATTCGCACCCACCTGTAATCCATCCTATAATTTCCTCCTTTTTCGGCCATGTGGGGTGAAAAATTTCCCCCGTCGGTTCGGGTGAAAATTGTTGCTTCATTAAACTGTATAGTGACTTCCATGAACATATTAAAATGGGCCACTTGGTGCAATAAGGACCATTGGATCCGGGCAGTTTAAACCGCTCCTGCCATGAGCTTGATTACACTTGAACCGTGGTCGGGTTGGTGTGGTTTGATTAACAACTGTCCGATTAAGCTGACCCCTCTTACGAACTATGGTAACGAGCAGTGATAGGGTCATAACCATCGTGGTTACATTCAAAACTCGCGCCATAAACTTAAACCAACCCCGCTCCATTTACTATGGTTTGAATGTGGCAAGGTTCTCACCGGGTTAATGTTACATAAATCTTTGTGCCAGCATTTGATCTGTGAATCACCATATATGTTAACCAATGGGTGTTGAACTGTGTTGACTCTGTGTATTACCTGCCGAGAGTTAGAACTTGTGTTTTGGTTGATGCGGTGGTTTGGGGCTGGGGTTAACCCCGCTCCCTTGGCCACCTAACCTACGGTCTCGTGGGTTGGGTGGACTAGGGGCCAGAGGTTAACCTCGACCCCGACCCCCAATGAACATTCAACTAAACTTTAAATATGGTTTGAAGACTATGGATAGGAAGCGACACTTGTGGCATGGTGGTGGAGCACCATGCTGCCACCGAGGAAGTCTGTGGTTTTATTCCTATGGAGGCCCTGTCCGGCCATATACCAAATTTAATAAGCCAATAGGAGGCCACGTGGTAGCCAAAAAGTGGCCCACGTGGCTCTCCCTCATTGGAACAACACAACGAACCATAAACCAATAGAAGCCCACCATTCACGAGCCAATAAAAAAGAGACACTTGTCAACAAATCATTGGCCCTCAAAATACATAGTCAACTATGCAGTGACTTTCCTAGTCAGTGTACTGAATGCTGACTGGGTGTACCTGCAACCCAATTACAAATTTTTAGTTGTTTTAGAAAACAAACATAACACAACCTCGAGAGCATACAATATTGGTTTTGAGTAAAACAAGTTGCGTTGGATTCAAGGCGACGAGTCCTTATTTTTAGCATTGGTTTCAAGCCATTTTGAGCACTTTGAATTTTGAGCTTTTTATTGATCCACTAGATCATGCAAACAACATGAGGAGAAGCACTCTCTTCTCAGTTCAAATTGGATTTATCCTTAATAGCTTGCATGGAAATCTCAGTTCGAGGTAGTGTGTGGTACATTGACTCAGGGGGTTCATTCCACATGACAGGGAATAAAGAATTATTCAATATTTTGGAGGAGAAAGACATGAAATTCCATATTGAGCTTGGAGATGATAGCAGATACATGACCGAAGGAGTTGGTACATTAAGATTTAAGATGGATTTGGGTTCACTTCTCCATATAAATAATGTGATGTATGACCCATCATTGAATAAAAGCCTTGTCTCAGTAGAAATCCTTGAAGACAAAGGGTGCAGAGTAGTATTCAATAAAGGGAAGGCCTACCTCAATCATTCTAGTTTAGGAAAGGTCAAGCAGATTAGTGTCAGTATCAATAACCTATACAAATTGGAGGTTAATGCATGTGGATCCTTGAGAAATAATTCATAGTTTGTTCAGGGCTAAGATCTTGTAGAACTATGGCATACTAGGTTCGTGGGACATCTACATCATGGAGCGTTGAAGATACTTCAACAAATTACCACTGGGACACCAAAATGCACCCTTGATCAACATGATATGTGAAAGGGATGCACTCTTGGAAAGTATGCAAAATATTCCTTTTGGGGTCCAGATAACAAATTTGGAGCTATTTTGAAGAGATTTCATTCAGATATTTGTGGCCCCTTCTCCACAGTTTCCATCTCCAAACATATGTATTATGTGATCTTCATTTGTGTTTTTCCTCGTATGTGTTGGATTTATTTCATAAATAAGAAAGATGAGGTCTATTCTAAGTTTGTAGAATTCAATGCCTTAGTGGAAAATGAGGTAGGGAAGAAATTCAAGTCCTTGAGGAGTGATAATTGAGGAGAGTATGTATCCAATGCATTTGGAGATTTGTGTGCCAAGGAGGGCATTAGGAGAGAGTTGATTGCACCCCATAATATTCAACACAATGGGGTTGTAGAGAAGAAGAATGGGAGCATTTATGGGGTTGTTAGAGCCATGTTTCATGACCATATGTTTCCCTTATCCTTTTGGGAAGAGGATTGCAACACAAATGTGTTTTTGTAGAATATGATTCCTCACAGATTTCTTGAGATGATTACACCTAGTGAGGCTTTCAATGGTAGGAAGCCAGATGTATCCCACTTTCGTAGTTTTGGGTCCATGGTGTATTGTCATGTGTCAAAACATGGCAGGAAGAAGTTGGAGCCCATTGGAGAGAGGGGGTTATTTGTGGGTTATACTGATATAGCTCATATTTACAAGGTGTTATACATTACCTCTCACAAAAGTATTGTTTTGAGAAGGGATGTGAGATTTAATGAGGAGAAAACCATGAGGATTTCTCTAGAGCGAGGGTTGAGAAAATCACCAGATGAGGAGCTTCTAGCTCCCAAGGAGGAGCCTCAGTTAGATTCACAGAGTCAACCCTTTCTTAAGGGAAATAGGTCATTCCAAGAGGATGATTTGGACCCACCACTTGAGGAGGAGCAGAGAGTAGACCGAGTGGAGGCACCCACTCACACAATTACTCCCAGAGAATGGAGGAAGAGGAACAACTTGGTTAACGGATTGGTGTAGCAAGCTCATGAGCAGGTCAAACCTCCTATTTCCTTGCACAAAAAACAAATATAATAAAATACATACGTAATGTACATGGCACTAATGACAAAATTGATAGATTCTGATCCAACTTCTTTTGAAGAGGCAACTTCCCAATAGGTTTGAGTGGATTCCATGTTGGAGGAGTATGACTCTGTCATGAAGGATAATGTTTGGGAGGTTGCGCCTATACCTGAAAGAAAATAAATTATTGGATCCAGGTGGTTGTATAAGGTGAAGCATGCAGGAGATGGTAGTGTGGAGAAGTACAAGGCCAAGTGTGTGGCCAAGGGCTTCTAATAGATTGAAGGGATTTATTATGAGGAGACCTTTGCCCTGTTAGAAAATTATATATTACGGAGAAATGCAACACATAAAATATGAAGAAATCATAAGCACACAAAACACATAAAACCAGACAGACACAGATATATGTGGTTCACCCAGTTTGGGCTACGTCCACCCTGAACAGCCAATCCTTCCTTTATATTATCCAGCGAAATGAAGAGACACAACCTACAACAGATCCGCTGTAATATCCTCTGTTCTCTCTCACAGTCTCCCTATCCATTTATTTCTCTGAGAATACACCTACAATACACAGCCGCAAAATAATACCATCATACAAGCGAGGGGTTACCTTCTAGGGCAAAAAACCTTAAACTAAACATAACTTCTATCGTTAGATCATCCGCCTAATGAACGGTCTAGATTGACTATAAATTACTATACTTTTACAAGGCAATTTTACATCTATTTTTAGCTTCAGGAGCACTACCCCCGAAACCCCCCACCAGGGGGGGACTCCATAAAGTCGCAGCCATCCCCCCTGGACCCCCCAGATAGTGTTTAATTACGGGCGGTGTTTCCGCCCCATTAAGGTACAAGGGTCCAATGCTGTGATAAAAAATAAACAAGATAATCAAGCTCCACACCCAACAATCTCCCACTTGGAGACTGATTGTAGCAACTCCACCGCTGCTTCATTTGCTAGACAATGACTCCTATTTGGACCTGGCTATTTCTCATCTTCATCGTCATCCTTGAAGACCAATTGAAACTGAGCATATTCTCAGTTTCTCCCTGGTTACAACTTTTGTTAGCATATCTGCAGGATTCTGGCTAGTGTGTATCTTTTCCAGCTTCAACTATCCATCTTCCAATATTGACCGTATGAAATGGTACTTGAGTTGTATGTGTTTAGTCCTGGAATGAAATTCTGAGTTCTTTGCAAGATGAATGGAACTTTGTCTATCACTGTATAACATGCCCATATCATGCTTCTTACCCAATTCATCCATAAACCTTTGTAACCAAATCATTTCTTTACTAGCCTCTGTAGTATCAACATACTTTGCTTCTGTTGTTGAAAGTGCAACAACACTTTGGATTTTTGAAACCCAACTGACAGCTGTTCCACCTACAGTAAATACATATCCTGTAGTTCTCCTCCTGTTATCTCTGTCACCTGCCATATCTGCATCAACATATCCCTGTAGAGCAATGTTTGAACCACCAAAGCATAATGCTTGATGTGTGTGTTGTGGAGGTAAATCCCCTCTGCGGACAAAGGCGATCCCTACTAGCCCAGATCGGGTCTAGCAACAATCGTTCACACTATAGTGTAGGTTCCTAATTGCAAATAAACCAAATAGCGATGAAGGCTTACCTGGAATCCAACGCTGTCGCTCGTAGAGAAAGTAGCGCTCCCGTTCCTTAGCTCTGGCAGATCACAATCCTCACGATCTTCGTGATTAGAAACCTCCACACGCAAGAAACAAAACAAACGCAAGCGTAAAATCCAGTGCATACAACTATATGTCATCCAGAGAGGACATAACTCATGATCATTATCAACAAAAATACTGGAACCATAACCAATAGTCGCTTATCATTAATCAATCAAAGAAGAATACAACCATAGCTCTGACGCTGAATTCTCCTTCGGAGGGTCGCCAGCGGAACACGTCTCGAAGAAGCCTACCGGGGATTGGACAAAACTCTCTCTTCGAATGTCTCGACAATAATCTCCTTGCTTGGATTTGGCCTTAAGGGAATGAATCAAGGCTCTTGCAGCATAAGGCTCTGATGGCTCTTGGGAACTTGGAGATTCAACCATTCAGCCCTTCAGCCATTCAGCTATTCAGCTATTCAGCCCCTTCATCAATGGATGAAGGATATATTTATAGAGGAGAGGAGGAGGTTGGGATCCCTACAATAGTGGAAGGGAGGCCTTATCCCTTGGGAGGTTCCCCATAAGGTGGAAATAAGAGGCCAAAGGAGGAAGGCCATGGTTATTCAGTCGAAACCACTCCTGATGACTCATCCACAAAGTTGTTGTAATCGAAACTTCGCCTATTTTTTTAAAAAACTTTCCAAAAGCAGATTGGTGCGGGTGCTTAATTGGGATAGAGCACCAATTGGCACGGGCTCAGTGTTAATTTTCCTCATTGGCGCGAGTACATAACGGGCTACCAGCGCCAAGGCAAAAACAGGTGTTTTTAGGGGTCTGCTTAGGAAATGATCAACAAAAGAAATGTTGTCCTCATGGCAAGGGATGCAATGATGGTATTTGCAAGGCATGAAACTGCTTATTGGTCACAGAAACGACCCTCCGATGGGCGAGATGGGGATTGTAGGGATGGTGACAAATTACTGTGTAACAGATGCCCCCTAAAGCATGAGGCCCGAAAGAGAGAGGGGTGAAATGCTTTACGAGAACGTGTCCAACTGAAAACACCACCGTCGGAAAACCTGCGTAGAGAAGTACAACTGATGTCTCAAATACATGATATATATGTGGTATGGGCACAACCATCCATAACAGAGTACACAATAATCCAGATCCAAGGCATGGACGCAACCATCCAGTAAGGATCGATAAATAGACTCAGGTATGGTCGCAGCCATCCAATTAGTGGGTCATGTAAATAATCATAATAATCCACAAAATCGCATCCTGGATTATAACAGACAGGAATCCAGGGTCTTGCGCTCCATCTCGACCCGACCAAAGTACAAGTTCAAGCATGCGAATAAGTGAGCTGAAGTCGAACATGCAAGAACATCACCTGATTACCAGCCAGTGATGAAAGTTGTTAACAGATGCGAGAGGTACCACCAATAATGACAATGGCCCTCAAGGTACTATAGGTACAATCTACGGCATGTGAACAATGAGTTGACGTCGAACACCCACAGAATCACTTGATCGGAGGCCAATGATGAAAACCTCACGTCGAACGTGAAGAACCTGCCATTGAGGCATGCAGGCTCCAAGGTACCAGAAGGGAGTCTCTAGATCAGCTTCTTGGATAATGAGCTGAAGTTGATAGGAAGTGACCTTGATCTAAGGTGGGCCATAGTGTTTCCCACATCATCGACACGAGACATAGGAACATAATGTCTTTGTGAATTAGGATCAGATGAGAATCAGAGGAAGGTTGAAAACTTGCAGAGGTCAACTTCTCTTGAACATATTGGCGGCACGAAAGTGGATTTGGCAGTATTTGACATCAAAAGATCAGAGGTCATGGTGACGAGGTAAAGATCAGATGAGAGGTCAAAAGGGATCACCCAAAGCCACGGAGGCAATCAGATAATGAGGTGAGATGTCCCCAACCCGACACGAATGCAGACAAGTGCCATGTTCAAGAGCGACATACTGCCGACACGACAATGATGTTGGTTCCATTTTCCCCACCATTTCTGGAGAGTACCTCTTTATTTTTACATAAGCTTGAAGAGGATACCATATGCTTTTCATATAAATCCGTCCTTCGGACGAACCCATCCTAGTACATTTAACGAGCCCTAGGAAGGAGGAACTCGAATATCATCATGACGACTGAACCCAATGTCATCAGGGTTTAACGATTCTGACAGAGGAAGAACTCGACGCCTTTTCACGTTTAGAGAGTCTGAAAAGACAACGGAAAAGTAGACTCCAACAGTCCCTTTTCGTAAATAGTTCCTTAGATCCGAAAAGGTAGAAAACTATGTCTGAGAAAACCTCATAGTCGCGATAGGCTAGGGTATTCCTTTTTCGTAAATGATCTATCCCAGCCCGAAAAAGGGGTAAACGTATACTGGGTAGATGTCGTTTCGTAACCACTTTAACGAGATCGAAACGACAAGGAACTCGACAATCTTTTCATGTTTAGAGAGTCAAAAAAGAGCTGAAAGTTGACTCCTCCTAGAGGAACGAGTGGTATAAATGGTAGCAACTGGTTCCGGTAATGGTGGAACTTCTCAGAACAAGTAAAGGTTAAGAGGATGGCTAACAAGACCACTCATCGCAGTGGTTCCTCAGGAATGGGTAAAACAACCAAGTGAAGGCATATGATCGGCCAAGCAGATAGTGACGATGGAGTGAGAAAACCAAGGCTCATCTGGCAAAAACAGGCTGATAACATGGCAATCACCAGAGGTCAAATGGGAAAGGTTTCATTTTTACACAAGCTTGAAATCAGAAAACTCTGCTTGAAGTTGGTTTCATTTTTACACAAGCTTGAAACAAAGAGAAACTGTGCTTGAAACCTGTTTCATTTTTACACAAGCTTGAAACGGAAACAAACTATGCTTGAAAAATTAAGCATGCCCCCCAGCATGGTGACTCAATTCGAGGTGCATGCCCCCCAAGCTTCAGTCCATATGAAAAGAATATGGAGTGAAGTTTCAAGTTACGAGATCAGAAGAAAGACTTGACTGGGATTTTACGAGATCTTAACAAAGACTCGAATTGAACAGGAACGTGTTTCATTATTTTAACGAGGTTGACACATTAAAAGAACTATCCTTAGAACACCTTGTTTCATGGTTTAAGGAGCTTGACACAAGACAAGGAACTCTGCTCCAACAACCTTGTTTCATTTTTTAAGGAGCTTGACGCAAGACAAGGAACTCTGCTCCGACGACCTTATTTCATTTTTTAAGGAACTTGACACAAGATAAGGAACTCTGCTCTGACGACCTTGTTTCATATTTTAAGGAGCTTGAAACAAGAAAAGGAACTCTGCTCTGACGACCTTGTTTCATTTTTTAAGGAGTTTGACACAAGACAAGGAACTCTGCTCCGACCGACCTCATCATAATGAACAAGAAGTCATCGCTTCCAAGAGTTCCACTCTTGATGGAAGGAAAACATCCTGGAAGTCTAGACCCAATGCCCCCAGTACACGATGCATGACGGCATCATCATTGAGTACAGGCACGGGGTAGGTAGCCACATAGTTGACCTGCGGTGGGACAGAGACAACTGGTGGATAAAAACCAGGAAGGGATGATGGCGAGCTAGTTGCCACATCGGGACCAAAGCATGAAAGCTGATCAATGGTCACGATTCGTCCTTCATGTGGAAAACGAACCACACGAAAAAGGGAGGAGACAAGCGCTCCCATGGCATAGGTGTAATCGCACCCCAAAATAAAATTGAAATCCAAGGGGCCTGGAACAACCATCACGTCCATATGGACAGTTTTACCTCCCAAAGTAACAGGTAACCTTGGAAGGATCCCTAAGGGTTGAATCGTTCTTCTGTTAAATGCCAACAGATTCTGCATAACAGGCACAAGCGGTGGTGAGCCAAAATATTTCCAAGTAGTTGAGGATAGAACACTAACAGATGCACCTTCGTCTATAATGGTGCTGGGTACGACCAGACCAAAAGCTTGTACTGTGATCTCGAACGACACATAAGATAGAAGGCGGTATCCTACAAATCGATTCCAATCAAAGGAAGCGACCAAACTACTCGGAGGGGCTACCATAGAACCAAGATGGTCTTCCCCTGGTGTTACGGAAGAAGAAGGAGCATCCTCCATGACCTCCATCTCGAAGGCGGGAGGAGTATCCTCTGGGACCTCCATCACGAGAGGCGAAGGAGAAACTTCTTGAGATATAGGGACAGGAGAATCTTTCTCCAAGTCCGAGGAATCTGAAGAAACAAGAAGAACCTGAGGGGGATGAGATCCACTCTCAACGGAAAATACCTGGTGTACCGCAGACGGGGCTAGCTCAACCGATCCCACAACCAATGGTTGGTCAGGGATGAATTCTTGAATCTGAATTTCTGAGGGAGTGGGATCAACCAAGGATGACTCTTAACCAATCATAGGATCAGCTGGTGGAGGACTCAAAGAAAGCCAATTATAACCAGCCGGGAGGCATGGTGTAGAAATAGCCGAGTTGTCTAAAAATCTCTTGGCTTCATCCATATACGGACAAAGGTGAATGGCATGGTGCCCTTCACACAACTTACAGGGATTGGTGAGCTTACCCTGCTTCTTAAGAGCTTTTCCAGCAGCCAAAGACGTGCCCCCAACCTGACTCCTAGAGGCCAAAGGCAACGACGGACGATCGTTGGACCATACTTCAAGTACCTTGGGAATGCCAGGGAAATCTCGAAGAAGATGGTCTCCCGTGCACAACATGCAAGGGAACTTGAATTTCTAAGGAGGGTTGGGAGGTTTATTAATGGAAGGATTCTTAGGCGCAATAGCCGTAGAGTTAGCCTCTCCTTTATCGGACTTCTTCTTCTTTGTCTTCTTCTTCTTCTTCTTCTTAGCCCCCTGGTTACTCGAATCCAGAATTTCACCAAGCGAAGTGGAAGAGGAGGACGCAGAAACAGGTGAAGAAGGGGAGAGATCCACCTTGGAATCAACATGACGTTGTTCAGGCGGAGGAGACGATTGAACAATAGCTGAGACATTCGGGACCACAGAGGTTGAAAACAACCAAACAAACAACCCAACAGTTAACTCGAGAAGGGACAACGTTGCCATGTAAGGAGCGCCAACATTTCCAAAAGGAGGAAAAGGACCAGGATTCCCATCAGAGGGGATTCCTTGGTTGGTGAACTCCGGAAAAGTTGCCATCAACGACTCAAAACCGCACACGGGCTAAAAGCCAAGGCACACAATCAAACGGCCAACAAGCAAATTCTAACAGGGCGTGTGATCGTAGGTGATTTATTTTACCACATTGAAACTTAGAAACTTCACCGTTTCATGTTTTAAGAGTCGAGAAATGGATGAAAGGTGACTCTATCTCTTTCAGATTTGAAACAAGCGTGAAAGGACAAGTGCTTGATGATCCTTTCAAATTTAAAGAGTCAAAAGATCAAATGACTACTCAGGTAATCTAGGCAAAGGGTGTACCAAATAACCGTGAACTGCAATATACACCTTGGTTTCAAAATGAAAGAGAAATCAACCAAGGAATTAACGAACGTGCAGGTAATCTCCCCGAATGCTGTGTCCGGTGTATCACAGGTATAGGGCGGCAGACTCGGCTTCCTATGGATAAAGGATAGAAACCTAGTGGGGTCTCCCTTTATATACTCGACGGTACGGTTAGCACAAGTCTGTACTAGTGCTGTCTAAAGCCAAGAGGCAAACGACAACTACTAGGTTTAAAGACGCTGGAACACGTCTCTAACCTAGACCTCTAAATGTTTCGTTAATGTTTCAATGTTGCCTTAGTGTGAATTGAATAAATTTTAATGTTTATCTTCAATTATGTCTCGGTTTCAAGGCCCTAGCGAGTGTCATCTGACAATCTCCTATATGCAGCTATATGAGAAAAGAAAAATTTTCAATTCGATGAATGCTATCTAGTTAAGGGAAGAGCTTCAAACAATGATGCGACATAAAACAACACTGCAAATGAAATCTTTTCCAAACTAGATGACTTTCACTATCCAAAAGTAATTTCAAACATTCAACGATGCGAACAATGCAATGTAATCTATGCAAAATCCTCTTTTCCGAAAACTATGCAATTGTAATCTATGCACAATTTCCTTTTTATTTTCAAATGGTAAGAATGCACTCAATGCATTTTTCGATGAAATGAGAATCTACTTAATGCATGCTTTCAATGAAAGAGAATGCACTCAAAGCGATTTTTAGCTTTCAATCATTAAACAATGTGATCTAAGTTCAATGATAAATCTCAAAATACTCTTCAATGCAATGTGATCTAATGCATTTTAACAAAAAGAACACTTTGAGACGAAAACTAAATAAACGCAAATCTTCTTAATGAAGGATGAATGCAAAAGAGATGTAAACAAACACTAAGAATGCAATCGTTGTTTCAAACACTTTATCACGAAATCCTTCAAAAGGCGACAAGACATATGAGGTCAAACACAAAGAGGACTTACAAAGCAAGAGATCAAAACAAGGCATTCATTCCCTTTTACATCAAGCAATCATGGAGAGAAGACATTTCAAAGAATGAGCAATGTAATCTATGCTCATACAGGGAAAAGACCGGAAGGGAAAGACACACTGATGAAGGATTTAGGAAAAAAGTCTCAATTTTCATACACCCTGAAATTGGCCCGACTTTGTCATTGACAACTAGTGCCAACTGGCATGACTTGCTCATTGACAACTAGCGCCAATGACCAATTGGCGCGGGTTGCTAACTGACAACAAGCGCCAACGCCTGAAAATGAAAAAACAAAGAATTTCTCCCAACCAAGACCAGACTCACCACTTCAAGCAGAATCTAAAACAAACCCAGAAGCAAAGTACTGACCAAAAGAAAATTTCCAACAAGGGAAAACCCTAGCACCTACAGGAGATGGCGCGACTGTCTGGCTATAATCTGTGCCAGACAGAGGATGGCGCGAGTGATGAACTGGAAACCCACGCAAATTGGCGCGACTGTCAGGGTGGAAACCGCACCAATCAAGCCAACCATGAAAGGATGAAAACTCAGAAAAACAGAGGTCAGATCTGATCCTTTGGGGCTGAACCAAAATCCAAACACAAAAAGAGCCAGCCAAAAAAGTTGATCAATCAAGCAGAATCGAGAAACAACCGAAAAGACAAGACAATACTCCAAGTGTTCAGTTCACAAACTAAACCGGAGATTGACTGAGGCAAATTTGATCTACTTCGCAATTGCAGAGCAAGAGCGTTTCGAAGGCTATCTGGCTAACTTCAGGCTCCGTCTGTAGCTTATAAAACAAACAAAAACAAGCTAGACGATCCCCATCGGAGTTGCCAATTTGTTGTGGAGGTAAATCCCCTCTGCGGACAGAGGCGATCCCTACTAGCCCAGATCGGGTCTAGCAACAATCGTTCACGCTATAGTGCAGGTTCCTAATTGCAAATAAACCAACTAGTGATGAAGGCTTACCTGGAATCCAACGCTGTCGCTCGTAGAGAAAGTAGCGCTCCCATTCCTTAGCTCTGGCAGATCACAATCTTCACGATCTCCATGATTGGACACCTGCACACGCAAGAAACAAAACAAACGCAAGCGTAAAATCTAGTGCATACAACTATATGTCAGTCAGAGAGGACATAACTCATGATCATTATCAAGAACAAGAGTGGAACCATAACCAATAGTTGCTTATCATTAATCAATCAAAGAAGAATACAACCATAGCTCTGACGCTGAATTCTCCTTCGGAGGGTCGCCAGTGGAACACGTCTCGAAGAAGCCTGCTGGGGATGGTACAAACCTCTCTCTTCGGATGTCTCGACAATAATCTCCTTGCTTGGATTTGGCCTTAAGGGAATGAATCAAGGCTCTTGCAGCATAAGGCTCTGATGGCTCTTGGAAACTTGGAGATTCAACCATTCAGCCCTTCAGCCATTCAACTATTCAGCTATTTAGCCCCTTCATCAATGGATGAAGGATATATTTATAGAGGATAGGAGGAGGTTGGGATCCCTACAATAGTGGAAGGGAGGCCTTATCCCTTGGGAGGTTTCCCATAAGGTGGAAACAAGAGGCCAAAGGAGGAAGGCCGTGGTTATTCAGTCGAAACCACTCTTGATGACTCATCCACAAAGTTGTTGTAATCGAAACTTCGCCTCTTTTTTTAAAAAACTTTCCAAAAGAAGATTGGCGCAGGTGCTTAACTGGGATAGAGCGCCAATTGGCACGGGCTCAGTGTTAATTTTCCTCATTGGCGCGAGTACATAACGGGCTACCAGCGCCAAGGCAAAAACAGGTGTTTTTAGGGGTCTGCTCAAGAAATGATCAACAGAAGAAATGTTGTCCTCATGGCAAGGGATGCAATGATGGTATTTGCAAGGCATAACACTACTTATTGGTCACAGAAACGACCCTCCAATGGGTGAGATGGGGATTGCAGGGACGGTGAGAAATTACTGTGTAACAGTGTGCTACCTCTCAAATATCTGAGAATCCATTTTACTGCCATCCAATGTTATTTTCCTGGATTGTTCATGTACTTGCTTACAACTACCACTGCATATGCAATATCAGGCCTTGTGCAGACCATTGCATACATTAAGCTTCCAACTGCTGATGCATATGGAACTTTAGACATATAATCTATTTCTTCTTGGGTCTTTGGGCACAACTCCTTACTCAGTTTGAAATGGCTAGAAAAAGGTGTACTAACTGGTTTTGCATTCTGCATATTAAATCTTTTCAACACCTTTTGTATGTACTCAATCTGAGACAGTGTTAATTTGCGATTTTTCCTGTCTCTAGTTATTCTCATACCAAGGATTTATTTTGCAGCTCCCAAATCCTTCATTGCAAATGAATTTGCCAATTTTATTTTGAGCACATTTATTTCCTGCATGTTAGACCCTGCAACAAGCATGTCATCTACATACAATAACAATATAATATAGTTGTCATCATTTTTCCTTTTCAGATAAACACAATCATCAAAGTGACATCTAGTATAACCTTGTTCAGACATAAAATAGTTCTAATTGAAGTCATCTTAACAATAGGAGAAAATATTTCATCAAAATAAATACCTTTCTTCTGTGCAACCCCCTTCACCACAAGTCTAGCTTTGTACCTCTGTTTTCCTCCATCTTCTTCCTTCAACCTGTAAACCCATTTATTCTGCAATGTAGTTTTACCTGCAGGCAACCTGACTAAGTCCTAAGTCTAGTTATGCATTAAGGAGTCCATCTCTTCTTCCATGGCTAGCTCCCACTTCTTCCTACTTTCAACCTGCATTTCTTCTTCATAACATTCAGGTTCACCAGAATCAGTCAACAATAAATAATATAATGAGGGAGATTATCATTCAGGGGGTCTACATATCGTGGTAGATCTTCTAACACCACTTTCAGGTGTTTGAGGTGCCTGTTGCTATTGTGGTGGTTGCTGTTGTTGTGGCTCTTGATTATTATTATTTTCAGGCACCTTTACCTTTTCTGTGATCTCATCAAGAACTGTGTATTCTTTGTTTTCTTTTTCCTGTTTCTTTTCCTACAACTGATTCTTATACAAGACCTTTTCATTGAATATTACATCTCTACTCCTAATGATTTTGTGATTTTCATAATCATATAAGAAATAACCAAAATAATTAACACCATATCCAATAAAGGTACATTTCTTTGATTTTGCCTCAAGCTTTGTTCTACTTTCTTTATTAATATGGACAAAGGCCTCACAGCCAAAAGGTTTTAAAAAAGAGTAGTTTACCTTTTTACCTGTCCATGCTCCCTCTGGAATACCACCATCCAAGGAACTTGAAGGCCCTCTTTTTATTAGATAAACAACAGTATCTACAACATCTACCCAAAATTGTAAAGGCAATCCTGCATGCAATCTCATGCACCTTGCACGCTCCATGATTGTTCTGTTCATCCTTTCTGACACACCATTTTCTTGTGGTGTTCTTGGAACTGTCTTCTCTCTGCGAATTTCATGCTCTGAATAATACCTATCAAAATCTTTGCTGCAATATTCACCTCCATTGGCTGATCTGAGACACTTCAACTTCTTTCCTGTCTCAATCTCAACCAAAGCTTTCCATTTCTTGAAAGTATCAAATACATCAAATTTATTCTGAATACAATAAATCCAAGTTTTTCTAGTTGCATCATCAATAAAAGTAACATAATAATGAGAGCCACCGAGAGATGATACCTGAGTAGGTCGCCATACATCTGTATGCACAAGCTCTAATTTTTTGCTCTTCTTTTCTTTCCCAACTCTAAGAAATCTGACCCTATTTTGTTTTCCATAAATGCAATTCTCACAAAAATCCAAATCAACATTCTTCAAACCCAACAACAAATTTCTTGAGTGAAGAATCTTCATCCCCTTCTCACTCATGTGTCTGAGCCTATGATGCCATAATGCTGCATCTGCTCCTTTGGAAGTTAAAGCATTAACAAATTTAGAAATACCATTGCATAAATACAATGTACCAACCTTTTCGCCTTTTGCTATTACCAGGGCTCCTTTGGTGACCTTCCAAGTTTTATCTGTGAAAGTTGTCACACAACCTTCACCGCCTAACTGCCCTATTGAAATCATATTTTTCTTCAGATCTGGAACATGCCTTACCTCCTTTAGTAGCCATTGGTTTCCATTCTGTTGTTTTACAAGAACTTTACCCATTCCAACAATTTTACGGGGTTTATCATCACCCAAATGAACTTGTCCAAAATCTCCTTGAACATAGTCATGAAAATATTTCTTATCAGGTGTGGCATGGAATGAGGCCCCTGAATCTACAACCCAAGAATCAGTAACATTTTCGAAAGAAAGAATCAAGGCATCTTGTAACACATCACCTGTCACATTTGCTTCATGATTGTTTTCTTGCTGTGCGTCTCCTTCTTTTCCCTTCCGAGATCTACAATCTTTCTTCAGGTGTCCTTTCTTTCCGCATTTCCAGCACACTATCCCCAATCTAGACTTGGGTCTGCCTTTCCTTGATTTATTGCGATATCCTGAGCTCTTTCCTCTTTCCATTCTTCTTCCCCTAGACTTCGCACTCAAAGCATTACCCAATATCTCATTGGAGCTTTTCCGTTGCATTTCCTCGCTAAGGATAGCACCGACAACATCATCAAACTTTAAAGTACTAGATCCAGAGAGAGTGTTAATAATGGCCATAACTAAACCATTCCATATTTCTAGCAATGAGCACATAAATAAAAGAGCCCTAACTTCATCATCAAAGTTTACCCCTACAAAAATTAACTGACTGGTAACTGTATTAAAATCATTTAAATGGTATACAACAGATCCACCTTCTGACATATTCATATTAAATAAACGTTTCATAGGAAATACCTTATTTGAGGCCAAGGGTTTTTCATATAATTTCACCAACGCCTTAATGAAACCCTCTGTTGTTGTTTCCTTCGACATATTGAAGGCTATCGATGCCGCGAGGCACAACCGTACTATTCCGAGTGCCTTTCTATCAAGAATATCCCATTCTGTGTCTGTCATAGTCATCGGATTCTTTGTTTTTCCGCTCAATGGTAGGTATAGATATTTCTAATACATATAATCTTCCATCTGCATCTTCCATAGCGGGAAGTTTTGGCCGTTACATTTCTTGACCCTAAATTTACCATCTTCCGCCATTGCTCCCACTCGAACTAGGAACCCTTCTTTCCTGCGAGTTTATCATCCAAATAGGCCTTCGTATCTGATACCAGTTGTTAGAAAATTATATATTACAGAGCAATGAAACACATAAAATATGTGGAAATCACAAGCACACAAACACATAAAACCAGAGAGACACAGATATACGTGGTTCACCCATTTTGGGCTACGTCCACCGTGAACAACTAGTCCTTCCTTTCTATTATCCAACAAAATGAAGAGACACAATGTACAACCGATCTGCTGTAATATCCTTTGTTCTCTCTCACAGTATCCCTATATATTTCTTGCTCCGAGAATACACCTACAATACACAGCCACAAAATAATACCCTCATACAAGCGAGGGGCCGCCCCATTAAGGTACATGGGTCCAACGCTGTGATACAAAATAAACAAGATAATCACGCTCCACACCCAACATGCCCTAGTGGAAAATTACTCATCTATCAAGACCATACTTGCATTGAAAGCACATATGGGGTGGAGGATCCACCAAATGGATGTTAAGACAACTTTCCTCAATGGATTGGTTGAGGAATAGATATACATTGAGCAACTAGAGGGGTTTGAGACCTTCAACCAAGACATATATTTGTGTAGTTTGAAGAGATCCCTTTATGAGCTCAAGTAGGCACCAAGATCATGGTACACTCGCATTGATTCTTATCTCAGAGTATTGGGCTTCACTAAGAGTGAGGCATATTCCAACCTATATTACATTATGGTAGATGGTATTCTTCTCATCTTAGTTTTCTATGCTTATGATTTGATTATGACAAGAGATGACATTTTGATCTACGATCACAAGGAAGACCTTGCAAGAGCATTTGAGATGAAGGATATGGGGCTAATGGACTATTTCCTTCGATTGGAGGTTTGGCAAGGTGATGGAGATATATTTTTTGGAGAGGGGAAGTACACCTCTGAGATCCTTTAGATTTTCCACATGTAGTATTGCGAACCCATGGATACTCCTCTAGATACTAACTAGAGGAAGGAGGCACTACAAGGAAAAAACCCTCTAGCAGAGGTTATAAAGGAGGTTTTTAGTGTTATAAAATTGGCCAAAATTGTCAAAAAAAATTGCTACAACATCCTTTTTTGGTAATGAAACTTTTGATAGAGATGCTAACAGAACTTCAAAACAACTAAAAAAAACTGGGCGGCCGAAGGGTTTATGGATGTTTTTCTTATTGGTGCACACGTCATTTGTGAACACACCAGTGCATTTTAAATGGTACACACTGGTGCAGTAAACATACTAAGAACCGGAAAGGGAAAAAAATTTCTCAAGCCCCGTGGCGTTTACATACACAATGTCTCGGTGCACGTCAACAACAAATAGGGGCTGGGCCGATAGAAGATGCATGCACTGGTGTTATTCGGATGCAACATACTGATGCATTGTTACCCATAGGATGTCGGATGGTTAGAAAATATCCAAGAACTAGTGCGTTTATATTACCTTTCGAGCTAGATGCCTTTTCTAGAAAGGCACAACCCCAGGTGGTTACAAAACACATAAGCCCCAAGGCGTTATAGTTGTAAAACATTGAGGCATTTAGTGCAAACAACACCAGTGTGTTAAAAATACGAATGCATCAATACGTTGAGGACAAATAACATTGGTGCATGCACCTTCTATCCTCCCAGTGCATATTGGTTGTGTACACACCCTGGGCCGTTAAGGTGTAAACATACATCGACGCATTAAAGGCAAACCATATTGATGCATCCAATGCCTATTTGCCTGGGTCTTAGTCGTCGATAAAGCACACCGGTCATTCTAATTGGTATTGGTATTTGGTGTGGTGCTCATGGGTCATAGAAATGCACTGGTGCGCAATATCATACACACACACTGGTGTTCATTTTCTATTTTTTAGAAACATCGACCTGTGACAGTGCAATTATTGTGATTTTTAAAAATTCATTATTCATCAAAATTTGACGCATATATTATAACATTATTCATACCAATTAAATTTTTATTAACGCATTTGAATGTGATATTTGGATGAATTTGTTATATCATCAAATTTCGCATCTCTTCATTATAATATTTAATCATTAGTGTAAAATTTCACAATGACAATGGAGAAGGCAATACAATAAATTAAAAAATATTTTATTATATATGAATAAGAGACTCTTTGCCATACAAAATGGGGCAGTTATTGGTAACCCTTTGTCTTTCAATTGCGACACTATGTCCATTAAATTAAACAAAATTTCTGATTTTCATAGACAAATATTTCAAAAAATATAATGGCTTGCATTGATATCCAAACATATTGATCATCATTCTTTGCTGGAACTGTTGTCACTGCTCGAGCTACTTCCATCACTTGGGTTATTTGGAGGAATGTTTTTTTCATTGTGTTGATTGTTTCTTCTTCTTCAAGTTCCATGTACAAACATAAAAATAAAGTGTAATGAGTGTATCTACATTGGTGAGAATAGTGAAATTTGCAATATTAAATAATATACATCAATGTAAATCGAAAAAAATGTGTCATAGCAAGAATTGACTCGTGAACTATACACATTCTTTCAAAAACAAATTTCATGCCTTCCTTGAACAATTCTTTTGTTGGCACAGTTCCATACTTTGTTTCCTGCAAGTTTTATATCCCATAACAAATAATATATTTAATATAAAATATTTCTTTGTTCTATTAATTATAAATGAAGCTAAGTAAAACAAGATAAATACTTACAAATTCAAAAATTAATTTCTGATATGCCAACATATACTAACAACCCATATTTAACCAAATGTCAACCAATTCTTCTGATGGTTCTTCTTTGTATGTTAGCACTTGTTTGAAGACATTCAATGATGCTTTTTGTAAAACATCTTAAAATAGACAAAAATGAAATCTAGTTAAGTTGTTATAAATAAGTAACAATTACTCACAAACTTTGATATCAACCCTTTTCTTCCCTGTCGTTTTGTTTTATGTGCTGAATGGGTTCCATTTTATTCTTTTCTACAGGAAAATACTTGAAAATTAATATTTAATGCTAAATTATTTATTTATTGTACCTAATCGAAAAATTCAATGATTACATATTACATTTGAAGCACATTGTTGTTGATATGGCTCCTCGTGCGATGCAATTATGTCCATTTCTTTGACAATCTCATTGTACACCTTTTTGGACATTCCTACTAGCATATTTCTGATATCAACTCATTCATCCTTTGAGATTTTCATAATATCCCTGAAAAAGTAACATGACAATAAACTATTTAATTTTTATATTGATATATGAATACTAAATATAAATAAAAGTGATATTTATAAATAATTGCTTTGTAGTAATATATACATATAATTTTAGAAAAACATTTATAGGAATATTAATTTTTGAATGCTTCTTTTTTGTTGTTGTAAGTTTTTGCTATTAAAATTCTGACATGTCTCATTGACCAATTCTCTGGAAACTCTTCATGTATTTTAAATAAAATTTGTTTCTTGGAATCATTGGATTGATTTTTGTATTGTAAGTGGAAAGAACATTTATACATTCGTTCCACTAGATCCCTCAAAGTTTTGTAAAATTTATTGTAAGTGGAAAGAACGTTTATACATTCATTCCACTAGATCCCTCAAAGTTTTGTAAATTTTTCCCCCTTTCGTTAATCTCTAACACCACCCCAGATGAGCTAAGGAGCAATTCATTTTCATTTTCATGTTCTATTTTTTTTCTTTTCTTAGAAACACATTCATTTTCTTCGTTGTTGGTCCCTATAGAACATTAAATATATCTGAATTAATAGATTGTTTTAAACATGTTATCTAATATTTTAAGTATATTATTAATGAAAATTCAAAAAAGAAACTCATATTGGATCGATAATATTTTTTCATTTACCCGATTCATCCTTTTGCAATTTTTTCATCAAGATTTTACGCTCTTTTGGTCTTAGATCAGAAATAATCTTATCAAATTTCATAATTGTGTGGCTCTGCGTGACACACACTAAACAATACATATTAGTTAAACTTACATATAGTTTAGAAATAATAATTTTTGTAAATAATTTACAAAGGACTTGCCTTTTTTTCTTTTTCTTTTCTGGATGTGCTATCAGTATTTTTGTTAGTTTAACTCTTGTCAGCCATTTTTTTATCAATATAAAACCTGTACCATTCATTAATATTTTTTATAAATAAATCACATACTTTTTAGCTAAAAAAAATCAAGAAAATGGCGTGTCTATCTAAATTAAATGCCCGGTGCATTTATCGTATTAACTGCACCGGTACGGTTCACATTTTAGTATCGACAATGGGAAATAAAATTTAGACAAGAACAATGTGATATTTTATTATAAACGCACTGCTACTACAGTAGAAACACTGTAAGTACTCTTTTTCAATATGAGACCCGATGCGTTATATTAATATGGGAGCACCAATTAACATAAGCGATTATTTTAAGAAATAAACATATAAATGAATGGAAATTATTTTTATCAAACAATTATCTTTGTCAATACACGCTCGGTGCATTATACTAAAAGAGCACACCGATGCGTTATATTAAACAGGGCGCACTGATTAACAAAGTATGCTTTTTAAAAAATCGTGAAAGGGCCGACAAGGTTTGGGATCCAACTCTGTAAGTGGTTCCCCGAGTTAGATGTCAAACACCTATATATATAGTAAGAAAAATCCTATAAATCTAAAATTAAAAACTCTAATTGTGAATTTTTGTAGTCAGATAAACAAGAGGAAGTAAGGGTTTAAGGTAAGAATGGATTTTTTTTGTTTTTGTTTTGTTTTGTTTTGTTTGTTTGTTTTTCTGAATTTTAATTAAATCTAAATAGGAATATAGATTGTAAATGATTTTATTAGTAAAATGCACAGTAAAATTTAAAATCTTTACTATGCATGTATTAAATCTAACAGAAACTGTAAAAAAAACAATTGTTACAGTAAATTTTAACATTTTTACTATACTACAGGGTTTTTGTATGAATCACCAGATGTTTCAAATTTTGATTCTTTGAATAGTATTGTTGTTCGAAAGTATTTTGCTGCTCCAGGTATGTCTCTCTTGCAAATCCCTCACCTAAAATTTTTGTCAAAATTAATGAAATAATGAATAATTTTTTCTATTTAAAGAACTTTTTTATGAAATTAGATTTCTTGAAATCGTTTTCCGCTCATTTTTCAGTTTACCGCCTTTTTTTCATATCAAAAAAATAAAGTCATGTTTTTTTTTTCCTGATATTCGGTGCGTTTGTTAACTAATTGCACCAGTGCGTCAGTTAATAAAACCACATCGGTGCGTTTAACAGTACGTTAGCACCGATAACAATAACTCATTTTTTAACGCACTGAAATTACTCTTAGGTATGTACACCAAAATTTATTGTTGATTTTTCTCAAATGCAGGGAGAAAATATCATAATTATATCAAATGAACAATTCTTCAAAATTCCAGCTTGTTCCATAATATTTCTCAAAGTTCATCGCAAAGTTCTCCCTATCCATCTCCAGATGTAATTACTTCAGATTTTATTTATATTTTCACTATCTAATTGAATTTATATTTTTTATCCATGTCAATATGAATAAAATTAATGTATACAAATTTTTAGGTTTATGCAGATTCAGAATCAAGTTCATATGCACAAAATATTCAAACAATTCCAAAATGTCGAAGGCACTTATCAGGAGCAACATATCACAAGGTGCGGTTAAAAGATGAAAATGGACAACCACTTCACCCTGCCAATTGTAACATGCCATCTTCTAGCCATAATCTTGGGACAATGATGGTAATAATTGTTTGATATAATGTAATTATTTCAACGTCAAACCAATCAATGTAGAAAATTAAATAACTCATAAAAACACAATAAAAATATCAGAGACATAGAACTGGCGGAAAAGGCCTGAGAGCCTTATTGCATTCCTCACTTATTCTTCATTATTCAAATAATGTTATAATACAAATAAGTAGATGAGGAAGTTGTCTCAAGATATTGCATCTATCTTGGATAACTTGGTTGAAAAAATAACTCAACCACACACTAATCTAGGAACCAAGTTAGGTTGGCCTAAACTAACTCCTATTTAAGAGGACCCAACTTAATCTAGAAAACTAGGCATAAAATCCTAATTTTCAATATTTAATTAATTTAATTAACTTTTGATTTATAATTTTTTATGAGAAAGAGGCTAAAATTCCCCCCCTCAATGATAAATCCAAAATAAGAACGAGGAACCATCTTCCAAGTTCTCATGCTGAAGTTGTTGATCCTTAAAAACACTGTTGGAAAAATCGCTAAAGCTGGATGCTGAAAAAATTGCAATCTGAAGAGACCATGAGTCAGCTGCATGTTTGATTCATCTCTGAATTTCACTTGAAAACTTCATCATGTGCAAAGATACAAAAGGATCCATCTGTCATTTTCTTGAAATTATAATCCTTTGTCCACTCACAAATTTTGAGAATGCCCACTGGCGAATCTGCCGATTATGATCGCCCACTAGCTGATGATGTTAAAAACAACTCCCTGTTGCTTTTGTTGATGCTGTTGAAAACTGCTCACTGCAGTTTTCAAAAAATTCCCATTGTTTCTTTTGTTGTTGACTAACCATTGGTGAATTTGTTGATGCCCACTAGTTGATGAATATTCCCACTAGCTGCTTTGCTGATGTTGTCGAGACTTTAAGTCTGAAAACCACTGTCAATTTCTTTAACATCCCCCCCCCCCCCCTCTTTGTCAGCTGAAAGGAGATACAATATTCTGCAAATTATTCCTCAAATCCCCCCCTTCAGGTGTAGGAGTGTTGCACTAGTGTACTCCTCTGTTGAATTTCACAAGTACCATATTCATTTGACTGTCGGCTGCAATAGGTGTGATTGAATTCAGTTGTAAAACTTATAAAATATTTTGAATGTTGATGACCATTCCCAAGGATCAATCCATTCATAATTGATCTTTAATGTGACCGGTTGGTGTTGGTTGCAACATTTCTCTGATGAATGATTCAGCTTGCCACAATGGCAACAAGGATCGAGAACAAAACAATGATCTTCCATATGACTTGTTCTTTGACAATGTGAGCATTTTGGTTTTCCTGCAACTTCAGTTTGAATGCATGTCGGGTTGTTTGCAACTTTCGCAGAATTTGTTGATGTGATTTGTTCAAGAAATCCCGCACTGACAAAATTGATGGGCTTTGAATAATCTGGGATGTGCAAGTTGTCGTCATCTTTGAAATATCTTAATCCTTATCGATTTCTGTTACTTCAGATTTCTTCCCATGGCTTGATGATTGGTTTGGAAGAAAGTTGAACTTGAATAATTTCGACACTTGAAGCTGTTTGGATGAATGGCTTATCATCTTTATATGTATGGTTCAAAGACTTGGAAGCATCACTCTTCTCTTGAAACTCATTTATTTGTATTTGCGACTCTAGTTGAAGGAACTCAATCGTTTCATTTGTCTGTTGTAGATGACTTGAAATATCAACAAGAGTTGCTTTGCTAGTTTTCACCATGTCGTCAGCACTTGATATGATCAAACTATGAATAACTTGTAACAGTTAGATGTGTTTTTCCATGGGACCTTTCTCGCTTGAATTCAGGCTCACTTGTCTTTAACTTTCTCACTTGATTTGAACTTGTTGGATTGAAATCACTTGCTTGATTTGAATGACACGCTCACTTGCTTTGGAATTTTCTTGATCTCTTGCTTGGCGAAACTTGTTTTTCTTGTTTCACGCTCACTAAAACTCACACTCGCTTGTTGTAGATTTAAAATTGATTGATTGTTGTTTGAATATTACATTTACTTGTGTTAGAGTTGAACTCGCTTGCTTGCTTTGATTGTTTCTTCATTGAACTTCACACTTGCTCACTTGATGTTGTGAACTTTGTATTGACTTGATTGTGCTTATTGGCAAAAGAAGGGTGTCGAACACTATCGAAAATGCACCCAAAAGACAAATGACAAGTTAAAATAATATGACTCAGTTGAAGACTTACATGACTTAATTGTCTTAGTTTTACCACCTTATCAATTCAAATTGGGGTGTCGGTTTCAACCGAGAACGCACCCTGATAATTCAACTCAGTTACTAAAATGTTTATCTGTGAGTAATACAAAAAGTGCTGTTAATGTCGTCTTGTATTAGAATGCTTGATTTTGGAGCCTCTTTAACTTGAATTCTGTGATTGAATGATGTGGAATGTGGTTGTAGAAGACCTCTTTATCAACTTTATGATGTGTTGCACAAATTCATGTGATTGTTTGTGCTTTTGTACTTAATCTGGATTACATGAGCTTGATTACTTAAGCTTGATGACATTTATACTTAAGCTTTCTTATGTGCATGTAGTTGTTTAAGTTGTTGTGAACCATATTACAAAGAGAGTGTAAAAAAAATCTGGACACAAGTCATGCACACGCGTTCACTACACACGGTGTACCTAAGATCCCCTTATTCAATTTCGGTTAGATATAGGACATAATCACCACAAAAAATATGATTTTATTAAGTATTGAGTACATAAGCAATCTTCACCTTAAATTAATGAAAATGCCAAGCTGGCAACCCTTTGATGCAACTCATCTTCGAAAATTGAATTGATACCACGTGTAGACTTACTCAACCTCTTATAAGTAAAAACTTTACTTCAAAAGTACACCTTATCACAACATGAATTAAAATCTTCACCCTTATAACTCCCCTTACAACAAAAATATTTTAGCTACTCCTTATCTCTCCCAAAAATCACTCATTAAAAAAACACCCTTTAATCCACCTTATCCCTCCTTTAAAATTCACTTTATTCCCCAAAAAAAAAAAACACACACACACACCTTTTCTCTCCACAATACATTACAAAAATCACTTATTACTCCAAATATAATTCACTCCAAGACTATAAAAATTACCACACCTTATGTTTAATAAGAATCCTTTTTAAAATTCTTATTAAAATAAAGCCACTTAAAAAAGTGAAATAACCTTTATGATATAACTTTAAAAAAAGTGATATAAAAGTTTCAGGCTTTATTCACCTATAAAATTTCTATGAAGTCTCCCTTTTCGTCAGGGGAAAGTATAATATTCTACATTTTTCTTCCCCATTCGCTGGTGTAATATTGGAAGATAACGAAAATAGATCTCTTGATGACAACAATAATCTCAATGGCCCCTACGTTGCTCATTTTAGCCCATCCATGGCTATTATTGTTGTGGTGCTGGTGGCCGCATTTATTGGGATGGGTTTTTTTCTCTATCTGCCTCCACAGATGCATTGAAGATGAACCAATCCTGACAGGTTCAAGAAGAGGGGCAAGGGCGGTCAATGCACAGGCCCGAATACCTGAAGAAGGAACCCATGGTATCGACAGAGCCGTAATCGAAAGCTTCCACTGTGCACCTCCGATTAATTGGTGCTTATGTCTTATATTAAGTTGGTACGAGCTCCTTGCTTCTGTTGAAAGGAATGATAAAATCTTACCTGAAAGAAAGTTATTGGGAATCAGAAGCGTGCCTTTAGGAAAGGATGAACAAACTTGGATGTTTAGAGAAAAAGATGTATTTATGAATTCCTGAACAACTGAAACTCCATATAATCACAAATAAAGATTGTTAGGAAATAAAATTACTGTATTCACGCACAAATAAAAATCAAAATAGGTCAGGAGGAAATAAATTATGCAGATAAGATGGGCCACCCTAACTGAAGCGGTGCCGACTGGCTTATCACAAATGGATCCAGGAACTATCCACGACTCTCTCAGGATCAAATATCTTTCCTCTGCTGATCTGGAAGACAACAACATTTGTAGAACTACAATTAATCATGATCTCCCACACTGATTCCAAGTTTCAGACGCATGTTTAATTGCATGTTTGAAAAATCTCAGTAGTTTTCAAAAACTTGACGGCCATTTTTATTTAAATTAAACCAATCCACACACGATACAGGTAATAAAATTACCGAAAAAGGAAGCTCAACTACTGAAATTGTCCAGAAATTCAAACACGATGTGTTCACAGTGACGAAACTTTAACAAATCCCGGTTTTTAAAGCCCACCAAAAAGATGAAGTAAAATGAAACGGGGCAGATATTAAAATCATAGAATTCATGCGGAAGAGTAGCACAGACCTACTACCACGTGAACCATCAAGCCTTGAAAAGGTAATGAAGCCTTAGGATTCGAGCCTCCACAAAAAATAGTCTCGCTTGACTGCTCTCACGTCTCCATAGGTTCAGATCTGGCTTCGATACCACATGTATAAAAATTAAATAACTCATAAAAACACCATATATATCAGAGACATAGAATTGGCAGAAAAGACTTGAAAGTCTTACTGCATTCCTCACTTATTCTTCATTATTCAAATAATTTTATAATACAAATAAATATATGAGGAAGTTGTCTCAAGATAGTGCATCTATCTTGGACAACTTGGTTGAGAAAATATCTCAACCACACACTAATCTAGGAGCCAAATTAGGTTGGCATAAACTAACTCCTATTTAAGAGGACCCAAATTAATGTAGAAAACTAGGCATAATATCCTAATTTTCAATATTTAATTCATTTAATTAAATTTGGATTTATAATTTTTTATGAGAGAGAGGCTAACAATTAATCATGCATTGACATGCTTACTAATTGATATCATCGATATTTTACTAATCATGTTCAAATATATTTTTTGAAATTATTAGGATTCTAGTGATGATGAGTGACCTACCTACCATCTTCCATTGCACCCCAAGACAATTTCAAATCAAAAGAAGGTTGAATTAAGAGAAAAAATCAGAGAGGAATGATACCAAGAATGGTTGAATCAACCACCTATTCAATTCCCTCTACGTCTAGATTCAAAAATTAGGAATTACTACAACAATAGTAGTTCTTAACAAGCTGGCAATGGAGGGAATCAAATAGAGGTTGGTATGGATGATTACTTAAGGGATACGACTGCCATGGAGACAATGTTGTTAGATGCATTCCAGAACGATGATCAGCTAGGGGATGATGCTCATATTGCTGATACCTTTTTCAAAAGCCTTAAATATGCTTCCACCACCCCTCTCTTTGGACCTGGTGGTCAGTCAAAATCTACCCAGTTGGGGACAATGATGTTACTATACAAATTGAAAGAAAATTTTGGCTTGTCGAATGAATTTTTCTCATAAATTTTGTGGTAATTGACCATAAAGTCCCTTATGAAATCTTGTCACACAATCAACATTACAAATGGTAAATTTTATAAACGTTAATAATTATTGGCATTGTACATTTAATATTTTCCACCAACTACAGGTTATTCAAAGATAAGGTTCTTTAGAGTGATAATGTCTTGCTCGATAGCTGCAAAGAGGAAAAAAAATTGTTGAAAATGTTGGGTGTTGACTACATATCATATCATGCATGTCCAAATGATTGTATTATATCTAGAGAAGAATATGCAGACAAAGAGATATGTCCAAAATGTGGGCATGACAGTTGTGATAAATAAAAAAATAAGGGTAAATCACGTGGTCCTCCTCTTAAGATATTGAGGCACATGCTTATAATCCCAAGGATTCAAAGGCTCTTTCGTTGCAAAGAATTAGCTATGTTGTAGGGATGACATGCCTCACACAAAAGTGAGTTGGGAGTTATGTGAATCCCAACATATTCAATAGCCATGAAGCATATAGAGGATACATGGCCCGAAAAATTCAAGGATGAAGTACGAAGTCTATGACTCAGCATAGCCATGGATGGCATCAACCCATATTCCCTCCATAACACCAACTATTCTGTTTGGCTTGTAGTAGTGATCAATAACAATATTCCCCCATGGTTTTCCGTGAAGAATGAACATCTTATGTTGGTTCTCATAGTCCCTGGTACAAGACAAGTGAAGAATATGGATGTCTACTTACAACGACTTGTAGATGAATTAAAGGAATTATGGGATGGGATAAATGTATACGATCTATCAAGACCCATCATAGCAAATAGGAGTTTTACGTTGTATGGAATATGTGATTACACCACACATGATTATCCAGGCTTAGGAGTTTTCTATGGTAAATTACATGTTTATTGATTTTTTTATATATGTAACAATATTCTTTCACATACTAATTTAATTCATTGTAGTTTTTCTAATCTTCATGATATTCTTTAATGTGCATGACACATATTGTATAAAATAATGTCACAGGTATTGTAACAAAAGGGTATTATGGATGTAAATGTTATGGACCTTCTCTGAAATCTAGATGGTCCAATGACCTACGAAAGCCAGTGTATCACTGCTCCAGGGTATTCCTCCTTGAAGAACACCCTCACAGAAGAGCAAAATCTGCTTTCAATGGTAAACAAGAGAGAACCCAAAGGCCTGCAATAATGACACTAGTTGAATGGCTTAGAGCATATGAGAGAGAGAAGGATAAGGGGTTTATAGAAATGTTAGATTCAAATGGGGAGCCTATGTTCGATGATCTAGAATTATTCGACACCTATGTTGAGAAATTTCCCATTGGGATGAAAAGGAATTCTATGTTTTATAACCTCCCATATTGGGAGAATCTTAAGATTACCCACTTACTAGATCCCATGCATATATTTAAAAATGTTTCATCTTCTTTATGGAGGCACATATAATCGAACAAAAGTGACATTGGTTGTTAGGAAATATCTTGTTTCTTGAAAAACTAAAAAGAAACATTGGCCAAGACAAGAAAGTACAGGAGAGGCTGGTCCCTCTAATTGGTCTTTCAAAGAAGGTGATGTCCCATGGATTTAAAAAAAAATATGATCTTTCTTTGGCAAAGGAAGTTGTAATGGGTGTGAAGGTGCCATCTTCATATGGGTCTTCACTACGACATTGCTTGACCATGGAAGACCATTTGTCAAGGTTAAAATCACATGACCATTTTAATCTTATAAGAGTAGCTTCAAGACAAAAACGATTCAAATAAAAAATTAACATTATGATAAATTAAACAAATTACATATCTATCAAACTCAAATTACAAAAATACATTTTAAAAATTTATTATTTTAATTTTTTAAGTTAACCATATTATTTTAAAAACAAAATTACAAATACATAAATGAAAAATTACGTATGATATAGATTAATTATGTTATTCATATACACAATAAAATTTATCCATGAGGTTTCAGAAAAAACTAGTAGTGAATGGTTGCAATATCAAGGCATTCTTTGAAAAAAGGTCTCGTTCAAATCCTCCATGAAATAACATTGACAATAACGTCACCAGGATTTCCACTTTATTCCTGTCGCAAAAGACCAAGGTACCTTGCGTTTTTGCATTGATTTCCGTGAGATCCCAAACCTGCACGCCGCCATCAGACTCCTTGATGACAACCATCCTCTAGAACAATGCCTAGTACAACTAGAGCTAGTTGATGAAAGTCAGTGACAATCACTGCTTATAACTCGGTCAGATGATGTCAGCAGGACACGTGTCATCCCAAGAACACGCCACATGTCCAGGGTGATTTCAGGAGATCAATGATGTGTCAAAGTGTGATTGGTTGGAATGGGCCAATCCAGGGCTGACACGTGGCAGCCCGAATTTTTCCCAATTTAGTGTCATTTCCAAAAATTTTGGGGTCAGGGAGGATCGAACCCCTGACCTCTTGGAAAGGCTAAGTTTTCACTGGAGTTGGCTTACCGGTTGAGTTGCGGTGTCACTTGGAAATGAATGCAATGGTTTTTTATTTATTGTGGATCAGAGTTCAATCACCAAAAAAGGTCCGGGAGGTCAGGGTCAACCCCATGACCGCCAGAACCTTAACCATATATATTAAATGTCGCAACCAAATGTTATATTCAAATGGATGGAACCATATTATATGTTGCCACATATGAAACTAACTGCTAGAGCATATATATGTTGCCATGTAACCGACGGGAGATAGACCATAGGTTTAATGTGGTGATATATTATCACATATATGTTTGCACATATATTAAACCATCAGAATCGAACCTTATCTAAGTTTTAATGTGATGCATATCATACAATAAATATATTGAAATATATAGTTTTCAACTGTCGGAGCTAAGGAGAAAAGGTCGAGCGAGGGTTTTGACCTGTTGACCTCCAAAATGCATTAATACAACGCATTCACAATGGAGCACTCACCAATTGCGCTATGCAGTAGTGCTTGTTAACCAAACTACTAGATTTTTATTTAAACACAAAAAAGCTAAATCCACCCAGAACTAGGGAGCGTGCGGACCGAGGTGGTTTTGTGCAGGCAGAAGTGGTTTTGGATTCTCTAGGGGGTCTGGAGGTCACTGTGGCGAAATATAGGCAATTTTATACTCATTTTGACTGAAATCCGAGCCGGTCGTAATGGTGAGGTCCATTTTCTCAATTGAGTCTTTTATTTTGAGCTCATACGTGTAAAAGCATTTTGAAGACAAAATAAAGAAGTCAATGCTAGAATTTAAGGACCCGAAGACGTAGCCAGGAAGTCTGGTGAACTTTGTTATTAAATTCTTGTTGTGTTAATGTGTTTTAATATGTTTTCATTTTCTTAAGTTTTTTATGTTATTCACAATATTTTCGATATATTTCACTAAGTAACATAAGCTTCTCACATAGATGTCAATAATACCTTTTTCATAAATATAGATAAAGTGGTATCAGAGCTTAAGGTTAAATTTTTAAAGGTTTGACAATGTCATGTGAAGATTGAATGCTTACTAGGTCAAAGTCCAAATGAGGAGAAGGAGAAATTGTTGAATCAAATCCAGAGATTGGAAGGGCATTTTCACAAAAGAAGATGATGGAGGAAAACGTATTGGGAACAGAAGCTCAATTCTTGGACAACTTCATGACAATACGTGTGATGGTAGAAGAGATGTATAAATAATTTAAAAAGAAAAAAGGTGAAGGAACTTCATCATCTAAAGCAGACAAAGAATCATGTGAAAAGTATCTTTCATTATTTCCACCATCTCCTCCATCATCACCATCATCATCATCATCATCCCCTTCTCATAAATATAGTTCTTCTAAAAAGAAGAAGAGTAAGAAATCCTCTTTGATCAAATTAGATGTAAAATTTGATTTGCCAATTTATGATGGCGACCTTAACGCTGAAAAGCTTGATAATTGGATAAGACAAATTGAAGTTTATAACAGGGTACAAAAACTTGTTTCAGAAATAAAGAAGATCCAGCATGCTAGCCTTCGTCTTGGAGGAACCGCACTTGTTTGGTGGGAAGGTAAGACACAAGAAGATCTTCAAAAACATGGTAAAATCATTTTGAAATGGAATGAATTTGTTTCTTCTATTAAAAAAAAAATTATCCTTTGGCTTATATGCAACAAGCTATGTTGAGTTGGCAAACATTGCGTCAGTTAAAGGGTCAAAGTGTGAAAAGTAATACTCAGGAATTTCGTAAAAGAGCTTTGACACTAGCCCTATCATTGGATTCATCAGAAACATTATTGAATACATAGGTGGCCTACATAGTTATTTGAGGCATACCATACTGATGTTTAATCCGACTAGTTTAGATGATGTATCATTTCAAGAAAATCATCTAGAGGATAGGGGTAAAAAAGTATCTCATGATGTTGGAAAGTCATCTAAATATATTGAAATCAAGAATAAGAAAAAGAAGAAACAAAAATGGAAGGAAAGGAAAGCGAACACTTTGAAGAAAGAAAAGCCTACATGCACTCATTGTAAGAAAGAAGGACATGATGAGGCACACTGTTGGGCACTGCATCCAGAATTAAAGCCTAAGAAGTTTGGGAATAAAGAGCGAAAGAATGCTACTACTATGCAAAAGGACTTAGGATCATATTCAGGAGACGAAACAACAATTACAACTACAAGTATAAAAGGTAAAAATTCTCAAGAATCTACAGGTACTTCTTTGCATTCTGTTGATAATGAAAATGATGTGAGGAAAATAAATGAGTTATTTCATATTAGAGTCGTTTCCAAGCATACTAAAATTGATACTTTGTTTGATAGTGGCTCTCAAGTTAATTTTATTGCTGAATCAATTGTAAATAAATTGGGTATTGAAACTAAACCTCATAAAAAGCCATACCCATTGGGTTGGTTCTGTGATATAACTAAACTACAAGTTACAAAACAATGCAAACTTCGTTTTTCAATTAGATCAGATTTTGTAGATGCGGTTGAATTAGATATAGTCCCATTGGATATATGTGGAATTGTACTAGGGATTCCATACTTGTATGATAGAGATGTTGTCTTCTATAGAAGGGAAAATAAGTATCAACTCACTAAGGATGGAATCAAACATGTATTAAGAGCTCATAAACTCAAAGATAACTACACTCTCATAAATTCAGGGGAGATGAAAATAGTTATAAATTCAAGTAAATTTTTTTTACTTATGATTGTAAAAACAAAGGATCTTGATAAATCTAATGCTTTTCAAGGCTGTAATCCTAAATAGAAAGCATATTTAGTTAAATTTGTTTCTGATTATGATATTTTGTTTCAAGAGCCTAAAGGGCTTCCTCTCAAGCGACAGATATAACATGAGATTTATTTGCAGCCAAATGCTCGTCTTCCTAACATTGGAATGTACAGGTTATCAGCTCTAGAGAATGCAGAGATAAAGAAGCAGGTACAAGAATTGCTCGATCAAGGGTTTATATGACCAAGCACTTCACCATGCGGATTGCCTATTGTGTTGGTACGTAAGAAAGATGGTTCATGGAGAATGTGCATTGATTTCCGAGCATTAAATAAAATAACAATAAAGAACCGTTATCCTCTTCCTTGCATCTATGATTTATTAGATCAGTTGAAAGATGAAATTTACTTCACTAAGTTAGACTTGCGAAGTGACTACCATCAGATTAGGGTTTTAGAACAAGATGTATGGAAGACAAATTTCAAAACGAAGCAAGGGCTCTATGAATGGATGGTTATGCCTTTCATCTTGACTAATGCTCCAGCTGCATTCATGCGTGTCATGAATGATGCTTTTAAACCATTTATAGATGATTTTGTAATAGTCTACTTATATGATATTCTTGTTTTTATTAATACATGGGATGAACATATAAAGAATGTAAAGTAGGTTTTAGATGTGCTAAAAAGAGAAAATCTCTATGTAAAACTGTCAAAATGTGAATTTGGCAAGACATCTTTAAATTACTTGGGTTATATTGTAGGGGGTGGTGAACTGAATATAGATCCCTCTAAGGTTGAAGTCATTTTAAATTGGCCTAAGTCCAATACTGCTACAGAAGTTAGAAGTTTCTTAGGGGAAACACAATACCGGAGAAAGTTTATTTCTAACTTTTCTTTGATTGCATCTCCTCTACATGCTTTGACAAGTGTGAAACAAGTGTTTCAGTGGGGAGGAAAAAAATAGAAAGCCTTCGACACATTGAAAGAAAGGATCAGTACAATGCCAGTACTAGCACTATCAGATCTTCAGTATCCATTTAAGATCAAGACAGATGGAAGTGAATATGCCATGGGGGCAGTGTTGATGTAGCACAGAAAGCCTATATGCTTTCATTCTCAGACATTCACATCAGTAGTAGTTAACTATCCTACATACGATAATGAATTATATACATTAGTAGAGAGTGTTAAAAAGTGGAAACATTACATAATTGGAAAAGAAACAATCTTACATATAGATCATCAAACACTACAATATTTACACTCACAAACTAAATTGCAACAATCAAGAAACTATCGTTGGATGGGTTTCTTACAACAATTTCATCTTGTAATCAGATATAAGAAAGGCATACATAATAAGGTTGTAGACATGCTATCAAGACCAATCATAAATGCATCCAAAATTATTAAGCATAATTCAGTAATGCACGAAAGCTATATTGAACAATATGCTCAAGACACAAATTTTAAGGATATATATGGAACTTTAAGTCATGGCAAGGAGGTAGAAGAATTGGATTATTTCATAAAGGAAAAAGTCTTATATCATTTGGGAAAATTATGCATTCCACAAACTGAAAGAGTTAATGTGACTCGAGAAGCACATACTTACCTAATTTCAGGTCACTTTGGTGTAAGTAAAAAAAATGCACAATTACAAAGATTCTGATATTGGCCATGAATGAATGAAAAAATTTCAAGATATATTAGAGGATGTACTATGTGTGCTACAAGCAAGCCAAGTAACAGAAAATTAGGCTTGTACAATCCACTTCCAATTCCTTCTCATTCTTGGGAAAGTTTATCCATAGATTTTGTTGGGGGATTACCAATGTCTAGGAAAGGTCATGATTATTTGTATGTAGTTGTGGATAGGTTCCGTAAGATGTGTATTTTGACACCATGTACTAAACAGGTCACAACTAAACAAAATAAAAAGTTTTTCTATCAAAATGTATGGGTTCATTTTGGGTTACCCACTTCTATTATATCTGATTGAGATTCTTGATTTGTCGGGAAATTTTGGTAAATTATATGGGAACTCATGGACACCAGGTTAAAGAAGAGCACGAAATTTCATCCGCAAACAGACGACCAGACAGAAGTGGTAAACAAGACAATGGTGCAGTTGCTTTGAGGTTATTTCAACAAGCATCCCAAGCTTTGGGATGAGCATTTGTGTTATGTACAACATGCTTACAACCATGCGAAACATTTTTCTACTTAGAGATCTCCATTTGAGACTTGTTTTGGTTTTGTACCAAAGTCTCCCTTGTATTTTTTATTTGGTAAAGACATAACAGTTGATGGACACAACGATGTGGACAAATCAACCAAGTTCATTGAACAAATCCAGGAAATTCACTAGGAAGTACATGAACAGCTGGAAAAGAGCCAAGCAAAGTATAAAGTGGGGCATGACAAGCATCGAGTTGAGCATAGTTTTCAAAATGGATAAATTTTGGTTGTACATTAGCAAAGAAAGACTTCAAGGGGAAGGTAAAAAGTTGAAACCAATTAGATATGGTCCTTTCAAAATTCTTGACAAAATTGGTGAGAATGCTTTCAGCCTAGATCTACCAGCTTATATGCAGATCTATTTCGTTGTAAATGTTGAAAAATTGCAATTGTATGAACCTTCATTGATTTAAGATCCAGAAGAGAAAATTCAAGTACCTTCCATCGAATATTTTTCACCAGAGTATCTCAACGAGTTGCAGGAGGACACAATTATCGACAGGAGGATAAGGACTTCATGACGAGGAGAAGTTGAGTATCTTCGAGTTGGAATTGAAGGTACAAATCCAAGTAAAGCACGATGTATAGAAATTGGAAAAGTGAAGGAAACATATCCTCACTTACTCGAGAGCTAAAGCAAATTTTGGTGGTCCAAAAGCTTCTAGTGGGGAGCAGTGATCCAAAATGGATTTAGTTTTGCCTCTAGATCAAAGTCTTCAAATGTAGATGAAAATAGGATCAAGTTGAAGTGCTCGTTGACAGGATTCCAACAGTGTGAATGGTGCGTAAAACCGAGTTTGTATGACAAAGTTGTGGTCAGTCAAAGTTTATGGCAAACTAGGGAAAAATGGAAAAAAGTTAAAGTCAAAGTCAACGGTCAAAGTCAATGGTCAAATTCAACAGTAAACAGTCAGATGATGTCAAGAGGACACGTGTGATCCCAGGAACATGCCACATGTCCAGGGTGATGTCAGCAGATCAGTGATGTGTCAAAGTGTGATTAGTTGGAATGGGCCAATCTGGGGCTGACACGTGGCAACCCAGATTTTGCCCAATTTTGCCTCATTTCAAAAAATTTGGGGATCAAGGAGGATCGAACCCCTAACCTCCCAGAAAGGCTAAGTTTTCATTAGATTTGGCTTACTGGTTGAGCTACGGTGTCACTTGGAAATGAATGCGATGGTTTTGTATTTATTGTGGATCGGAGTTCAATCACCAGAAAAGGTTCGGACGGACAGGGTCAACCCCACAACTGCCGGAACCTTGACCATATATATTAAATTCCGTGATGAAATGTTATATTCAAACGGATAGAACCATATTATATGTTGCCGCGTATGAAACTAACTATTGGAGCATATATCTGTTGCCATGTAACCGACGGGAGATAGACCATAGGTTTAATGTGGGGATATATTATCACATATATGTTTGCACATATATTAAACCATCGAAACCGAACCTTATTTAAGTTTTAATTCGATGTATATCATATAATAAATATATTGCAATATATAGTTTGCAACCATTTAAGGTAAGGAGAAAAGGTCGGGCAGGGGTTTCGACCTGCCGACCTCCAAAATGTATTAATACAATGCCTTCACAATGGAGTGCTCACCAATTGCGCTATGCGGTAGTGCTTGTTAAAAAAGCTACCAGATTTTTATTTAAACACAGAAAAGCCGAATCTGCCCAGAACTAGGGAGCGTATGGACCGAGGTGGTTTTGTGCAGGCATAAGTGGTTTTGTGCAAGGCAGAAGTGGTTTTGGATTCTCCAGGGGTTCTGGAGGCCACTGTGGCAAAATATAGGCAAGTTTATACTCATTTTGACTGAAATTCAATCCAGTTGCAATGGTGAGGCCCATTTTCTCATTTGAGTCTTTGTTTTTGAGCTCATACCTGTAAAAGCACTTTGAAGACAAAATAAAGCAGTTAGCACTAGAAGTTAAGGACCCAGAGACGTAGCTAGGAAGTCTGGTGAGCTCCATTACTAAATTATTGTTGTGTTAATGTGTTTGAATATGTTTTCATTTGCTTAATTTGTTTATGTTACTCACAATCTTTTTGATCTATTGCACTAAGTAACATAAGTTGCTCATATAGACGTCAATAATACTTTTTCATAAATAAAGATCACACTAGGTCTAGGGGAAATACTTTTGTCTGCAATCATAAATATCGTATAACTCTACCTTCTAATGTTTAATTATCCATGATATAATACTAAATTAAAAATCATAAATTAACTGCACTAGAAATTATTGAGTTTCTTATATGCATGGATCCCGACTACAACAATATTATCACACACACAAATTTTATGGAGTAATGAAAGAGAAACAAAATGGTTTCCTGGAATATGCATCAAATCAACAATTATGATCCTTGTACATTCATTTACAATACTCCATTAAAAGGCCAAAATAATATCATATCTTGATAAAATAGATTACATTAAGATATTGTTTTCCTTCAATGGATCAAGAGAGGATTCATGTTGGAAAGAATTAGCCTTTTCCTCTTCTTACACTCATACTTCCAATCCTTCTGTAGTTCTCCACATACTTACTAATTTATAAAAATCATTCTAAATCTAAAATAGGATCAAGATCCATAATAAGTGGATAAGACCCATTATTTTAGTAATTTATTTGGAAAAATCAAAACTAAGACTACTTGTTTTTTTATCCTAATCCATAATATTCGATGATAATGTTTCTAGAGTCTGACTAATTATTAGAAAATTAAAATCATTGAATAAGGAATCCAATTTCCTCAAAAAAATATTAATATCTAATAAAGTTTATAAAATTTTGTTGATACTCCTGCATCAGATTCCCAAAGAAAAAGCTATTCATGTACTCCTACCCAGGAGATCTTTAGCCCTTTGCTATAACTTGTCTTTGGCTAAATTTTTTCATGATGACTTAAATTTCTTCCGACATCCTAAGGTTATCCATTAAACAATGAATTCTATTTTGGTTTTCTCTTGGAAACATAGCTCTCTCAATCCTTCTGGCTAATTCCTTTAGGAACTTCTTTGGAAGGACCCGAACCTATACAATTGAAACCATCTTTCCTACGCATGAAACAAACATGTGAGAATTAATTTGAATTTTTTTCCTTATGGTTCCCAAGGTACTTTCTATGTTTACCGCTTTCATTTCTTGTCCAAAATATTATGCGTTATGATTTTCTTTATCTGGAATTTGGAGATTTTCACGCATTAACTTCTCATTGGTTTTCAAAGAAACCTTCTCCTTGAAATTATTCTATGGTTCATTTATTAAAATCTCCCTATTCATAACCACTTATACCATGGATAGTCTTAGTTTATCTCTATTTTCTACGATCAAAATTTCATTGATTACCATATTCTCATATTCATTGAAAAAATCTTGCTTTTCTGAAACAAGTGATTTACCTCAATTACTGGTTCACATTCCTTGGATTCTACTTCATCCTTCAAAAATTATTTGTTATCCAACATTAACACCTACTTACTGCTTGCATCCTTTAATGGTAGAAGTGTACGTAATTTCTCATATTTCTTAAAATTATAGGTGTTTTGGTTCCCATTATGTGCTACATCCCTATTGTATTGCCAAGGTCTTTGTAGCAGAATATGGCAGACGCTCATTCACAAAAAATCACACACAATTTCATCTTTATAACTTCCAATTTGAAATTATACCTTACATTTATTAGTAGACAAAACTTAATGATATTTTTGTATCTAATAGACCTTATAAGGTGTAGGGTGTGGTGTCTTCTTTAAGTTTAAATTTTCCACCATTTTAACAAAGACTAGATTATGGAGTTGTCTAACGAGACGGAGGAATTGCCAAAAAAATATAAGAAATCTTATAGTAATAGTGTTTGAATAATTATTTTGATGGTGGAAATGGGTTCAAAACCATCAAAAACCTCTAGGGCACCCAAAATATTAAAGTTTGATAGTTATAACGTGGAATTACAAAAATCCCTGCTGGATTTTCTTAAAATATTACTGGAATTTCAATGATTTTCAGGGTGAAAAATAAATCTAGTTAGACTACGGCCTAGATTATTTGTGTTATAACTATCAATCACAAGTTTGTGACACTCACCTTTCGAATTACACATAGTTCTAAACAAAATCCTTCTTTGAGCTAGTGCTTTGGTCTCTTTTTCTGCTTGGATCAACGCTCTTTTTAATAGAAAATATTCACCTTCCACAAGAGAATTAACAACTGAAACTAGATCTCTATCCTCCCCCTTTGACTCTATCACATGGGCACCCCATTGGCTTGCTAATATATGTTCAGGACATTCCCAAGACGTGTTTGAATTTCTCACAATTGAAACATTTGGGTTGATAATCTCTTCCTTGACCTTTGCCTCTAGAAAATGATTTCCTTCCTTAAAAATCACTTTCTCTTGGTGTTTGACTACTAGAACTTCCTTCTTCTTCCTTTGGAGACTGAACTCCTTGTCTGTTGGTTTGTCCTTTATCCTTTACATAAATTCTTCCTCTACTCAATTTTTGTTTCCAGACAATCTTATCTTATGTTGTCAAAGCTGCTTGATATGCATCTTCCACAATTTTCAAATACAACAAGCTAATTTCATCTTGGATCTCAAACCTTAAATCGTTAATTTACCTTGCAATGGTTTCATCATTCTCTTCTAAATGTGAAACCTTAATGTTTAATTTGTAAAATTCCTCGTGTATTCTTTAATAGTCATATTCATTTGTTTATGGTTCCATAATTCCTTAAAAATATTAATATGATAATCCTTAGGTAAAAATTTACCTTTAATTTTTGCCACCATCCCGTCCTAATCTTTAATTTTGGATTTTTCTTTCTTCCTTCATTCAAATTTTACCTCGTCCCACCATAGGGTTCTATGTTCTTTAAGTCTAGTCTGTAATGTTCCTTTTTCAGGAATATCACAAGTCTATTCCAGAGATATACTGTGGGGGAATTTTTTGGATATGTCACCTTCACAAGGAAGGGTGAGATCCAGAGGCTACCTAGCCCTTCACAGACTCTGTCTATAGATATGTGAAATTCCTTCCTCAGGAATTGCTGCAACAATGTCCAAGAGGACATTGTATAAGGAAGCCACTGCAAAAATAAGGCAAACCAATACTGGTATGCCCTATAACATGTATCATACAACTCCTAAACGGAATTTGAGCTCAAATAAATGACTCTATATGGGTTATACAGATCTCCCCAAACTAGATCTCCTAGAAAGTGCCCAAATAAGTAGCAGTAACTACACTTTGCTCATACAAGGAAATGACAGTGTTATTTCAAGGAAACCATGTCACATGAAGATGTAATCAGCCTTTAAATATATATGAAGCAGGAAATGTAGACAAACTCTTCAGAACTCTATTACACAAATCAAGTAAATAATCTCAATGAGACATGTGCATAGAAATGGAGAAAACATTGCTTACATAGTTTATACCAAACTAAGACTGCGCAATATATATATGGAGGTACTGTAGCAGTAAATAAATGAACATGAATGATACAAAAATTTAAGCTCAAATAAGAAAGGGGGAGCAAGGTCTCAACCCCTGAAAATACAATACAACAATCCTCTAAGAGGATTGGATGAAAACTAGACAGAGAGGCAATTTTACCAAATTGCCGGAGTTGTTGGGCAGCTGTTGCAACTCAATAGAAATTGGAAATAAGAGGAGCCTTGCTAAAGATGATGCAATCTTTGATGTAACTCCTCTTCTTAATCTCCCAAATGAAAGGTTGATCCTTTCATTGAAGATCTCACTACCCACTGAAATGTTGCAACCCTCATTGAAAATGTTCTCTAGAAATTGCACAGTCAAGGAAGAGGGATGCTCTTCTGCTGATGGAAAATGATTGGCCTGATGCCAAAGATGATGGAATGAAGATCAGAAACTCCCTCACTGATCTCCAAAAGGAATGGAGGCTCCCTCCTTTGAAATACAATGCCGGAAGTGATGTTGAGAAACCCTACCCTGCAACACCCAGAAACACAACTCAACCACCAATGGAGACTACGCTGGAGTTGAATGGAATGCTTTGGCCTCAAGCCAAAATATGGGGAATATGAAGAAAAATCTCTTCCAATAGCTACTCTTTGGAAGATATGGGATTCCTGCCCGGGAACACCCAGTGCTAGCAACATAGCATCTCAGCTAAACAACTGGAGAATGCATTTGTCTTAGAAGACAATAGAAATGATAATCAAAACATGAATGAGAATGGATGATTTGTTCTCCTTTTAAACAAGTGAAAGGTGCTTTGACATGGGCCCCACACCTTAGGGTTTCTTCTCTTGAATGATCTCCCTCTCATGCAAACCGTGCTCACCCACCAAGTGAACCTTATCTTCTCAATATGCGTAGTCAACTTGGCCTCTTCTAGAATTATCCACCTGAAAAATGTCTCTTTTCACACATGGGGTGTGAAATATAGTTCTTTATTGATCCCTTTTCACATTATAAGGGTTACTTATTCAAATTTTTATTATCAATGGGTTTTCTTACCCATTTATTCTCCTCCTAAAGAAAAAACAAAACTTTTTAATATTCCATAAATTTTTGGAATATTACATAGTCACTGCATACTTTACTTTATTGTCCTTCTCAACATCCTTATAATCAAAGTATTTATCTAATGCATGTATCCAATCCATTAACTCATCAAATTTCAAGTTACCTTCATATAATGGTACTTCCGTTTTTGGCTCGGCAGACATCTTGGCGAACATCTTCAACATTTTCTCCTCTTTAGTTTCCTCTACTTCTTCCTCACTAGAAGCCTCTTCTTCAAAATCATTGACATCTCCCATGTTAGTTAATATTTTTTGTGCAACTTCCATGGTTTCCATCCTCTCATGAAGCCTCTGCATTTCTACCTACAAAGACACATTTGCTATAGGATTTCCCACTCGTTCTCCCTAAGCTACCCCGCTTATTGTTCCTCTTCGATCTTCCATAAATATTCTTGATTCTATGATACCACTTGATGCCAAGGTTCTGCCAAATTATTCTTTCAAAAACAATTTGTGTTAAAAACCAAAGTTTACAGAGTCATCCAATGACATTTTAATTTGATTCAAAAAACTAATAATTATAAACCCCTTCATATCCATTCTATTTCCTCAATAATTGATAACTAAACTCTAGTTTTAACAATACGATTTCGAAGACTTAATAACCAACTGGAATCATTCACCATACTACCTTCCACTGTTTAATTTTCCATAATGTAATACTAAATTAAAAATCATAAATTAACCACACTAGAAATTATGGAGTTTCTTCTACGCATGCATCCTCACTACAACAATATTATCATTCACACACAAATTTTACAGAGTAATGAAAGAGCAACAAAATGGTTGCTTGGATTATGCATCGAATCAACAAGTACGATGTTTGTACATTCATTTACAATACTCCACCAAAAAACCAAAATAGTGTCATATCTTGAGAAAATATATTACATCAAGATAGTTTTTTCCTTCAATGAATCAAGAGAGGATTCATAATGGAAAGAATTAGCTTTCTCCTCCTCTTACACTTATACTTCCAATCATTATCTAGTTCTCCACATACTTACTAATTTATAAAAATCATTTTAAATCTAAAATAAGATCAATATTTATAATAAGTGGATAAGGCCCATGATTTTAGTAACTAATTTGGAAAAATCAAAAGTAAGACTATTTTAATGTTTCAAGATTCTGAATAATTATTACAAAATTAAAATCATTGCATTCTCTTCTAAATGTGAAACCTTAATGTTTAATTTATAAAATTCCTCGTGTATTCTTTAATAGTCATATTCATTTGTTTATGGTTCTGTAATTTCTTAAAAATATTAATATTATAATCCTTAGGTAAAAAATTACCTTTAAGTTTCTCCACCATCCCGTCCTAATCTTTAATTTTGGTTTTTTCTTTCATCCTTCATTCAAATTTTACCTTGTCCCACCATAGCGCTGTATGTTCTTTAAGTCTAGTCACTTAATACTTTACTTTCTTATCCTTGTCAACATCCTTATAATCAAAGTATTTATCTAATGCATGTAGCCAATCCATTAAGTCAACAAATTTCAAGTTACTTTCATATAATGGTACTTACTTTTTTGGCATGGCAGACACCTTGGTGAACATCTTCAACATTTTCTCCTATATAGTTGCCTCTAATTCTTCCTCACTAGAAGCCTCTTCTTCAACATCATTGACATATCCCATGTTAGTTCATCTTTTTTGTGCAAATTCCATGGTTTCCATCCTCTCATGAAGCCTCTGCATTTCTACCTGCAAAGCCACATTTTCTATAGGCTTTCCCACTCATTCTCCCTGAGCTACCCCTCGTGTTGTTCCTCTTCTATCTTCCATAACTATTTTTGCTTCTATGATACGACTTGATTCCAAGGTTCTGCCAAATTATTCTTTCGAAAACAATTTTTGTTAAAAACCAAAGTTTACAGAGTCATCCAATGAAATTTTAATTTGATTCAAAAAACAAATAATTATAAACCCCTTCATATACATTCTATTTCCTAAACTATTGATAGCTAAACTATAGTTTTAACAATACGATTTCGAAGACTTAATAACCAACTAGAATCATTCACCGTACTACCTTCCACTATTTAATTTTACATAATGTAATACTGAATTAACAATCATAAATTAACCACACTAGAAATTATTGAGTTTCTTCTATGCATGCATCCTCACTACAACAATATTATCATTCACACACAAATTTTACAGAGTAATGAAAGAGCAACAAAATGGTTGCTTGGATTATGCATCGAATCAACAAGTACGATGTTTGTACATTCATTTACAATAATCCACCAAAAAACCAAAATAATATCATATCTTGAGAAAATATATTACATCAAGATAGTTTCTTCCTTCAATGAATCAAGAAAGGATTCATAATGGAAAAAATTATCTTTCTCCTCCTCTTACACTTATACTTCCAATCATTATCTAGTTCTCCACATACTTACTAATTTATAAAAATAATTTTAAATCTAAAATAAGATCAATATTTATAATAAGTGGATAAGGCCCATGATTTTAGTAACTAATTTGGAAAAATCAAAAGTAAGACTATTTTAATGTTTCAAGATTCTGAATAATTATTACAAAATTAAAATCATTGCATTCTCTTCTAAATGTGCAACCTTAATGTTTACTTTGTAAAATTCCTCGTGTATTCTTTAATAGTCATATTCATTTGTTTATGGTTCTATAATTTATTAAAAATATTAATATGATAATCCTTAGGTAAAAATTTACCTTTAAGTTTTGCCACCATCCCATCCTAATATTTAATTTTGGCTTTTTCTTTCATCCTTCATTCAAATTTTACCTTGTCCCACCATAGGGTTTTATTTTCTTTAAGTCTAGTCACTACATACTTTACTTTCTTATCCTTTTCAACATCCTTATAATCAAAGTATTTATCTAATGCATGTATCCAATCCATTAACTCATCAAATTTCAAGTTACCTTCATATAATGGTACTTCCTGGTAGACATCTTTGCGAACATCTTCAACATTTTCTCCTCTGTAGTTTCCTCTATTTCTTCCTCACTAGAAGCCCCTTCTTCAACATCATTGACATCTCCCATGTTAGTTCATATTTTTTGTGCAACTTCCATGGTTTCCATCCTCTCATGAAAAGCCTCTTCATTTCTACCTGCAAACCACATTTTCTATAGGCTTTCCCACTTGTTCTCCCTGACCTACCCCTCTTGTTGTCCCTCTTTGATCTTCCATAACTATTGTTGCTTCTATGATACCACTTGATGCCAAGGTTCTGCCAAATTATTCTTTCAAAAACAATTTGTGTTAAAAACCAAAGTTTACAGAGCCATCCAATGAAATTTTAATTTGATTCAAAAAACAAATAATTATAAACCCATTTATATCCATTCTGTTTCCTCAACAATTGATAGCTAAACTCCAGTTTTAACAACACAATTTCGAAGACTTAATAACCAACCAAAATCATTCACCATACCACCTTCCACTGTTTAATTTTCCATAATGTAATACTGAATTAAAAATCATAAATTAACCACACTAGAAATTATTGAGTTTCTTCTATGCATGCATCCTCACTACTTATCATTCACACACAAATTTTACAGAGTAATGAAAGAGCAACAAAATGGTTGCTTGGTTTATGCATCAAATAAAAAATTATGATGTTTGTACATTTATTTACAATACTCCACCAAAAAACCAAAAATAATATCATATCTTGAGAAAATATATTACATCAAGATAGTTTTTTCCTTTAATGAATCAAGAGAGGATTCATAATGGAAAGAATCAGCTTTCTCCTCCTCTTACACTTATACTTCCAATCATTATCTAGTTCTCCACATACTAATTTATCAAAATCATTTTAAATCTAAAATAAGATCAATATCTATAATAAGTGGATAAGGCCCATGATTTTAGTAACTAATTTGTAAAAATCAAAAGTAAGACTATTTTAATGTCTCAAGATTCCAAATAATTATTACAAAATTAAAACCATTGAATTGGAAATCCAACTTCCTCACAAAAATGATAATATGCTCCTACATCAAACTCCTATGTATTTGATATGGTAAAACATAGTTGAAAACATTAGAATCCAAGTTGGTGCCTTGTTATATAAGTAAAAGAGAAATACGTCCAATTCTTGGATATTTGGAGATATAGGGGAGATCTAGCTCTGAGTGTAATAGATGAATGTGAATATGATTGTATGCTACTTATAACATTTATTATGGATTGTATGTTGATTGAAATGATGTTTTTGGTATGATTGATTTATTTTTAAAAATGCATTGACATTGCATGTGTTTTCCTTTAGGCATATTGAAGGTCTGGACAACTTATTACTGTAACCTTGGATACTTGTCATTTCTTTAATTCATGCATAAATGTATGCATGGATGTGTGTATGGTTATTGGTAGTGAACTAACACTACTAGTTAAATGGTGTGATACTACACACTTTGAATAAGTGTGCATGTGATATGAGGTGTTGGGTAAATCCCTGTGTTGCTGGTATTACATATTATAGTTTGTTTATGTTTATATGTGTGTGTGTGTGTTGATTTGGGATGTGATAATTCCATGGTATGTACATTATGTGGAAAAGAGTGTACCTGAATTAGAGGTATAACATTTGTGACTCCATTAGAAAGTGATGAGTTTCGAGGATTGCTTGCTTGTACATGTGGGTCCTAGTTGTAGCACCATTGTGAGGGATATGTGTTTGTTGCATACTATAGTACATGAATGCACATGATTATTAATAATAATATGTTATACTATGTCTAAATAATCCTTTAAGGTTGCAGATGCAATGATTTTTGGCCTCGACAAATAAGGCTGGTTGCAAAATTGTTAAAGGATGTGTTTTAAAATTTTATAATGAAAGTCTCAGAAAAGAGACAGGTATTCAATTGATGTTTCGAGCCTTGGTAAAGAGGTTTCAAATTAACTGCTATTACTAGTCTTTGTAAAGAGACTGAACGAAACCAAAAATGTTGATTTTGGTGTAGTATTTGGTTTCCATTTGAAGTTGATTTTGGCAAAGAGACAAAAATATTAAATATTATGAGGGAATGATTATAAGTAAGATAATATGTACATGTTCATATAAGGTTCCTATTTTTGAAAATTACATAAAATATGCCTAATTATGTCATGGATCTTGATACATGTGACTAATGATTATATTGAGGTATGTATGCAACTACAAGGCAGTAGCTAGTATATATGTTTTGTATTTATGTACTAACAATTGAACATGTATGGTTGTGCATTGAAATATCAATATATCAAGAAAATACAATCTTGTAAGAGCTCTCAAATACTTGAGACAATAGGGTATAATGCTGGAAAATAAGAAAGCGCAGTGTGAATTCCCTCAAGACCCTCTGATAAGCTTTGAAGGATTCCTCCTGGGATAAATTCGAGGGGCACTAAAGTTTAAAAGACTTCCATCAAATATTGAAGAAGGCTCAAGTTGAACTTATATTCATGAAACGTTGAAAACACTAGAACTCATGGGGATTGAGTTGCTGCTATTGTTGAATATTTTATGTTTTGTGCTACTCGGTCGATTTTATACTTGATTTACTATTTTGAATATCGATTTGTGCATGGCCATGCTACCTTATTTCGGGTTTCCTATTGTTGTTATGAACTTTTATGAAATTATTGATTTTCTTTTATTCTTTCCTTTTATGCCTTGGGGGTCTTGGGAAATTTTTTGAGTGTGGATTCAAATGAAGGAGCTTCAGGGAAGATATGAGTGGAACCCAACGGGAAAAATAAGGACCTGGATGAAGCCCAGTGCATGAATGGAGGGTAATTGAAGGAAGGAAGGAAGAGTATGACATCCAAGTGGGTTGGTTGGCTCCATGGGAATAAATGGATAGTGACAGGACAACCATGTGAATGGAAAGAAAGGAAAATGTTGGAAAAAAACTATTGGGATGATTCCTCTCAAGTTTGCAACAAGCAGGAATAAAGGAATTTGGGTAGCAGATTCCTTAGAAAAATTGGGAACTATTGCTCTGAATATTATGCATGGATGTAGGGGGTCCCTTAACCGCAATTTCATTTACATGTGTAAATATGTGTATTGATCATGAGCATGTTCATGAATAAATAAATATATCTAATACCAATGTGATTGAAATGTTATTGTTAGGGATCATTATAGTGAAATAATGCTTGATCATGAATATAGATTTAATGTATGAATGTATGTCATGTTTGAGATCCTATATTATAGAATGACATGTGATATGCATCATGTTAGGAAAAGCATGGACAATTGAAGAAACCACATACCTGATATTTGTGTTGTGGGTGCACGCGGTAAAGCATGGGAAAGGCATTAGAGGAAGTATTTCCTAGGTTATGTGGGCAGAGGCGGTGTAGTCTCTAGATCCCTAGTAATGTGGGACAGGTAGAACACCCGAGATTGGGGTTTACCTAAGCCTAGAATATGTGAATAGAAGAGAAAACCACTAGGTGCTTGCAAGGTTTAGCGATCGATCCAACGTGTGAGAATCAAAGAGGAAACCAAATATACTTATCAATATTCCATTTTATTTTTTGAAATTTTAAATTATGAACATGATTTGATATTCTACATTATGATGATTGGTTCATGAGCTAATGTGGTTTTTCTATGATGAAAAATAACTCATATTGTAGGGATGGCCTTATGGAGAAATATACTCATGAGGATATGTTTTAATTATAATGCAATATTCTTTAGGATGAATCTCATCAGATATTGTATTTCATGATGTAGGAAATAATTTGACTTCCCGGTTGGGGTAAGTGAAGTTGAATGAAAAAGTAAAAAAAAAAAAACAAATTGAAGCTATCAAAATGTGCAACAACGCTAGATATTGGAGGCAGGTAATACTCAAAGAAAATAAAAAGTGACTAAGTTGAATTGGGTGCAAAAAAAGCACTATAAAATTTGAAAGAGCCACTGAAAGGTGGTTGAACGAATGAAGTTCATCCATTGAGTTGTTGGGAAAAGAAATTGTGTATGTTAAATGTATTGTATAAATATATGTATATAAAGCTCCAAACAATTATATGCTTGGTTTAAAGAATGTTTCCAATTTTTGTTCAAGTATAAAAAAATGAGGAAGGTGCTCCACTAAGGGGGTGGGGTTTTTGACAACCCCTGGTTAATTACCCTATTGTAAAAATTTAACCATTTTATTATAATTAAAAAGGTCGAGAAAATGGGATGCATATTCTAGAGTTTGGGGAGGATAATTTCCTGAGAAGGATTGATTGTTATTAATTCCACTTATGGAGAACTGGTTGTTGTGCCTTGATGGAATGGCTACACATTAAATACATCAGGAAAAGGAGTGGACATGAACCATACTCTTATTTGGAAAAATATACAAGAAATATGACACAAATTAAATTTTAGAATCAATTGTGCTCACATGAGAGTAGGATGAGGAGTGGCATAAGTATTTGTCATAATAACATCCCCATGACTACACACAAAAGGGAACCAAAAACTGAAGACCGAGAAAAGGGGCCATGAGTAGCGCAAATCAACACACGATCACATACAATTGTTACAATGATAGTGATTCCACGAAGGGACTTATCAACAAGAGGATGAAAAGAATGAGGATTCCTATTCATCCTTGAAAGGATTATAATTCCAAGGCAGGGAGATTACAGGCTAATAAGGGGGAGAGTTAGTGTAGGGAAAACAAACAAGAATTCCTCACGAAGAGGATGGGAATGAAAAATATACTTGAACAAAGAGAGTTTCTCAGGGAATAAACTAGTTGAAGAAGCCCAAGATGGATTGTTGGTTTAGGATTGAGAACAGTGGCTTACATAAGGATGAAGAAACCACCATGTGTGGCGTGTGTTAGGAATATTTAATTTATTAGCAAGATTGGTAGAGTCAAATTACAGAAACAACATCGTTTTAACCAACTTTGGGATTCTAGGATCTAGCCCTCCTGAATCCGGAGAGGGATCTCTCCAATAAGTGCAAAGATGGATTTTTCTTTGAAGTGTTGGGTAAAAATGTTAGGCTAGTTATGAAGTCCAAGGGTTTGTTTTGTTTTTGGATGGTTGAGCATGATTACTGTTCGAGATGGAAAGTCCTAAGTGCAAAGAGTTTCAAAAGTGAGAAGTTGCAAGTAGATGGAACAACTTTGGCTGATAGATAGATATAACGCTGGTTTTCAGTCCATTGGGCTATGGAGTCATATCTGGGCTTTAATTGAGCAGCAACATCAAGGGTGATCCAAGGGGCAAGTCATCTATATCACAAGATTATTGAGATTAAAATGATGGAATGGAAACAATAAAGTGTTGGAAGGGTGGAAACTGATAATAATTTATCAAGGGATTTATAGTCAGTCCAAACAAGAAAAGCCTCTTAAGTAACTGTTTAAAACCAACCAAGAACAGGGCTAACCATAAACTTCTTGGGCAAGTCTGTATTAAAGCAGCTTAATTGACAAACAATCCAGTAATCCACATAATTACTTTCAGAAAGTATGAAAACACATAAGAGAAACACAATGTAACCTTAAGACCAGATAAGGTACTTTTAAACCTAGTCTGCTTTCAGTCAACACCAAGGGAAACTTTCAAAATCTGCCTTTGGAGAAAAGAACCTAGGAATCAGTGCAAACCATGTCTTCTCTAGTCCAAATTTAATAGCAAATAATGGAAATAACATTCAAGAACACTGTTTAAGCAAACAGAAGGACGAGGGAACGCCAACATCCCTACCTGTTTAAACTATATTGAAACATTCTTAAATAAACAAATTTGAGGAAAACATTAAGATAAAGATTTCTCAGCTAGAGAAGGTTACTGATATACAGTAGATCCTAACCCTGCTTAAACTATTCTTTAAAACCGAATATGAACAATATGGCATACATAGAAGGAAAAACAATTAACAAAGAAAGAAGCACTTCACCAGTAATATAGACCAGGATCCCAAGAAAAAGCTTGTTATTGATGTCAAACCAGTTACAGTCTTCAAGTCCAATGTTTCAGTTCAGCAATCATCTTCACTATTCAGCCTAACTACTCTATCACAAACAGAGCTTAAAGGGCCAGTGAACACTATGTACAAATAGAAGTCTCGAGCTCAAATGTATTTCAAAGTTCTGCAACCAACCATTTTTTCATCTTCTACAGCAGTATTTATAGAAGGATGAGGAGGTGAGAACCAAAAAGATCTCAAGGGTCATTAATACAGATTAAATGACTTCTCGGCCCTTTGAGGGGCTCGATAGAGAAGCGAACAGGTGGAATACTGTATTAATGTTTACAATTATGAATTTAAAACTTGATGGGAGTCTTATTTGACTTTGAGGCTCTGTGTGCTGTGTGGAGTAACTCTGTAGATATTTTCTGCATTGATTTCTTTGCAGAAGTAACTCCCTGGATGTGCTGGAGGCGAATATCAGATTTTCTTCAATAACTTCGGCCTCTGCTTGAATGGTTTGAGGCAACAGGTGGCTTTTATGGTAGTTGAGGAATTAATTCGCCTCAGATGTGGCGGTGGAGGCTTTTTGTCCGATAAAACACTTGTAGATTTTATTTAAACTGTGTTTTGAGTCGGGGATTAGGCTTTTGATAACCGTCTTAGCCGTAATCCCCGTAATACTGTCTTCAATCTTCATCTACTGCACTTTCTTCAAAAACCAATACTCTTTAACTGTGTTCTGAATAGAACAACGTCTTGTCGATGTGCAGGTCACGCGGGGAACACTGATAAAACATTGAATACGACCCGTAAATGATTCTTTTTAATAGTCCAAAGGCATAGGAAACGTCTCTCCCGGCCTTCGGCCTTTCTCTTCAATACAGCGAAAAAAAAAACCATTATAAAAACCTGCAAAACACAAAAAAAAATTAAGAAATCCTGCGGAATTAGGTTTAAACTGCTTCAGATGGCGGGGAAAGAGCGTAGCCGTTGGATCTGGACATGTGGACGGTCCAGATCTAATCGGGAGATCGCAATCGGCGGGGAGAAACAAAGGGTGCGATGGAAATTGCCAATGCGATTGCGCGATCGGGGAGGTTAGTGCGATCAAGCAATGACCGTTGATTTGAGGATAAGATCAACGGCGGGGAAAAAAAAATCGGAGGGATGGGCAATCGGGGGAACAAAATAAAATACATGCGATTGAAAACTTTGCGATTTTGTGCGGCCGTTGATTTGAGAATCAGATCAACGACGGAAAGTGAATCGGGGAATGGTTGATCGGCGGAAATAACAAATGGACATGATGCAAGAGTTGCGATATGATGGAAAGATCCGATGCGATGGAGCATTGATCGTTTGATTGGTCAGTGATCAACGGTGGGGATGAAACAGGGGGAAAACCCTTTTATATATATAAAAACCAAAGTTTTCAATACAAAACAAGGTTTAATGGATCAGGGGTGAAATACTTTTATGCAAAGGGAATAGGTGCCCGATTGCGGGGCCGTGGGGTATATGAAACGTGATACGGTCGAGCGTATATAATACAAAGGGCCTAATCGCAATTTTAGCTTTTGGGCCCGGCCTTCTTAATCTACCCATTTGATTTCTCCGATCGCGATTGCGCGATCGGTCTTTTTGATCAACCCATTAAAGTATTTCAACATGTGACTTAAGTTTTTAAGTTAAAACTTTGGATAAATGGGTTTTTAACCATGGAAAAGTGATTTTCATAAATGGAAGAAAAGGATCTATGAAAATAAGGGAGTTTTATGAAGAAAAAGGGGGAACAAATGAAGGTTTGAGAAGGGGGAAAAATGATGATCTTTCAGCAGTCTTTCATTTGTAATCAGCAGAATTTTTGAGTATAAGAAGATGGGAATAGTAAATGAAGATTTCGGACAGAGGCATGAGGCCTAAAGAAGTCTTCAAGAGCCAATAATTTTTAGTAATAAAATTTGTTCTTTGAAGGCTCAAAAAGTCTTAGCCACCTTTTTCTATAACAAATTTTATAGGTGGCTAACAGTGGCTCCACTTGGGGATGGTGCCTTCTTGAAGGCATCAAGAACTTCAGACTTGCATCTTCTGGGAGGCTGATCAGTTGCCTCATCCATTGGGCTGCCCTCCTGTGATTGAATGATCTTCTCGAAAAACATATTTGGCAGCCATGAAAACAATGGACCTTCATCAACAAGCTTTCTACCTACCCAATCCTACAGATCAAACATTTTTTCTTCTTAGAGTGCACTTGGATTGGCAAACTATCTTACAACATTTTATTCTTTTGAAAGCATAAAAACTAATCTAATTCTACTCCTTATTTCTCCCTGAACTCAGATTAAACAGTTGAGCTCAGATATTTCTCTACCTAATCTACTGTCTGTTGGGATTAAGCTGTCCAACAGACTTTCATTCTCTAAATTCTATAACAGAAATTGAAAAACAGTCAAATCAAGATTAAGTTGTTTGACTTGCTGTGATATACGGCATAAAAAAAAGCTGCACATAGATTATTATTTGCAGAAATTTAAAACAAAATGGAGGGCTTAAGACCTGGAAGTCCCTCATCATGGCCTTCTCTTTTCTTCACAGCTCTGTTTTTGCTTTTGTTTGAGCTGTCTTTGCTTTTCTTCTGTTTCAGTTTTTGAGCAAATTAGAACCAGTTTTTCTCTTTAGTGACTCAGAAAATAGAACCGTTTTGAGTCATCTCCTTTTGGAAACTTTGGTTCAGATTTTGAGTTTGATTGAACCTTCAATTTCTATCCTAATCTATCTATTGATAAGCCAAGATTGAACAGTTTGGCAAATTGAATTCACTATCCTATCAGCAGAAAAATTTGAAGCTAATTAGCCAAGATTAAACAGTTTGACTAACTAGAAGTGTGTTTTGAGGAGTGGCATTTGAGCTTGCACACTTTCAGAATTTATTTCTCTTTTTTGGCATGGGGCTATACCTTTCTTATTTTCACAGTCTTCCCTCTTTTCTTTCTTTTCTTATTTTTGTATTTTTTATTTTTCATAACTTTGAGTGCAATGGTGGGTGAAATATTCATAATGGAAAAAAAGATAAAAAGGCTTCAAAACATAAAATGGATCAAGAAAAGTAATGCTTAAGCATCCTGCCGTTGACAGGACCCCCAAGCAATTCTGTTCCATCCAGTTTCTGTAAGAAAAATGCGTTATTACCAGCAACTGAATGGATAGAGTAAGGGCCAAGACATAGGTTGTCAAATTTTCCATGCTTTCCCTTTTCTTCCCTCCTTGAGTCCCACTTTAAAACTTTGTCCCCAATCTTGAAATTGCTGGCCTTTGTTCTTCTGTCAAAAATATTTTTGATGTTGTCCTATTTCTGCAATGCTTTGTTATACACTTCCTCCCTGGTCTGCTGAAGATGAATGGTCTGATTTATTCTTCTGGTCATGTCATTTTCTTCAGTCTGCAACTCTTGAATCAACTTCATAACTGGTACACCAAGGCTATTTGGAAAAATTGCATCTGTACCATACACAAGCTGGAAAGGTGACATACCAATAGATTTCTTCAAAGTTAATCTGTCAGCCCAGAGTGCATGGACCAGCTTTGTGTGCCAAGACTTTTTATTGTCCTCCAACAGTTTCTTGATTATGTTCACTAAGCTTTTGTTGGAAGATTCTACAAGTCCATTACCTTGAGGGTAATAGGCCGTGGAATGCCCCAATGATATCTGATATTTGTGACAGAACTCAACCATCCTCTTTGATCCAAATGTTGCTGCATTATCAGTGATGATCTTGGTGGGACAGCCAAATTTGGAGAGAATGTTAGTCTCTAAGAATTTTATGATAACTGAATCCTTGGCTTGCCTACAAGGAATGGCCTCTATCCACTTAGTGAAGTAGTCTGTAGCGGTGAGAATCCATCTATGCTGGGCAAAAGATGATGGATGGATTTCACCTATGAAGTCAAGTCCCCACTGTTGAAAAGGGGCTTCAACAGTGATTGGATACAGAGGCAGGGGTAATAATTTTCTCTTGCCTTCAAACAGTTGGCATTTATGGCAAGTAGTGGTCATCTTGTGTACATCATAAAAAAGAGTAGGCCAATAGAAACCAGCCCTCAAAATTTTGTTGGCTGTTGACCTCCAGTACAAGTGACCTCCGCACTCTCCTTCATGGAATTCCTGCTTAACCTTCTCTGCATCAAACTCAGGCAAACATTTAAGCAATATACCACTAGCATTTTTCCAGTAAAGACATTGATCAATAATGCAATAGTTTATAGCTTTCAACTTCAGGAATCTTGCCTTTGTTTTTGATAAACCAGGAGGTGTATTTAATTTAAGCAAAACATAAACAATATCAGCATACCAAGGAGAATTCATAAAATGGTTTTGAACAATAGGAGTTGAGAATTCTTCTTGGTCATTCAAATCATTAATCATATTAATATCAATAACTTCATAATTTGACTCAACCATTAATCTAACTAGACCTTGGCCTTTGATCAGCTTTGTGGGTTTTATCTCTAAATCATATTCAAGGATAACTGCAATCCAGTTTCCTCTCTTACCATCTGAGTCCTGTGTTAGAATGTCTTTAACAACTGAATTTGGGACAAAGGCAATGATGTGTGAATGGAGGATGTATACCCTGAAGTCTTTCAAAGCTTTAACCAAAGCAAAAGCTTGCTTCTCCATAATGTTATACTTCAAAGGGGCATCTCTCAATGCCTTGCTAAAAAATGCAATAGGCTGCTCTTGTCCTTGTGGATTTTTCTGTAAAAGGACAACAGCTATGGTATGTTCCGATGCAAATGAAAAGATATAAAAATATTTTGAAAAATCAGGACTTATTAGAACCGGTGTTTTGGTTAATGCTTGTTTCACCAGTTCAAAGGATTGCTTTGCTTCTAAGGTCCATTTTACCCCTTGCTCCTTCTTTAACATGTTTGTGATATTCCTAAGGAGCTCGGTCAAGTTGGGGATGAACCTTCTCAAAAAGTTAATCTTCCCAATGAAAGACTGCAACTCTTTGATGTTTCGAGGATGAGAAATTTGCAATATGGCCTCAACCCTCTTTGGGTCAATATTTATACCCTCTTCAGAAATAATGTGCCCGAGAAGTTTACCTTCTTGGAGCCCAAATAGTGTCTTATTAGGGTTTAAAGATATTCCAAACCTCCTACATTTCTCGAAAACTTTTCTTAAATGTTCTAAGTGTTCTTCATCTATTTTTGAAAACACAGTGACATCATCAAGATAGATAATGATGAAGAAGCCCAGTTCCTCTGAGAATGCTATGTCCATGGCTCTTTGAAAGGTTGCTCCAGCATTCATTAGACCAAAGGGCATTTTCACATACATGAAAGTGCCCCAGGGTGTAGTAAAGGTTGTCTTTAATTGATCAGCAGGGTAAACAAAGATCTGATTGTACCCTGAATAGCCATCCAGCAAAGAAATTCTTTTAGACCCTACCACCCTTTGTAAAATGTGATCCATCTTGGGTAAAGGGTAGTTGTCTTTTAATGAAGCTTTTTTTAAGTCTCTAAAGTCTATACAAATCCTGATTTCTCCAGTTTTCTTCCTAACAAACACCAGATTAGATACCCAATTAGAATATCTAACAGGGACAATAATACCAGCATCATACATTTTCATGATCTCCTTCTGAACCAAAGGCAACTGGACAGTGTTTATTCTACGCAGCTTCTTTTTGAATGGTTTTTGGTTTTCCTTGAGGGGAATTTTGTGCTATATTATTTTAGTGTCATAGGATTTAAGATCTTCGTAACTCCACGCAAAAAAATTAGAAAACTCTTTAAACAACTCTATGTATTTGAGTTTTATGTGAGCTGGTAAAGTCCTAGACAGTTTAATCATTTTTGGTTTCTCCTCACTACCTATATTTCATTCCTCCACTTCAGTCTCTACAGGTTCCATTTTTGGCTTGTTCTCCACATCGCTAAAATCAAACAACTCTTATAAAGGGGTCAGACCCGTAGGCAACCTTTCATCTTTGGAGTGCAGAGTTTCTAACTCTTCTGTTTCAGACTCTGCATTCGTTTCTGTTTTACCTTCAATTTTTCCAGATAACAGGTTTATATTATCAAGTTCGGAGGACGGTCCTTCTTCATCAAGAAAATTTTCTTCGCTGCAGTCTGTATCATGATCTGAGTCCGAACCGTGTAGTTCTTATTCATTTCTGAATTGCATGAAGTCTTCTATTTGTTTGTCGTTTTCAAACACTTGCCAATATTTTTCATTATCAGGAACGGCTGGTCTAAATTTTATTGGAGTTGTGTTGTCTTCGGTTTCATATGGCGTTAGACATGTTCTAGCTGCGTAGGCTAAATTGTGGGCGGCAATATTACTTTTTCTTGGGACAAAAATCAGTTTGGACTCCTCGAATGTTTTCAAAAGGTCCATGACATCGTTTCGGTAGGCTCTAAGTCTGGGATGATTAGCATTATACTCCCCATTGACTTGCCTAATGATTAACTCCGAATCCCCGTACACGTTGATTCTTCTGGCTCCTAACTTTTTCAAAAAATGTAAGCCTAGAAGAAGGGATTTGTATTCCGCTATGTTGTTGGAACACTGAAAGTTTAATTTGCATGAAATGCATTCTGTATGGTTGTTTTTAGTGTTAGTAATCCAGACACCTGCACCCGCGTTATTCCTAGTGCATGACCCATCGAAATGCATACTCCATAGAGGATCGTTTTCAGTTTCATCTGTTTGATTAATGTCCTCTTTAACTGACGTGCTTTCGAATTGTTGTTGAATGTCTACACTTAGTTGTAGATGTTTTGATTCCCCTTGATTTTCGTTCATTTGAGGGTCGTTTTCTTTAGTGTCCAAGTTTAAAAGAAATGGATGCATAACTTGTAGTTGAAGACCCATATTTGGTTTGCTATGGTTTAAAGGTTCAACAAACTGTTTTGACAATTTTGTGGTATTTACCTCCCCCTCTCTATCGGCCATTAATTCTGTTAAATTTACTTGTTCATCTGAAGCTTCTTCATTAAAAAGGATGAAAGAATCAAGGCCTGTGTTTACAGAATAAAGGGGAGAGTTTTGTGGTCTGTCTTGACTTGTAACTGTGTATTGCATATGAGACTCCCTGTAAAGTCTTCTTGTTTGATTGAAAACAGGGATAGTCACATAGGTCATGTCCATTTTCATGGTGCCTTGTAACTTAGCCCCCCAGGATCTTGATAATAGCATTCCATACTTTGGGGGCACATCAGCCACAACAACATCCATAACTAAGCATTTGGCTGGAATCTGGGCTAAGTTAACACAAAGGTCTTTGATCAATCCTAAACACTTGACTCTGCTTGAGTCAAAAGAGTAAAGATCTTTATAAGGTATGGTGATTTCAAGACCCATGCTCTCCATTACAGCTTTTGGCATTAAATTATGAGAAGCGCCTGAGTCATGCATAGCGTTGTGTAGAATTTTTTCATGAACGTTCAAACTTACATAAAAGGGAGGGACATGTCCCTCTTTAAACTTACCTTCAATCTTTGGACCGAAAATGAGCTCTGGTTGGCCGTCATTAAGATTGAGTGTATCCTCATTTTCTTCTATGTTCAAAGCCTTCAAAATTTTGGACCTATATACATGTTGGGTAGCTAACTCAGTCAAAGGGACAGAAATTTTGATCTTTGAGATTTCCTGTTCCAGGCTAAAAGGAATTTGATTCTTTAAGGTGCTGGTTTCAGCCTTGTTTACTGCCACTCTGTCAGAACAACAGCTTGCTGATCTGTTTTATCTACAGTTGACACAATGGTTGAAAAAAGAGTACTAGCTGAAGTGTTAGTACTACTAATGTTTGCACTCTGTTTTTCAATATCTTGAGTGTCTTTTCCTTTACCTTTACCAGAATTAACATCCACTGTTTTGTCCCTTTGTTTGACTTTTTTAGGCTTGGTTACAGTGCTGTTTTGAGAAGATTTTTCAGAGGTTTTGGTGTCGAGGGTTTGTTGACTAGATTTACTTCTGAGTTCATATTCTTTTGAAGGTTCTGTGATGGCATTTTCCATGTCTTGACAACAATTTTAATTATCCTCTCTTTTGTCATCATAAGGTGTATAAAGACCTTGTTTCCTATCATAATGAACCTCAAAGTCATCATCATCTACCCCAAATAGGTTAATATCATCTCCCTCTGTCATTTCATCTGTTTCCTCAACCTCACTCACATAGTTTTGATGAAAGGGAGGAGCGATCTGTTGATCATCTTCCCTGGGTCTGTTTGGAGGCTGGTTTCTTCTTATATTCTGATTTTGGTTTTGGTTTCTGTTTTGAGGAGAAGTTTGATTTTGAATTACTTGTGCTCTCTCAAGAATTCTCATTTTCTTCATCATTTCTTCCATCATTTTCTCCATTTTTGAGCTGGACGTAGAAGGTGTATTTTCCTCTCTAAAAGAGACTCTCTTCTCGTTTTTCATCCTTTCTCTTTTCTCCATTAAGTTGACTTCCACAGAAAGGGCGCCTCTTTTCATATCTTCAAGGGTTGCAAAGTCTCTTTCTCTTAGCGAATAGGTCATATCAGCATCAAACCCTTCAGGAAATTTGTTTAAAGCGGAGCCTTGTGGAGGTTTAAGCTCTGGGGAAAGTGAATTATACATACTGTTAAATCTAGTACAATAAGCCTGTACACTTTCCCCTGGGCTCCTATGGAGATTGTTGTAATCTACAAGGACTTGGAGAGGATTTTTCCTTACTTCCCATTTGTTTAAGAACGTTTGATGGAAACCTTGGAGATCATTAATACTATGGGGAGCTAAGCCTTTAAACCATTTTCTTACTTCTCCCCCTAAGCTCTGTGCAAATAATCTAAGTTTGATAGAATCATCATCAATTTCATTCCGGTCAAAATAGTCATTCATCTTATCCACATGTTGTGATGTAGTTGTAGCATTGCTAGCATCATATAGTGGAATTTTGGACTGATAGTCTGGTGGAAGATTGACTAATGGCGTAGGAAGGACTAGGGGAGCATACCATGTTGCCATGATATGTGGTGGGGGTGGATTAACGAGAGGAAAAGTGAGTTGAGGTGGAGTGGTTTGAACAGTGAATGAAGGGTGAAGGGATGTGGATGGAACAACAGTAGATGGCTGAGCTGATCTTGGATGAGAGACACCTAATTTTGCAGGAAATGTAAATCAGGAGGTGTTGATTCTCTTCTACCAGGATGTTCACTTGTCTCCGGGGATGAAAGTGAAGACTCAGAGTCTAGCTGTATTATATCATCAAATGACCTAGTTCTGAATGGATTTACTAAGTCAACTTGTGATTGTTGTAGAGCCGAAAGATTTTCAGGGACTGAATTAGCTCTCAAGGGTGATCTGAAAACAGTTGACAATTTAACCTTAGGAGACTTCCAAAGGATACTTTCTGGGTCATCAACTATCTCAGGTGGATTAGGGTCACGATGGGCTCTAGTGTGAATCTTTCTAGAAGCCACTATGCTGTGTTTTTAGACCCGAATAAACAAGACAAGTTCAACCAGATATGACAATCTTTAAGAGGTTAACTAATCTGTTTACGCAAATTTAATCCTATAGTCCTCTAACTGAGTTTTAAATGATGTTATGATGATAAGGGTTCTTCCCAGTGGAGTCTTAAGGTCTGTTAAGGATTGTGGAGTCGCCAAGTGGAAGTTTTTAGCTCCTTTGGAGGTAAAAGGTTTTATGGTCCACCACCATGTTTATTGAATACCAATCTGAATTTTTTTTAGGTTTTTCTGAGTTGTTTTTAGTAGTGTGGTTTTTAAGAATATCCTAACTCTGCTTCAAAACTTAGCTATGGTTGTGAGACAAAGATAGTTTACTCTTATGGCTAAGCCAACTGATTTTTCAAGGTTAGATAAAGTCTTATGAGAATCCTAGGGTTTGCCTAGCTTGTCACTGATTCAAACAAGTTTCATCATGATTACCATTTCTGTGGTAGTGCTTGAAAAGGCTGCTTCTTACTCACAATTTTTTCTTGAATCAAGGGTTTTCTGAGGTCTCTAAAAGGTATTAAAAACACTCAGATCCCCAGCGGATTCGCCAGAAATGTTGCCGGTGGCTCCAGCTGGTTAATAAAGCAAATGCTCTATGAACCAAATCTCCAATATCGTATAATTATCCTTAAAAAATTCTGGGTTTGTATCCCCAACGGAGTCGCCAGAAATGTTAGGAATCTGTAATTTATTAGAAAGATTGGCAGAGTCCAATTACAAAAACAACATCGTTTCAACCAACTTTGGGATTCTAGGATCTAGCCCTCCTGAATCCGGAGAGGGATCTCTCCAATAAGTGCAAATATGGATTTGTCTTTGAAGTGTTGGGTAAAAATGTTAGGCTAGTTATGAAGTCCATGGGTTTGTTTTGTTTTTGGATGGTTGAGCATGATTACTGTTCGAGATGGAAAGTCCTAAGTGCAAAGAGTTTCAAAAGTGAGAAGTTGCAAGTAGATGGAACAGCTTTGGATGATAGATAGATATAACGCTGGTTTTTAGTTCATTGGGATATGGAGTCATATCTGGGCTTTAATTGAGCAGCAACATCAAGGGTGATCCAAGGGGCAATTCATCTATATCACAAGATTATTGAGATTAAAATGATGGAATGGAAACAATAAAGTGTTGGAAGGGTGGAAACTGATAATAATTTCTCAAGGGATTTATAGTCAGTCCAAACAAGAAAAAGCCTCTCAAGTAACTGTTTAAAACCAACCAAGAACAGGGCTAACCATAAACTTCTTGGGCAAGTCTGTATTAAAGCAGCTTAATTGAAAAACAATCCAGTAATCCACATAATTACTTTCAGAAGGTATGAAAACACATAAGAGAAACACAATGTAACCTTAAGATCAGATAAGGTACTTTTAAACCTAGTCTGCTTTCAGTCAACACCAAGGGAAACTTTCAGAATCTGCCTTTGGAGAAAATAATCTAGGAATCAGGGCAAACCATATCTTCTCTACTCTAACTTTAATAGAAAATAATGGAAATCACATTCAAGAACAATGTTTAAGCAAACATAAGGACGAGGGAACACCAACATTCCTAACTTTTTAAACTGTATTGAATCATTCTTAAATAAACAAATTTGAGGAAAACATTAAGATAAAGATTTCTCAGCCAGAGAAGGTTACTGATATACAGTAGATCCTAACCCTGTTTAAACTGTTCTTTACAGCAGAATATGAACAATATGGCATACATAGAAGGAAAAACAATTAACAAAGAAAGAAGCACTTCACCAGTAATATAGACCAGGATCCCAAGAAAAATCTTGTTATTGATGTCAAACCAGTTACAGTCTTCAAGTCCAATGTTTCAGTTCAGCAATCATCTTCACTATTCAGCCTAACTACTCTATCACAAACAGAGCTTCAAGGGCCAGTGAACACTATGTACAAATAGAAGTCTCGAGCTCAAATGTATTTCAAAGTTTTGCAACCAACCATTTTTTCATCTTCTACAACAGTATTTATAGAAGGATGAGGAGGTGAGAACCAAAAAGATCTCAAGGGTCATTAATACAGATTAAATGACTTCTCGGCCCTTTGAGGGGCTCGATAGAGAAGGGAACAGGTGGACTACTGTATTAATGTTTACAATTATGAATTTAAAACTTGATGGGAGTCTTATTTGACTTTGAGGCTCTGTGTGCTGTGTGGAGTAACTCTGTAGATATTTTCTGCGTTGATTTCTTTGCAGAAGTAACTCCCTGGCTGTGCTGGAGGCGAATATTAGATTTTCTTCAATAACTTCGGCCTCTGCTTGAATGGTTTGAGGCAACAGGTGGCTTTTATGGTAGCTGAGGAATTAATTCGCCTCAGATGTGGCGTTGGAGGCTTTCTGTCAGATAAAACAATTTTATATTTTCTTTAAACTGTGTTTTGAGTCGGGGATTAGGCTTTTGATAACCGTCTTAGCCATAATCCCCGTAATACTATCTTCAATCTTCATCTACTGGGCTTTCTTCAAAAACCAATACTCTTTAACTGTGTTCTGAATAGAACAGTGTCTTGTCGATGTGCAGGTCGCGCGGGGAACACTGATAAAACATCGAATCTGACCCGTAAATGATTCTTTTTAATAGTCCGAAGGCGCAGGAAACGTCTCTCCCGGCCTTCGGCCTTTCTCTTCAATACAGCGAAAAAAAAAACCATTATAAAAACCTGCAAAACACAAAAAACAATTAAGAAATCCTGTGGAATTAGGTTTAAACTGCTTCAGATGGCGGGGAAAGAGCGTAGCCATTGGATCTGGACATGTGGACGGTCCAGATCTAATCGGGAGATCGCAATCGGCGGGGAGAAAAAAAGGGTGCGATGGAAATTGCCAATGCGATTGCGCGATCGGGGAGGTTAGAGCGATCAAGCGATGACCGTTGATTTGAGGATCAGATCAACGACGGGGAAAAAAAAATCGAAGGGATGGGCAATTGAGGGAACAAAATAAAATACATGTGATTGAAAACTTTGCGATTTTGCGCGGGCCGTTGATCTGAGAATCAGATCAACGACGGAAAGTGAATTGGGGAATGGTTGATCGGCGGAAATAACAAATGGACGCGATGCAAGAGTTGCGATGCGATGGAAAGCTTCGATGCGATGGAGCATTGATCGTTTGATTGGTCAGTGATCAACGGTGGGGATGAAACAGGGGGAAAACCCTTTTATATATATAAAAACCAAAGTTTTCAATACAAAACAAGGTTTAATGGATCGGGGGCGAAATATTTTTATGTAAAGGGAATAGGCGCCCGATTGCGGGGCCATGGGGTATATGAAACGTGATACGGTCGGGCGTATATAATACAAAGGGCCTAATCGCAATCGGAGCTTTTGGGCCTGGCCTTCTTAATCTACCCATTTGATTTCTCCGATCGCAATTGTGCGATCGGTCTTTTTGATCAACCCATTAAAGTATTTCAACATGTGACTTAAGTTTTTAAGTTAAAACTTTGGATAAATGGGTTTTTAACCATGGAAAAGTGATTTTCATAAATGGAAGAAAAGGATCTATGAAAATAAGGGAGTTTTATGAAGAAAAATGGGGAACAAATGAAGGTTTGAGAAGGGGGAAAAATGATGATCTTTCAGCAGTATTTCATTTGTAATCAGCATAATTTTTGAGTATAAGAAGATGGGAATAGTAAATGAAGATTTCAGACAGAGGCATGAGGCCTAAAGAAGTCTTCAAGAGCCAACAATTTTTAGTAATAAAATTTGTTCTTTGAAGGCTCAAAAAGTCTTAGCCACCTTTTGCTATAACAAATTTTATAGGTGGCTAACAACGTGCCTTATGGATGATGAACCCACTAGGAATTTTTTTGAATGATAAAGATATTGCCCAGGAGAAAAAGGTACTCAGGGACTTGGGGTGGATGAGGAAACACTAGGTGTGGCTCTGGGCTAGGAACACTGGTCTTTACACTCTGAAGAAATACCTAACAAGGGAGATTTCTATTCTCCCATGGTATTTGATCCGACTGAGGAACCTTCCCGTATTGGGCTCTCCTCCTCCTAAAATTGAGCAAAAACTTGCCTAAGGGTTGATGAAACCACCAATAGTGGCTTCACTTAGGATTAAATAAACCACTGGGAAGCTTGTGGTATAAAGAAACTAATAATATGTTAGTATATTTCCTACTGAAGAACCTTCCCATCATATCATGATATTACTCTCTTGAATTAGAGATGTGATTCTTTATGATACAAGGGACCCTTGTGATAAAGTCGAATGAGTTAAAAGGACTAATATTGAGAAATGGTTTGCTTACAATTTAGGAATGCCACTAGGAAGCTTGTGGTATGAAGAACCTACTAATTCTTTAGTAGCTTTCCACCCAAGGAACCTTCCCATATATTAAGGGTACTGTGATTTTTGGACTAGATATGTTATTCTCCACTTTTAAGAAAGACCCATGTCATGTAATTGATCGAGATTAGGCCTTGTGAAATGACAATGGGAATTTTTTTTAGAATAGTCCAGGAGAGTGATTCCCTGTGCATTTGGTTATTTGATTAGTTGGTGGGTAAAGAAGGGTTACATTTGGAGGCCATATTTCAGATGGAAGCATTGAATTAAATAGTTTAATACTGTTAATCACTCCTCCTAAATATATGGAATCTGGCTGGGTGTTGACAACTACAAGAAATATTTGGTTGCAACTTGTCTAAGGTTGGGTGGAGAGTTAGAGTTCCAATCTCAGTTTCCTGACTCATTTCATAAGATAAGTGTTTACTTAAATACTTGTACTTTTAATGGCATGCATATGTTAAATGTGTTGGTTTATTTCCCACAATATTGATGGGGAATGTTGATTCTTGTATGAATGAATGAGGTTAAATCTTGTGTAATTATTGATGAATGGTTATTATAGAAGGGTTGATATATTCATGTTTGCATATGCATCCTTGAATCGAAAAATGCATGCTAGTTAATGTTCTTCTATATTTACCATATCACCAAAATGGATATGGTTCTTTTTATACATATGTGTTTATGACTTCCTAAATTCTTCCTAAGGGATGGGACTATGCATGTAATCATCCCGAACATGAATAATGGTTTAAATGGCCTAAGTATGGATATATATACCTTGTCTGTTGATTTAATTGAATGTATTTATTAATACGAAATAGTTATCAGGAACTTTTTAGTCAAGATAGGTTGACTGGTTGGGTCATTTTGACTAGTCTTGTCTAGTTGAGGTAAGTCGGTTGGGTCAAGTAGTTTCGAATGATCTTATTAATTTGAGGTAATTCAACTGATTGGGACTATTTTGGCTAGTCTTGTCTAGTCGAGGTATGTCAACTAGGTCGAGTCGTTCTTACTAATTATATCTAGTCGACTGGTTTGAGTCATTTCGACTGATCTTATCTAGTCAAGGTAAGTCAACTAGTTTGAGTCAATTTTGACTGGTCTTATCTTGTTGAGGTAAGTATACTAGTGGGGTTGTATTCGACTAGCCATACCTAGTCATGCTATGTCGAGATATAAGTATATGGCTTGGGTATAAGAGATATGTGAATATATATTATTATTTCATTAAGTTGATGCATATAATTTGATGGCATTAATTATTGTTAATCCCATCATATGCTCTGTCTATGTGAGTCGCAGTGAGTAAGGAATGAATATTTATGTTGTGAATGGGAGCTAATTATGTTTCCTATCAATCTGTGGAGTGCACTTGCATGCACAATTTTATGTGTTTTCTAGGAATGTTTTTGACCCAAGATTTAATGTCGTCTGAGTTTGTTGATATCATGAAGGAATCGAGGAATGTATTTCATAGCCACTGAGTTCAAGGAAGAGTTATGAAGTCACAAGTTTCAGATATTGACATACAATTGAATCTTGAGTGGTTTGATCTGCGTAAACTCAGAAAGAAACACCAAACATTTTCTAAGTGTAAATGACTACGAAATAGGTCAAGACTCATTTTGAAGGCTCATAGGCTGGGGGTTGTCAATGTTAACACTGGAAAATCATACAACAGAAGATGACATTAATTAATTTCAAGCCTAAGGACTTATAGGGAAGGAACACATTATGGAATCAAGAAGTATTTAAAATCTCTAAGGTTTTGAGAAAATCAAATTTGAACTAGTCTTAAATGCTACAATGTGGGCTTAATCCTTCGAGAAGAGCGCCTTCTGTGCGCCTTTTTTCCTGATAAGCGCACATTCCTGGAAATAGAAAAAATTCGCTTTCCGGGACCACACCAAACAAAGGACGATTACTCCTTATATGAAAGCCGCCTAAGGACAGCCACCAGTGCCTTCGTAGACACTATGTGAGCAAACAAAGGAAGATTTGGAGCATGCAATGGAATCATATCTCTCCCTTGGGTCACTAGCCATCATGTACCAAGGGAGGGAAGGAGGATTTGAAACTCCCCTATATAAAGCCACCAAGAGATGAAGAAATGGTGATCACATGGTTATGCTAGCCAAAGTTTCCCAAGCAACACCAGTAGTGTGTGACCCGGAGCTGGAGCTAAAGAGTACTTGATCGTTGGCCACCCAACAACCTAGTCCAGCACAGTAGAGAGAGAGAGAGAGACTGCATCAGAGGCAGAGCTTGGAAGGCAACATCCTTGCATTGGGACCTAGAGCCATTGCCTAGGGGCCCTTTGGAAAGTGGGTAAAATTTATTTTCCATATCAAAGGTTTAATAAGAAGAGGTCGTCGAAACATCATTTGCATTATTATCATTTTGAATCTCTTTATAGCTTATGTATATTTGTTTTTTAGTTTTAGTTTAACCAGAGCATACTTTAGCATATTGTTTCCACTAAATTTTATGCTTTTGAGCTCCCCCACTTTCTTCCTGTTACCAATAGTTTAAAGAGTAGATCACACTCTTTAAGCTGGTGCAATTTCATTCACCTGTGCGACTAATCCACCACAACAGGATTGGCAACTCCACTGACGTGTTCCAAGATTATGTGGTTGTGCCATCTTTTGCAGGAGACCCTTTGTCTATGCTGGATTGGAGCTAATAGTCCTCTGATCCATCTTATAGTCCCTGGACTCACTGAAGTGACAAACTGAAGAAGGCAGCTCCTAATATTTTTTACTTGCAGGATTTTTGAGCGCAATTTTTCCTCAAAGGGGCACATTGCGCGTGTTCAGCTCTGACCTGCGTGCAGGAAGGCACACCTGTCAAGGCTTTTTGCGCGCAAATAGATGATAGAGATTTTTCTCCCTACACTCTGCATTTTTATGCTTGTAATGTGCTGGGAAGCCCTAATGTATCTGCCAACACTTGTGTTGATGCCCCACAACTTCTGAGAACTCACTTTTTGTTGCTTTCTGTAGGCATAGAGTTAGTTTTCATTTAAGTTGGTTTTTTTGCAAAAAGTGTTCACATAGTTTAAGTAGGGGGAAAATTAAAAATTGCTTTCCGAACAAGTTATATTTTGAAAATTATGGTATGCACACTTAGTTTAACTAGTCCAAGTAAGTGGCCCAAGACCACACATGCATAAGCTAGTGTAGAAATTGTTTAGCTTAAATTCAATTTTTGCATTTAGGAAATTGCGAGACTAGGATTGAATCGCCAATTAGAGCAAGTAATCTCTACCACCTTTGTACCATTTGGTGACCCTAGGCAAGCATATGAACGCTCTACATTTTCTATTCGCCATCTCCCTTTAGTTAGTCACATAGATTAACTAGGAAGATTTGGAAGCGGCCCATTATTCGCAAATGTTTTCCATTTGAGCAAGGAACAACGCCACATAGTTTAACTAGGGGAATTTTGTAAAGGATCACCGATATATCCATATGTTAAAACTATGAGATTTTTCACCATACGAGCCCTCACCCACTAAGCAAAGAAAGCCACCTAAAACTAACTTAAAACAACTCACTAAATTCTCCCCATAGGGGCCACAAAAGAATTTATAGATTAAGTTAGGATCAAGGGGGTAGGCATCTAATAAGCCGCCTTGATCACACTTCACATTGAAACATAGAAGTTGTGTATTTAGGGAGCTTTAAAATCCACCTATCAGCCTACAGAAAATAAAACCCAAGCACGGCAGAGACCCGATTCACAGGGGGTTAGGCTTAGGTGCAGTGTGTGCGGTATCAGTTGGGGCTACCTGACCCAGATGATACATTAGTTGACTGCCAAGAAGCCCAAGACTCGAACGTTCACGTGGGATGGTGGTTCTTAGTGGCCAAAACTAGGGCATCCTTTATCATATAGGTGATGGTGCAGGCAAGCGCCAAACCCTCTACCCTTACCTTGGTGGATTCTCTTCGGCTGACTGGGGGCATCACCAAATCTTACGGGACATTGTGCCAACACTCACAAGAAATATTCTCAAGGCCCAATTACTTTTGAGTGTGTGAGGACGTAATAGGTCTTCTATGATTTTGAGTATCACGCGCAAACAAACAAAACCATTTTTTCTTGATTGATCACATAGATTAAGTTAAAGGGAAAATTCATTTAATTTTTGCTTTTTTTTTATGTATGTGGCCATAAATTTATCATGATCATAGAATAAATCCCCTCAAATTTTTCCAAAACCTAACCTGTTCGACACTCAAACGGTCCCAATGGAACCTCGTCGATCCAGGCGTCTTTTGGACCTCCCCCCATTACTGGGAGGGGTTCCAGTTCTTTCGCCATTTAGGCGTCAAAGATAGAACATTTCCACTATCATTGGTTCATCCTTTATTGGAGCAACCTTATTTGGGAACCCTAGTCGGTCTCCCAACATCACACCACACACCACTCCCCCCTCGACACCTAGGGGGCAGAGGAGTGTGTCCCATACGGGAAGCCTGCTAAATTCACAGCAAGGTACGTCACAAACTAACCCTCGTTCTAACCACAACTTCATGTCTTCACACGTTTCCATGGCGTCAACCTTTTAGTCACCCTTCTTAGCTGCATTGAATCTACCCGATTTAACCAAGCTCACGAATGACCCCATAGCACACGACCCCAATTGGCCTCCCATGCCCACGAAGCTCCCTTCGGATATACCAAAGTTCGAAGGCAAGCAAGCGAAAGACCCAGGTAATCATGTAATGACCATTCACCTATGGTACTCATCGAATAGTATGATCGACAACACTATTCGGTTGAGGCTATTTCAATGCACTCTTACGAGATAAGCCGTGAAGTGGTACGTGGAGCAACCTCCTGCTTCACATGGAACCTTTAGTGCCCTCGCTACCACGTTCCTCACATACTTTCAGTTGCCTATTCACCACGATTCGGGAATGGAACTACTGACTCATTTCAGAAAATCCCCCTCCATCCATATGTCAGATTATCTCCATGAATTGAGGCAGCGTCGCAGTTTATGAAAAGCGAAACTCGACGATCGGGTCCTCTCAGATTTATTCTTGAAAAATCTGACAGCGGAGATTTCAAAGGATGTGGCGCAATGAAACCCCACATCCAAAGAGAATGCAATCAATAAATCCCAACAGCTTGAACTGATCTATACACAGTCAGGATACATCTACAATATCTTGCATAATGCCCTACACCTGTAAACTTATCAATAATTTCCAGACGCGTCGAACTCTGCAGACGGACTGATTGGGTTAATGACCCAAGGGTACCTAGGCAACAACAGTCAAAATCCCGGTTACATACATAGTTCTACCCAGAACATGTTTCAACCCGGATTTCAAAGTCATCATATGCTGCAATAAAATTTGACTAATAAGGCGCAAGCGTATCACCAAGGAGGACCTTATCCTTCGGCTGAGGGTACTTAGTACGCAGGAAGAAACATTGATGGAAGAGCTCCCCCCAAACGGCCAGGTGCAAACACGGGACAACATTATGCTTAGTCCCAAGCACACAACCCACCTATGTAAACCAATGCACAGGTGAACTTCGTGTAGTCGTCCCAAAATCAACCACACCAGTATGATCAGGAGAACTACCCTCCTAACGTGGTTAAGAAAAAGACAAAAATCAAGCCCAAATGGAACCCTGGAGAAGGGGGAAGCAACCAACAATGCCCTACGTGATTCCAAGCTAGAGGTAACTCCAACCGGAACCAGAACCAGGAGCCAAGCAATGCCCAAAGGAAAGGAAAAAGGCCACCTTTGCGAACAAACCATTCATGTTCAATATGTGGTGAGTACGGGCACTATACTCACCAATGTCCTAAAATCCTTGAGCGTAAAAAGCTACAGAGTAACTGAGGCCAAGGAGGGTCTTCCCAGCAAACTGCGGTGATGTAAGAACCATTCCCCCATCAAGGGACGGTCAACACTCATCAGCAAAATCCAGACGATCCCGGGGAAGGCAGCCATGAAATTTAACTGACTGGGGAAGAAATATTTTTCCAAACTCGGAATCGCAGCTACGACACCCCACTAGACACCAATATGTCAGGGGCTAGTACTAGCACACCAACTGCACCTTTAACCATGCCAAAGATCCCTATGAAACTATTTCCAAAGATGGAAAAAGGACCTAATAGGAAAGAAGGTAACTACTCCAAAGCGGCCCATAATTATAGCATCGTGAATGATTTAGCTCAAACACCTGCTGCTATGTCTGCATTGGAGGTACTGTAGTTGTGCCCAAAGCAATAGAAAGCCCTACTTTCTGCATTAGGCGCTATCGACCCTACCGATACGCGCATGATAGCTTTTGATTTAGACAAAGCCACCCCTAAGCTTCCTTCCATGGTCGCATTCTAGATACCAGTATCGGTTCAGAATATAACTATTCACCGATGTGTCATTGAAGAGGGTGCATCGACATGCATCATGTCAAAAAATGTTTGGCAGAAGTTGGGTTCCCCCGAACTCAAACCTTCTGTCATCATGCTTAGAGCATATGACGGTCGTCCCTCGACTCCCGTCGGCCTCTACCAAAATGTCTCGGTCTACTTAGCCAGCAAGACGGTCCACATAGACATCAAAGTCTTGCACGCTAATTTGGATTACACCATACTCCTTGGGTGGAGTTACATGTACGCCATGTCTGCCATAGCATCCTCCATCTTCCGCATCATTATGTTCCCCCACGAGGATCGAATCATTACGGTAGACCAACTAACGCACAGTGAAAAGTGTCCCCTAACCAACACGGATGTAATTCTACCCTATGTAGATATAGCTATAGATGGTCTTTCACGGTACTAGGAATATGGCCCTGGCCAATTCAAACCGTCGTTCATCCTAGGGTCATTCCTAGGATATCCTCCCATTATCCTTGAGGCATCACCCGATGCCACAAGGGCCCCGATGTGCATGATGTCCACGTCAAGCACCAAGGTTAGTCAGGACACGGACTCGAGTAGTAACAACATAGAGGCATCGGCCATGGCTGCCTCTCTAGCCTACGCTGCCTCCCAAACCCCTTTCCTCTACCCTCCAGCTGGCTTCGTCTCCCAGCAAGTTTTGGTAACACTGGTGTTACCCAACATATCGTTGGTGTTCCCAGCTTGGTTCCTTGTTCCCCCTTCCAGAACAGGATCCACCAATGCTACTTTCATCGAGTTAAAGCTCCTCAGTCCCGAGGAGCCCCAACCTACCCAAGAAATGGTCAAAACTTCCCCCGCCAGGTAAGTTCCCATTGTGAAACTGGTTATCACAGCCAAGAAAACCACAAAAGGGGAAAGAAAAACGTGACCCCCACCATGCAAAGGGAGTCATTAGCCTGCGCTATATATGATGTTACAGGTCATCCTACCCACATATGTCTAGAGTTGGATGAGTTAAAACCACTCCTCGGCTAGAAATCAAACATCTCGACGCTGCGTTACCACAAAAAGGAACATGCCACAAAAAGTAAAGGAAAACCGTTGTGTACGAATCACGCATGCGCTCATTGTGACACCTATGGGCACTATACCCACCATTGTCCAGAAATACCACGATATAGGGATGATATACCATTGATCGACCGATCCTATCAAGAGGATCTCTCCATCCAGTCTATCAATGACGAGCCATGTACCATCCTATACTTACAAGAGGAACATAGATTTGTAGAAAGACCCCCAGTAATGCCCATTATACATTGTACGCTCTGCGATGAATGTGGCCACTACTTTGAAGAGTGTGCAACATTGGAACTCATTCATAAAGGGTATCTAATCGAAAGGGTTTACTACATGGGGCTACGGGAAACTCAATTAACATGCTCGTTATGTGCTGACAATCACCTATTAGAGGATTTTCACTACATACCTCACTTCTGGCTAGCCCTTGCTATCCTTCGCTCAACCATAGTTTTCCTTTCCCAAGAAGACGATATGGATGCCAAGTCCATAGGTAACTCCATGACCCAGGCAGAGGAGATGAGCGTGTCTATCATGTTCTTGTTAGCCGAAGAATGGCCTAGCAGGGAACCCCTACTTACCCCCAATGACACTTCGCAGCAGCGACCAACATGTATGTTATGAAAAAAGGCAGATCATATAGTCGTCCATTTCACTGATTTAGTAGCCTTTCGGCGCTGGTTCCCCATCAGACCTCGAACTAAACTAGATGGAACCTTAATATCAAGGATATTTTTCCTGATATGTCAAGGTAACCATTATGAGCGACATTGTACTTATGCCTTGCAGATTCGTCCCACTATCGACATGATTAATTCCATAGAGAAGAGATAGGACAATCTCCGGGAATGGCATCAAAAGTACATCGTCGGGTCAATGTCCCCACCACCGCAATGGTGTATCAAGCTTGATAATACCGTACACCAACCACACGTAACCCATACAAAGCCGAGGATGACATACAGCCTATGTGATATGAACGACCACCGATTCAACCAATGTAGAGAACTCAAGCCCCTAACAAATAGTCTATGTATAGTCTCTTCTCTCCCTTAGAAAATCTTCTCCAATCAAGAGAAGATCACACGCACTTATTGTCGAAGTTTCTCACACTTTCATCATATGTTTACATGTGTGCATCTCCCTAAGCTGAGAGTGGCTCGAGTGACGTTAAGTCTACCGTCCACCAAAAAGGAAGACAAGTCTAAACCAACGACGCGGAAATGGAAGCACAAAACGACCTCTTCTATGACCAAATTTTTCCAAGTGCCTACATCAGAGACAATGAGTAGTGTAGAATCTCACACTATCTACTCTATCAGCACTGTGATACCGTGCATGAACTGATGAAATAATTCAGGAACCTCTATGATAAGAACAAATTCCACCTACCGGAAATTGTCTATCCTGGTGGGAAACCCGACCTTATGCTAATACAGGACTCCATTACCAAGATCTTTCCCCTGCAGCATGCCAGTGACATAATTCACCACATATGACTTGTATCATTGCACGACCTAGATAGGATTCCAACTGCCCCCTCGTCCCAGGATTTCCACTTTATTCCTGTCACAAAAGACCAAGGTACCTTGCGCTTTTGCATTGATTTCCGTGAGATCCCAAACCTGCACGCCGCCATCAGACTCCTTGATGACAATCAGCCTTTGGAACAACGCCTAGTACAACTAGAGCTAGTTGATGAAAGTCGGCGACAATCGCTGCAACACAATGAGGCCCATAAGAAAAGGTTGAAAGCATCATTTGACCGCCACATCACCCCTCGCTCATTTACCAAGGGAGAATTAGTCCTTCACTACGATGTTGCAAAAGAGGCCTTAGGGCTAGGAAAGTTAGAAACCTTATGGAAAAGACCCTATATCATCAAACATTGCCTTCGATAGGGAGCATACATCTTGACGGAACCGGATGGGACCTACCTCACTAACCCCATCAACGACCTTTACCTCAAGAATTTATACCCATAAGGGCCCCAACAACCCTTTCCCCTATAGTTGGAGTACACAAAAACCTAATCACCAAAATATTTTTGACCCGAAGACTTATGTAAAAAAGCGCGCTCAAAGTGCCACCATGGATCACTAGCTCGAACCATATTTTGGATTTGCTGATGGAGCATCGCGATGGTCACAAAACTCAGCTGCAGCCACTTGGGCCATCTACCACCCCGACCGATCACTACTATGTACAAACGACATGTGCATCGGTCCAGCAACAAACAATCAGGCAGAATATGACACCGTCATCAGACTTATGTTCGAGGCCCTCCATCAAGGCATCCACCATATGCATGTCTACCTTGATTCCCAGTTAGTAGTCTTGCAGTTGAATCAAACATTTGAGACTAGAGACACACACCTGTTTAGAAAATATTTTTGTGCCAAAAGATTAAGCAGAAAATTTGATTACATTACATTTTCACATGTATTAAGGAATCAAAACCAAGCATTTGATCGCATAGCTAACAATATCCTAGACTGAAATGCATCGCGAATAAACCATCATACATAAAAAACCAAAAACATAGATATCCATTAGCATAACACAAAATATATAAACCGAAATAAATAGCACACCATGTAGAGCCACAAAAATATCTCTCATATATATATCAAAAAATATGTGTATTTGAGTACAAAAAACATTATCGCTGGCCCACTAGCCAGCCCGAAGATATAAAAGTCGTCAAAAAATAAGGGAAGCATCCTCATAATGGGTGTTTTCCCTGTGTACAAAACTACTCTAGGGGGGGTGCCCCCTCAAGAGGAGCACCTTGGCCCACCATTGCTCCTGGTGCCACCACCGGAGCTGCTGTCACCACTGCAATCGCTACCTGACTAAGAGTGGGACGATAATCCATCTCGCGGGCCATCACCGTCTCTAGCCAAACCTCCTTGAAGTCTTCCATGAAACCTCGAGCAGGAATCCCTTGGGTCAAGTGCTCCACTCGACCCCAAAATTCCTCTAGAACGACCACCTGAGCCACCAGTACTGCATTGCGTGCCTCAGCCGCATCTGCACGAGCTCGCTCGTCCGCCACCTCTACTACAACCGAGATACTGCCCACACCAGAAGGGCTAACACCATCCCCGCCAGGTCCACCGGCGCCACCATATGGTCCACCTGTGCCACCTCCCCCCCTGACCACCACGAGGTCGTAGCGGAGGATCATGACCCACCAATCGGGCCACTGGGTGACCTACCTCGCCAACATATGCAAAAGTAACCAAAATAATGTAAGTGTCAATAAAAAAACACATAAGTACATAAAAACTCAAACAAGTGCAGAAAAAACATAACTCATACCTGCAGGACCCCAAACATAACCGAAAGGGAGACCCATATCTGGATCACCCTGAAATTCCATCCTCGCATATGGGTAGGGCAAGACCATATGTGGGTTGGCCTCAAACCAGGCCTCTGTCGTGTCATTCCAATAACGACCCACCATGCCACCATCGCCTCGTGGCATCACCGGAGCCCACCTCCTCATGCGTGGCTCCCGCGGCCCCCAAATAGGTACCACCACAACTGGCCTCAGCATCACCAACCTATCATACATAATGCTGCATAGGATGCTAGCATATGAAAATGACTTGGATCGACGTTGGACCCTGTTTAGTTGCGACACCATAACATCAAAACAAAAGAGGGTGAAATCAAAAAAGTGCCTGCCCCTCAAACGACGTAAAACTCCCACCTACGGGCCTGATGCCTGATGTGGAGGAAACGACTCTACCAGTCGCACAATAATAGCCAGAGCACATCGCTTGAACACATCTGTCACTGATGAAATGTTGATGCACCCCTCAGTAAGAGGTGCATCACCGCAATTCCACCTTCGGAATTTGTCTAGGTTCACTCTCCAAGCAGGGAGTGGATACCTCAGAGCCTCACCCTGAGGCAGTAGCTCAGTCACAAAGTATATATCCGTCTCCGAATGGATAATCAAGTTCGTCCCCCGTAGTACAAACATTTTGTGCCTCCTGCGCTAATGCTATATAATGTAACGCAACAATCGATCCTGGGACCGAAGTAACATATTCTCAGTAAACTTCAAAAGGCCCCATGCGGCCAACTGGAAATGCGCCCCAACATCAACAGCTAGAGAAATTCGGATCTCAGGCCAATCTCGCCCTCTCCACACCAACCTACCAAGCCACACAGGCACCCATCAATACAGACAAAAACATCAAAACAGTAAAAAAAACCCAAGTTTTTCTATCACCCTGGCCTTTGCGTGTCTGTCTCTTAGACACGCGTGCCCCTGCGCGCCTGTTTTCTTCACAGGCGCGCCCTTGCTCGCAAAAAGGAGGGAACAACGCACTCCCATGCGCTTGTCCCTTAGAAATGTGCACAAGGGGGCCTCCTCTTTGCCTAGATTGCCAGCGCAATCTTGGGCAAAAAGTCCCTTTGAGGCTGTACAAACCCAATTTGTATGGCCCCCGGCAGCATCAAACTGAAAAAATTGAAATGCAGGATGTGATGAAAGTTACCTCGGCATGATTTCGCTAATCCTTGGTACACGGGCTGACTGCAATGGCAAGAAAGGCTCTACAATCACCTCTGATCTCCCAAAACTCAGCAAGTACAAATGAATAGGATTAGGGCCATAATCCCATATTTATTGCCCTTTTCTAGAACTTCGGAGGTCCATAACAGGAGATTAGAAGGTCCATTCCACAAACTGTAAGTTGAACCATCATCAGTATGCCATGACGAACGACTCTCCAGGAAAATTTTTTTTTCAGCGCCGACAGGTATGCACCCTCCCATCTTCCTTTCTAAAGTTCAAGTCTTTCAATAATATTTGATTAAAAGAAGATGCTTTCACTTAAGGTAGTTGTTTTTGTAGGAAGAACCTGCAAACCGTTCACAACACCATCCACTGAAAGTTTCGGTGCAGGTATCATCCTACTGCCAGCATGATAGATTCCGATAAAACTTTGCATATCCTAACATCATTTCTACATCGGAAATAAACCATAGGGTCCTCATACCTGACCATGTTTATCATCACCTCACCCTGCATATGATAAACGTCTGTGTTGGTCGGTAGAGCCTCCCCTCCATGGTGCTCGTTACCCAAAGTAGTCCATATATCATAGCACAAGTGATGCCATGGCCATACCATTTTAGTCTGGGAAGCACCTCATGCCCATCCATCTATCATGCATAAGGTCAAGTTTACCATTCAAACTCAAAACCTCCTTCCTGGACGACCAGGTTGTACAAGCAGATTGAAAGCGCACCTCTGCGCATCGCATTTGGCCCACCATACCTCCATCATCATAATCCCATCTGTGACATTTCTTCATCCACTTCATCAACCCCACACATGAGACCAACCAATGTGACCCCCACCCCCAGAAAAACATCATCCTCACATCTTCAGTGAGCGACCCCTTTTTCATGCTTTGGGGTACCCGTCTCTGTGTTTTGTACAAACCAAACCTCATTATTTTATTCTTTTGGTAAGTGTAAAAAGACTGAAAATGATGCCCTTCGCCGCTTCGCCCTCATATTTCATCTTTTCCCCCATGGCAACAGTCCCTCATTCCCCTTGGTTGGAGTATTTCACCCCCACGCACCCACCATCACCACATTCATAGCCAGTTCACACCCGCCCTGGAAGTCCTACCGACTCTAGGGATTTTTCCCTTCAGAAAAAACTATGACTGCCGCCAAGCTGCTAAAGTATACTCCGACCTTGGGCCACTGAATCCCTGTTATCCATTTTCAGTCACTTCTAACCAACATGCCTATGTTAAACCCATCACATCTAAGTCCTCGACCCCTCAGGTCGGTGACCCATGGTTCGGTTAAGGCTTCCTTTTTGTCGACCTCGACACCTATTTTCCAAAAAGGAAGCGGTACCTTGGATCACCCCTCCCCATGCAAAGGGGTATCCTCGAGTGGCATTGTGGGAGACATCATTGTCCACAGATGTCATTGATCCTCCTGACATTCTACTACAACAAAATATTTCATGTCACGATGGTATCGTACCTTACAACCATTGCACTTTGATTAGATCCATCGAAGACTCATGCCTCCATAAGCGTCTCTGACAACAATGCTTACATGGGTGGGTCCCAACCAGTACATATGCATACATTATGCAGTGATATGCCATAGCCATATTACACATATGGGTACCACATTCTACCTATCGTCAAAGAAAAAACACCCCTGAGGGCGTCAGCAGTCGTTGTTAACAACCACAAGCATCACTACCACAGTAGTGGCACAGACAACACATGTATTTGTCAATTTTGTTTAACTAGCCATAGCATCACGAGCATGGGACATGCTTGCCTCGTTGAAATTTTGTAAATATGTTGTATATTTTGTTTGCTTGCAGGGGGTCCCTTAGGCCATGGTTATCTCGGAAACTGTGCAAGGTGTTGTCAATTCCAAAATTCACGCAGACCTCTCTCTCTCTCTCTCTGCGTATGACACATAAAAGAAACTATAATGTATTTCGTCTATACAGTTCTTACTAGACCTCACACATTAGGGGGAAACTGATAACACTGAAAAATCGTACAGCAGAAGACGACATTAATTAATGTCAAGCCTAAGGATTTATAGGGCAGGAACACATTATGGAATTAAGAAGTATTTAAAATCTCTAAGGTTTTGAGAAAATTAGATTTGAACTAGTCTTAAATGCTACAATGCGCGCTTAATCCTTCGAGAAGAGCACCTTATGCACGCCTTTTTCCCGATAAGCGCACATTCCTGGAATCAGCAAAAAGTTGCTTTCCGGGACCACACCAAGCAAAGGATAGTTACTCCTTATATGAAAGTCACCTAAGGACATCCACCAGTGCCTCCTTAGACACTATGTGAGAAAACAAAGGAATATTTGGAGCACATAATGGAATAATATCTCTCCCTTGGGTGACTATCCATCATGTACCAAGGGAGGGAAGGAGGATTTGAAACTCCCCTATATAAAGCCACCAAGAGATGAAGAAATGGTGATCACATGGTTATGTTGGCCAAAGTTGCTGAAGAAAAACCAGCAGTGTATGACCCAGAGTTGGAGCCAAAGAGGACTCCATCATTGGCCACCCAACATCCTAGTCCACCATAGCAGAGAGAGAGGGATACTACATTAGAGGCAGAGCTTGGAAGGCAACATCCTTGCATCCAGACCTAGAGCCATTGCCTAGGGGCCCTTTGGCAAGTGGGTAAAATTTCTTCTCCATATCAAACGTTTAATAAGAAGAGGTCGTCTAGCCATCGTTTGCATTATTATCGTTTTGACTCTCTTTATAGCTTCTATATATTTGTGTTTAAGTTTTAGTTTAACCAAAGCATACTTTAGCACATTGTTTCCACTAAATTTTATCCTTTTGAGCTCCCCCACTTTCTGCTTGTTACCAATAGTTTAGAGAGTAGACCACACTCTTTAAGCTGGTGCGATTTTGTACACCCATGCGACTAATCCACCACAACGGTCGAGTTGGTTGGAAGGTAAAGAGTGAGATTGGTATGTGGCTCGAAGGGTTGAGTACTGGAGCGATTGAATAAGAGTCGAGGCCCAAGCAAGGTCGAGCAGTTGGGGCCCAAGAATGGTCAAGAGGTCGAAAAGGTCTACAGGTAGGGACCTCAGTGGAGTGTGCAAGGTGGTCCCTTATGGAAAGGCCGACCTTTATACTCACATTGATGGGACCTAAGGCCTTTAGGACATGTCAGACCGTGGTGGCTTCATGGGGTCATTCGACCCACGTTCCTTGTAATAAGGTGAAATGCCAAATTTCAGATGTGGGTGTGACATCACCTCGGGGTTGACATTATCCCGACAGATTCAAAATAAGGGATTTGAAAAATGGTTTAGGAAATTTCCATCCCAGGGAAACAAAGTATTTGGAGAGGGAGTTATTTTTTTGTCTCAGGACTTATATTCCCTAGAGGAATTTAAAGGGGGAACATAGGAAACTACTAGGATTTTATCTTTGGGAGGACATTACAAGTGGGTTAGTGCATGTGTACTGCATTGAAGCAAAGGACATCTCGTCACTTATCTCTGTCACCCTAGATTTTATACTACCATATCATCTTGAAGATTTTAAATGCAACTCAAAAGGGAGAGGTTGAGATATGACACTGAGGTGATGTGGAAATAAGGGACCCACACCTTGTTTTTTATGTGTTATATATACACATATATAATAAATATGATGTGGGACGACTATGTTGTAATGTACACATATGCGTTTTGGGTATGAAAATTGATCATGAACGAGTCGACAATTTCCATGCGGGAAATGTCATGGATGGACATGTGGGGTCAACGTGGGAGTCACATGGTAGAACAAGATGAGCAGGCATGATCTAATAGACCAATATTTATATGGACATAAAATTGATTTGGTGGTCGGATCGAGGAAAATTTTATATCATTGGAAAGGTATCGACGAGACAACCACAATGGGATGATCTGTTTTATGTTTTGAGATAGTGGGAGAAGATCAAAAAATTTAGACCCATTTCCATAACAGAACATTGGAGATTGGGTTAGCATAGTAACTACTCCTTCTAAATTTAGTATGGGCCAGGGTTAGTACAAGATATGTTCAATTGAATACCTTTGGATTGGATGAAATTATTATTGCACCCTTAGGCTCAATCCTAATTGGTGATTCTTTTGGCTTACAAACCTCTTTACCTGTTCTCCATTATCTAGAAGAGGAGAACCTGGTCCCATGTTTTATAACCAAGATTATTATTTTTTCATATATTAGGACATTTTTATTGAACACATTAAATATGGAAACACTTCCATGGATTTAATAGATCATAAAAGATCTAATAATATTTTATGGTTTTTGTTTCATGGGTGTGGAATCTTGGAATGGATTTCTTGGTATTTTTTTGATCATTTTCTTTTCCTTGGTTGACTAGATAATTTATGATTATAAAATATTATATAGGATTATAGTTTTCCTCTGTAGAATTGAATAAATTACCCTTTTATCTCAAATATATTATAGGATTCCTTACATTAGATGTTGGTGCTTGGGATTCCCTTGGTTCAACACCTTCATGTTCTTGTAATCATTTACGAGCCTTCCTAGATGGGCCACCCTATATTAGTTATTTCTTGTCAAATGGTGCCCATCCCAAGAATTTTCCATAGGAACATGAACCCTTGTAGCTTGAGATTTCATTTCAAACTTCATTCCCTACAATTTTGTATTTTTAACACTTCCCATTGGGGCTTCATCCCTTTTATCTGATAGTTTGTTATTAAACATTGCTTATTGTTGCTCACTTCCATATGATTTTTTTTTTTTTTTTTCCATTTTCATATTTAATTCATGCAAAATATTTCCATTAGAGGCAATGTGAAGCATATGCTTGGGCATTCATAGGGCATTCATAGACCACTTTGTATCTTTTGCATTGTTTGGCTTTGGTTAGATGTTACCTTATATGCTTGGGAAATTATTTTCTCGACAATGATAAGAACCCACCTCCCATCCTAATTCCTTCATTCCACCTTAACATGGAAGGGATATGTGTGTATAAAAAAAACTAGAGAAAGAGAAGAGATATTCCAAGTTAGGGAATTTTCACCATGATTAAAGTGTATGTGACTAATTTGGACAATGGTTGGTGTCACCCTCCACGGAAGCATTTGCATTAAGTCACCCATTTGTGTTCTTTGACTTGATAATTGAGGTTATTAAGTTTTGTTAGCACCAAAACCCTATCGAAAACCATGTTTTCTCCAAAAAGTCATTGAATTGTGTCTACATTCTGACATTGGTTGTTCCACTCCACATAATATCCTTTTATATGTGGTTATTTCCAAGTTAGCCTATGTATTTATTCAATACCAAGGGAAGTGGTGCATCCTCTTTTTTATAGCACATCATCTCAACAATTAAACTTGGAAGACTTTAAAACATGAATGCACTGCAAATTATTCAGTTATTTGGTTTTCTAGTTTTATAATTCTAATTTATATTACTTCTTTCACTTGCTTCATATTTTAAATTCAAATTATAATAATAATTATCTAATATCTCAATCTAATTTTAGGGAATGTATATCATCTACTACTTCAATAAATTGTTGAATATTACACATCACCTACAAGGAATTTATTTTATACTTAAAACATAACCTTATAAAAAATTATGGGTGAACTTGTTAAGAATTCTTTAGAAAGTCAATTTTCTATGAAATCAACTTAATTAATTCAGTCCCTGCAAAATTGTGTTCTCTATATTCTTTTATTTTATACTTAAAACATAGTCTTATAAACCAATATAGGTGAACTTGTTGAGAATTCTTTAGCAAGTCAATTTTCTATGAAATTAACTTAATTGATTCAATCCTTGAAAATTTATGTTTTCTATACTCTTAAATTAGAAAGATTCTTGATACGTTTCTCATGACTTACTTATGATGCATCCTTGGAACTCATATTTATGTTAGACATGGTGAAAGTTAGTTGAAGGCACAATCAAGTGAGTCCATGCTGATATTGAGTGAAAATGACATACAAGTCAGTCAACTTACTTGATATAGAGATATTTGACGTGAATTTATTAAAAGTTTAATGTTTATTGATAATAAGAATGAAGAATTTAAGAAGATAGGTCGATATCTTGAGGAGTAAACATTGGTAAAAAAATGATGATTCTAAAGTTGATGAAGTCAAGAAATTTCTTCGAAAGCAATTATGGAAATTGAGATAGATTAACCTTTGGAATAAGCTCATAATATAAATTCATGAGTTATATAATTCGATGAGAAATTAATTTTTGGGAAAAATGGATGGTTCGAATAAATTCAATAATATATAAAAATAAAAATTGATTAAAGAAACATAAATAGAAAAGTAGGGTTTATTAAATTTTTTGGGATAAAAATTAATGAGTACATTAATAGAAAACTTAGATGAGGCACAAATTAAGAGATCGTAAATTTAAAAAGTAGTTGGGATTCAATTTTAGATATCTCCAATAAGTAAAAATGATGAAAGTATTGAATTCATGCTTAACCTCCCTTATGGATAGTAGTTGTAATGTATTCTTCATGGCACAACCATTATTGGTTTTTTTCTCATCTTTTTATTTGCATTTCCCTTTTTATTGGCACAATTAAGTCCACTTGAAATTGGAATTGGTGACACTACATTGAACCTTTGCTACCTATTTCATATCTCTCCAAACCTCTTTAGATTTCCTTTAAATCACATAACACACAATAGTGTTCTCTACAATGGCAACTTTACCCATAAATTTAGTAAACAAAAATTAGTAGGTACAAGAAGACATTACTTGTTGAGCCGAGAGGCTCATTCTACAACTCAGTATGAGGGGATGTTTAAGTATGGCAGTGCTCAAAGTGGAGTTGACATGTGTCCTTGAAATACAAATAAAATACACTCTAAATAGAAGAATAATGTTGGTTATAATAAAAAAGGTAATTTTTTATGGTTAAAACGTTTGAAGCGGTCTCAATATTTTACAGTTTGGTCCTCTATATACTCTATATAGCAATCAAAACTACAATTTTAACAATGAAAAATTACACATTGTATTTTTCACTTGATTCCTCTTGGCTAATGTTGGATCCATGCTTAAGATGGATCTATACTAGTGGTAATAGAACCAAACACAATTAGCAAACCCCAACAAAAATCCCCATGATACCAATTTAGAGTTTGAAGTCCTAAATACGCAATAGGGCCAAAAGGGTGAACCCTAAATCCAAAGAAAGACACCCAACAATGCTGAGGAGAGTCTGCAATGTTTGTCCAAGGTTGAGCCATAGGTTAACTCCTCAAATGTATATACCAACATTGATGCTCCATGATCTAAACTCATCTACAAAAGATATAACCATGAACTTTTCTAACACCACCTCCAAATTTAATCCCCACACACAGAGCCTAAATGTCAATGATTGGAGTAGAATAATGAGGGAAACATATAGAGTGACTCCTCATCTTGTCAAAGCTTTTAAGTGTGTCTCTTGCGAACCATTTAAATCTTGTTACAGTACCTCATTTAAAAATAAGACATGGAACCTTTCAATGGAGTACCCCATTTAACTTGATACCCTTCATTTAAAGTGGAGCCAATGTTAACTCTAAAGTTAACTTCAATATTTGATTTTCTCACAAAGTAAAAAAAAAAAACTTAAACAAAATATTGCACTAAATTAATGATTTTTTGAATAATATCATTAAACAAATTAGTTTTAGAAACCATAAATATAACATAGATTAAATTATAATATAATAATCTCCCACCATTGCTATATGGGTTAATCCTTTTTTTTTGAAAGAGAACAATTCATTGTTACAAGTTCTTTTACTTTGTTATTAATGAATTATCCTAAACCCCAAAAAAAAATCTATTTTTTTTGTTTTTTTAAAGTTATAAGCTTTAATTTTAAATTTTTTTTTATAAATAATAGTGCATCTATTTTTTTTTTATTTTTTTTTTTTTTTTTTTTTTGCAATAAATACATTTAAAAAAACTTATACAAATGAATCTTTTAGAGAAAACTTATCATAACTCAAATAATGGAAATAGACAGCTTTAATTACAAATCAACAGTAACATTAGGGTTTGTCTTGCATTGGGTTGACTGGCATATTTCTTGTGTGCGCCCCTCTTTGTTATTAATGAATTATCCTAAACCCCAAAAAAAATCTAATTTTTTTTGTTTTTTTTAAAGTTATAAGCTTTAATTTAAAAAAAATAAATATAAATAATAGTGCATCTATTATTATTATTTTTTTTTTTTAATAAATACATTTAAAAAAACTTATACAAATGAATCTTTTAGAGAAAACTTATCATAACTCAAATAATGGAAATAGACAGCTTTAGTTACAAATCAACTGTAACATTAGGGTTTGTCTTGCATTGGGTTGACTGGCATATTTCTTGTGTGCGCCCCTGATTGCAGCTGTCAACGGAACAATAAAATTCAGGTATGAGCAGTACGGGTACTTTACATGCAGAATTCATATCTTGAGATAGAGATAAATGTGAGTGAATAGTGGACACCGCTGTCAGACAATCACAACATTCATCACTCTTGCAACATGCATTAGCGAGCGATCATGGAGTGGTAATTAATTCTGTGAGATCTATTTGAATGAACCATAAGGTAAAACAAAAAACGTAGCGGGGATAGCTCAGTTGGGAGAGTGTCATAGTGAAGATCAGAAGCTCGCGTGTTCGATCTACGCGCACCACAATGATTAGTTTTAGGGTATGAAACGCGTATAAATGGCTAGCATTTCAGAGAACGATTGGTTATTGGTTTAAGTAGGCCACTTTCTCAAATGTTTGTGTTGAAGTTAGTTCCAATGCTACAAGAAAAAATATCTATTCACTTTTCTTGTGTAACAATAAGTCTTGGGATGTTACAAAAACAGGCTCACCGCAATGATTAATTTTAGAGTAGAAAATGCGTAAAAATCGCTAGCATTTCAGAGAATTCACTTTTCTTCTGTAACAATAAGTCCTGCGATGTTACAAAAACACGCTCACCGCAATGATTAATTTTAGAGTATAAAACGCGTAAAAATGGCTAGCATTTCAGAGAACGATTGGTTATTACTTTAAGTAGGCCACTTTCTCAAATGTCTGTGTTGAAGTTAGTTCCAATGCTTGAAGAAAAAATATCTATTCACTTTTCTTGTGTAACAATAAGTCTTGGGATGTTTCATTATATAGTTTTTAATTTCTTCTGTAACAATAAGTCTTGGGATGTTTCATAATATAGTTTTTAATTTCTTCTGTAACAATAAGTCTTGGGATGTTACAAAAACACGCTCACCGCAATGATTAATTTTAGAGTATAAAACGCGTAAAAATGGCTAGCATTTCAGAGAACGATTGGTTACTGGTTTAAGTAGGCCACTTTCTCAAATGTTTGTGTTGAAGTTAGTTCCAATGCTAGAAGAAAAATTATCTATTCACTTTTCTTGTGTAACAATAAGTCTTGGGATGTTACAAAAACACGCTCACCTCAATGATTAATTTTAGAGTATAAAACGCGTAAAAATGGCTAGCATTTCAGAGAACGATTGGTTATTGGTTTAAGTAGGCCACTTTCTCAAATGTTTGTGTTGAAGTTAGTTCCAATGCTAGAAGAAAAAATATCTATTCACTTTTCTTGTGTAACAATAAGTCTTGGGATGTTTCATTATACAGTTTTTATTTATTAAATGTAGTTATCATTATCAACTTTTTCCATGAGATTTGAACTAATGATTTGATGGAGACTAAACCTCATGCAAATTAATTGATCTACACCTTGTGTATATAAATAAGTTACAAATAAGTTACATGTTCATCTTATTAATGGAATGAAAGATGACCTACATATATACACATAAGGGGAGATATAAGAAAGATGGTTATCAAATGACAATTTCATCAAGAGGGTAATAAGTATTTTTCTATTCAAAATTATGCAGGGAGGAAATCTCACTATGAATTGATATGTAGAGGACTTGTAATGTAGAGGATTCTTAGTGTGTACATATATAAGCTTAGAGGATTATCTCATTTGTTTCCTTTGTGCAAGGTACATTGTACATGGAGAAGTTATAAGTCACAAGTTCAAATATGGTTGAGTCCTTTGGGGTTAAAAATTGTTAGTATGGTTGATGGTTGAACTACTCTCTATCCCATCAAAGACATAAACATCTGAGTCAAACTAATTTTGAGTGAAATTGACATATAAACAAGTTAACCTACTTGACGTAGAAATATATTTTATGTACATTCACTAATGCCTTTGACAAAGGCATATTGATAGTGGTGTTATAGTCCAACTTGTATGTAATGATGAAAGCCCTAATCCACAAGGTACACCTCAAGGAAAGTAACCACTATCACATCAACAATATACTCCTTACGCTTTAGGTTGAATCTCCTTCAACTTGAGGGGTTATCCTTACTAGGAATACTAAGAGGAAGCTATGAGACACAAGGTGAAATTGAGAGTAGCCTAAGTAAAATGAGGTTGGATTTTTTAGGTTTTTTAGAATAAGTGATGGAGGGACCTAGACTCTCAATTCCAAATCCAACTAGAGAAATAGAGCCAAGGTGAATCAAATGGTAATAAGGTCAAGAAGAAGCTCTCCAAAATTTGATCTATTTTCTTCAAGGGTTAGGGTTTGAGACTAGAAGCAAGAGGAAGAATAGTTCGTGGCCCATTTAATATCAATAATGAATTCATGGTATGCAATAAGGGAAACTTCAATGAGAAAACCTTCACCATCTAAAATTAACTATGACTTGATGAAATTACTTAACTTCAACCAAGGAACCATAAGGAAAAACAAAACATGGAACCAAATAATGACCAAATCAATAAAGAATGAAGAAAAACCTTAAACTTATTTTTTCCAAGTGATAAAGTTATCCTTCAATTGATTTATGTTGAAAGGCATGTATAAAACTGGAACATCCCATCATTAATCCTTATGCATCAAAATGAGACCAAGCAAGCCTAAGCTTCAAGAATTGAGAGCATTCATTCATAAAGAAAGAACCCATTACATCATAAATGCTCTAAGAATGATATGCTAATTAAGCTCCATTAAGAGAAAACTCCTAAAAATCCAACCATGAGAAAAGATGAGGTAGTGAATCTCTTTATATAGAGTGATGCTAACTTCCTTTTATAATAAAATAATATATCATTTTAATCCTTAAAAAATGTATATATTTAATTATCTAATCTAATACAATAGTAAAATAAATGTGGTCAAGCCCAATTTGCCACATCTAGCCTGTAAAGGCTCCTAAAAACATGTATTAATGGTTAATGTTCCCTTGAGTAAGTGTAGTGCAAACCTCAAAATATGGTGAATTAGCCTTCCAAGTGAAAAAATTTCCAATGTATAGTCCCATGATGTAGAATGAATCCATGAAGAGAGTGAAAAGTACCCCAAGGTGTGATACACCGTGGCAATATTTTCTAAATATGGTCCTACAAAGAGATCTATGGAATTATCTTTTCTTCCTCAATATACCCTTGAGTCTTTCGTAAAATTTCACCATGCCTCAAAGAAGAGGCTCTTGTGATAGCAGAGGTTGTCAGAGAAGCAAGAGCCCATCACCCTCTTATGCATAATCGATAACATAGCATTAAACATATATTTATCATAGCAATACCCCTCTGAGGATCCAAAGAGAAATTGAGGATGCTAATAGGAAATCTAGAATTGAGTGTCAATTCATTTCCAATGAATAAGTCTTAGAACACATTGACAAATGGGTACTAGAATCGAGCAATAAAATACCAAGGAATACTAGATACTGGTAAGCGATGGACATCACCAAAAGGCATAATGGGTAAGGTACTGGTGGAGAGATCATAGGAGCAACAATTTTTATGCTTGGATGAGATGTAGAAACAAAATAGAAATATGGACATCAAATTGACAATAATGGGAATCAAGCTTCCTAATCTAAGATTTACAAATTTTTAAGAGGATACAGACCCATGTGATCTGTATGCGATCTATATGTAAATGTGCTTGAGGTAGTTTAAATTGCAAGTGTTAAAATTGAGTTTTTATTGAGCTTTTATGTTAAATTATTATACACATAAAACATGAATTTAAACTTTGAAATAGTAGAAAACAACAAAAAAATACACCATAAAAATAACCACAACACAACAAGTGATGAAGGAGTTCACCTCTCCCAGGCTATGTCTCCTGGTCCAGCTTTTAATGGCTTGGCCTTAAATCATTATGCTAAAAAATGGTGATTACATCAGTTTACTATGCTCCAATGGCTTCAAAACCCATTCCATTAGCTTCAAAATTGTCCAAAACCCCTGTCTACCCTCTCTCTGCTCCCAAAATAGTCAAAAAATGAAAAAGTTATGAGTTTCTCTGGATTTTTTGCTAGTCACTCTACAATTTCCCCAAAATCTGGCACCGTCCTACATTTTCGCCACCCTGAATTCTGCTAACGAAGTGCCAGTTTGGCAGAATTTGTGGGCCGGTTAAAAAGTCCGCCAAGGCTTAAGTTCTGAATTTTTAATTATAAAAATGGGCCCACACCATTCTCTGCCTCCGCGCCCACGGTTCTGTGCCGAAGTCATATGGTAAGGTTTGTTGGTGGGGTCAGGGCTAAGCCCTGGCCCTTTACCTCATTAATTCTTTTGCCGAAACTTTAAATAAGTTTTGGTCTGTTGGTTTAACAAGGACTAATGGCTAGCCCATCAGGTTAGAGCATTGCATTGTTTTCTAAGAGGTCATGGTATTGATTCCTGCGAAGTCTAGTTTGAAATTCCAACCAAATTTGGTGGCCCCCGTGCTGCCACGTGGTGGCCTCTGATTGGGCCACGTGGCAACCTGTGGTTGGCCACCAACCCACCAATGAAAATCACCCAAATCAGCGCCAATGACCTTGTGACAAGTGGCAAAATATTATTGGCCCAATGGAGCCTAATCAACCATGCCCAATTAGTAGGCCCAATCAGCTGTACAGACTATTGACTGGGCAGCCTGCACAACATTTTCCTGTTTGGGAAAACAAACATAACTCATTTATGGGAGCATACATTGTCGATTTTCTGCAAAACTAGTTGCAACAGATTCAGAATGACGATATCTATGAAAGCACATAGGTTTTGATCCATTCCGACAACTTTCATTTTGTAGCACATTTTGTAGCACCAGATCACTCCTCCCCACTGGAAGCTTTTGGACCCTAAAAGATCACTTTCAATTGTTTAGTAGATGAGAGTACAGTTTCCTCACCTTTCCAATCTTGATCTATTTGGATTTTCTTGGATTTGCTCCTTTGAGCCCCACACGAAGGTACTCAACATTCCCTCATTTTGAAGTCCTTGTCCTTTTGTCAAGAATGGTGTCTTGCTATATTTATTCAAGGTATTTAGGAAAGAAATCCTCAATAGAAGGAATCTGAACATTCTCTCCTTGATCGTCAATCAAATGAGGCTCATACAACCTTAATTTCTCAACATTAACAACAACATAAATTTTCATATATGAAGGAAAATCCAACCTAAAGGCATTGTCACCAATATTTTCTAAAATTATGAATGGACCATATCGAATTGGTTTCAGTTTTTTACCTTATCCTTGAATCCTTTCTTTGCCAATGTGAAGCCAAACTTCATCACCGACTTGGAAATTATGATCTACACGATTCTTTTCGTGCCTTGTTTTGTACTTGAGTTAGCTCTTTTCCAATTTTTCTTGAACTGCTTGATGTACCAATTAGATTTGTTCAATGAAATTTTTAGCTTTGTCTATGTCACTATGACAATCAATAGAAACATCTTTTCCAAAAATAAAATCCAATGGAGATTTAGGCAAGTATCCCAAACATGCCTCAAATGGTGATGTTTGAGTTGAAGAGTACTTGGCCCGGTTGTAAGCATGTTGAATATAGTGCAAATGTTCATCCCACAACTTAGGACACTTGTTGCAATAATCGCGAAGAAAATGTATCACCGTCTTGTTCACCACCTCTATTTGACTATATGTTTGTGGATGAAATTTTGTGCTCTTTTTCAATTTGGTGTCCATGAATCCGCACAAGCTTGACCAAAGGTTCCCAAAAAAGTGAGAATCTCAATCACTAACAATGGACGTGGGAAATCCAAAATGCACCCACACATTCTAAAAGAATAACTGTGTAGTTTGTTCAGCTGCAATTTTCTTTTTACACGGCATTAAAATACACATTTTGTTGAACCTATCCATGATTACGTAAAGATAATCATGATTCTTTTTTGACATAGGAAGACTTCCAACAAAGTCCATAGAAAGAATCTTCCAAGGATGAGAAGGTACTAGAAGTGGTGTGTACAATCCTAACTTTCTATTTCTAGGCTTACTGACAACACATAATGAACAACCTTTAATAAAACATGACACACGTTCAATCATATGAGGCCAATAACAATACCTATATAGTTGTGCCACCGTCTTACCTACGTCGAAATGACCAACAATAAGAGAAGTATGTGCCTCTCTTATAATGTTGACTCTTTCTCCCCATGGAATACAAAACTTACCAAGGTGGTACAACAAGTTATCATGCATATGATAATCCAATTCCTCTACTTGGTTCCCTTGAATCAAAGTCACATATACGTCTTGAAAATCACTATCTAAAGCATATTGTTCAACATAGCTCTCATGCAAAATAGAATTATGCTTAAGAATAGTAGCATCACAAACAATATGCATAGAAACCATATCAACAACTTTGTTATAGATTCCTTTTTAATACCTTATCACCAAGTGGAACTGTTGAAGAAACCCATCCATCGAAAGTGCCTTGATTGTTGCAATTTTGTTTCTGATTGCAAGTATTGTAATGGTTTATGATCAGTGTGAATTATTGTTTCCTTACCCATCAAGTAGTGCTTCCACTTTTTCACACTTTTCTCTAATGCATACAATTCCTTGTCATATGTAGGATAATTAATCACTGCACCATTAAAATTTTCCAAATGAAGACAAATGGCCTTACCATGTTGCATGAGGAATAATCCCATGGCATAGTCTCTTGCATAAGTCTGTATCTAAAATGTCTGTCTCAAGTCTGGAAGTGCAAGTAATGGAGCTGAACTGATATTCTCCTTCAATGCATCAAATGCATTTTCTTGTTTACCTCCCCACTAGAATACCTTCTTCATGCTTGTCAATGCATGAAATGGAGCTACGACAGAAGAGAAGTTAACAATAAACTTCCTCCAATATTGGGTTTCTCCCAAAAAGATTCTTACCTCTTTGACTGTTTTGGGCTTTGTCCAATTCAAAATGACATAAGATTCAGAGGATCTATTTTCAATTTACCTTTTCCAACAATATGACCCAAATACACTAAAGAAGTTTTCCCAAACTCACACTTTTACATCTTTAAAAACAATTGTTCTTTCTTAAAGACATATTGTACCTTTATGACATGCATGACATGATATTCATGAGATATACTGAAAATCAAGATGTCATCTAAGTAGACTATCACAAAATCATCTAGAAACAACCTCAATACATCATTCATCACACACATGAAGGTAATAGGAGAATTGCAAAGACCAAAAGGCATAATAGCCATTCAAATAAACCTTGTTTTGTTTCGAATGTTGTCTTCCATATGTATCCTTCAACAATTCTAATTTGACGATAGCCACTCCTTAAGTCCAACTTAGTAAAATACTTAGAATATTTCAATTGATCAAGTAAATCTTCAATTATAGGAAGTGGGTAATGGTTATCTACCGTAATCTTGTTCAATATACAGAAGTCCACACACATGTGCCATGTTCCATCCTTCTTTGGCACCAAAACAATAAGTGACTTGAATGGTGAAGTACTTGGTCTGATGATCCCTTTTTCCAACAACTCTTGAATTTGCTTTATAATTTCTGTACTTTCCATCACTGACATAATGTACATGCCAATGTTAGGAAGAGGAAAATTTTGTTTCAATTGTATTTCATGTTGGATTCCCATCTTGGGAGGCAATCCTTTGGGCTCTTAAAACATCTCATCATATTGATTAACAACCTCAACCAAATCATATTTCAATCTTGAGTCACAACCTTGAAAAGCTTCATTCTCAACATCATTCTTTTGTTTTACCATTAAAAGCACAAAATTCTTGCTAGAGTTAATGAGTCTCTTCATTTTTTCGACATTTATAAGTGAAAGATTGAGTTTCCGTCAATGTTCTCTAACAATTTACTCAATACCATATTTGAAAAAGTGATATTTTTTTCATGGCGATGAAAAATAGCTTTGCTATCATAAAAATATTGGCTTCCCAAAACAATACTGGAAATATCTAGTGGAACTACATCAAGTTCAACTTCATCAAGAAAGTTCGCTATAATTTTAAATCTAAATATGCATTTCCTCGTCACTTGTAAGTTTTCATTCTTGCATATTCAACCTAAAGAATACGGTCTTGGATGAGGAATGGTCTCTAAATTTAACTTCTTAACTAAGTCTTGGAAAATCAAATTTTCTTGTGAACCACTATCAAAGAGTGTATCAATTTTGATATGCTTTGAAATAACCTGAATATGGAAAAGTTAAATTCTTTTTTTCTCATCTTGAGTATCATTAGGACAATTTGAAGAGATAGTGCTTGCTACGTCCTTACCTTTCATTCCCATTGTTGTGATATTTGTTTCATCTCCCGAATCAGAGCCTAAGTCATGTTGTGTAGTTTCAGTTTTCTTTTGTTTCCTTTTGTTGTTAAAATTTTTTGGTTTCATCCGGGGATGAAGCTTCAAAAAATGAGCTTCATCATGACCCTCTTTGCAACAATGTTTGCATGTTAATTTTTATCCTTCCTTCTTGACGAATGTATTCTTCTTTCCTCTCCCTTTGAATTTAGTCTTTCCTTCATCTCCACTTTGAAATGGATTTTTGCTACCCTCTTGTGAAATGTTTTTCCCTCTTGATTCAAGATGTGTTTCCTAAAAACAAACCTCATCTAAACCCCCAATATATTTCAAAAAGGTGTCTTGTGATGACAAAGTTGCACCTAAAATTAGAGATCTTCTTCTAAACTCTTGGATGTAACTTTGCACACTTTGATCTTTTAGTTGTTTAAAATTCTACCAATCCATAATAGCCTTCTGCATATAAGCTAATGGATAAAATTTTCTTCTAAATGTAGCAATAAAATATATCCAAGAGGTTGATACCTTAACATGCTTTTGGCTTTGCACAATATCAAAGCAACACTTTCCAACCTCAATGAAGCCAACTGGATATGTGTTTCATCATCTTTGATGTTCTGAATCCTGCAATAAACTTCAAGTTGATGAACCCAATTATCATGTATTTCAGCATTCACTTCACCATTATACATAGGCAGTTCAAATTTGATATCAAGTTTTAATAAGGGAGTTTTACCATGAACCCTTCAGGTATGTGGAGGTGTTTGAGTAAAGGTTGTGGTGGAAGAGGATGAAGATGAAGGTGAGGATGGAGGTGAACATGATGCTGTAGAAGAGAGTGGTTTATCACAATTTCCTTTTGAAGGCTTATCATCATCTCCTCCTTTTCTTCTAGAAGAGTCCTCTCCTTTTGAAGGCTTGAAACTTTCACCCTGCAATCTTGAATTTCTCTCTTCCTAAAGAAATTTCACCATTTCAGTCATGTCTGAAAGTCTTCTCATCCTCTAAAATATTATCAACTCCTAATTCATGAGACAGTCTTACTAAAGTTTTAGGTACAAATTGACGTGAAACTTGTGGTGGAAATTAAGGAAAATGGGTTCTCCTTATCATTGTCCCAAATTGAGAACCTACACCCACAAGATTTCCTTCTCCTCTCTTGAGCTTCAACCTTGCAAGCATAAAAAACACTTTCAAACAATTAAATCCTCACAACAACAAATAAAACCAAAGCTCTGATACCAAAATTTATTTGTATGCAATCTATATGTAAATGTGCTTGAGGTAGTTTAAATTGCAAGTGTTAAAATTGAGTTTTTATGAGTTTTTATGTTAAATTTTTATACACATAAAGCATGAATTTAAACTCTGAAATAACATAAAATAATAGACAAATACACCATAAAAATAACCACAACACAACAAGTGATGAAGGATTACACCCCTCCTGGGGTACATCTCCTTGTCCAACTTCCAATGGCTTGGCCCTATATCATTATTCTAAGAAATGGTGATTACATCAGTTTACAGAGCTCCAATTGCTTCAAAACCAATTCCATTAGCTTCAAAACTGTCCAAAACCCTTGTATAGCCTCTTTATGCTCCTAAAATGGTCAAAAACTGAATAAGTTATGAGTTTCCCTAGCTTTGCTCCTAGTCGCGCTACAATTTCCCCAAAATCCAGCACCGTCCTAAATTTTCGCCCTGAATTCCGCTAATGGAGCACCATTTTGGTGGAATTCCACTGGAATTCGTGGGGCGGTTAAATTTTTTATCAAGGCTTAAGGTCCAAATTTTTAATTAATGAAAATGGGAACACACCCTTCTCTGCCTTCGCACCCACGATTCCGTGCCAACGTCATATGGTAAGGTCTTAGCCCCGACCCCTTACCCCATTAAATCTGCCACCAAAACTTTAAATAAGGTCTGGTCCGTTGGTTTAACAAGGAACCAGTTAGCCCATCTAGTTAGAGTGTTGTGTTTTTTTCTAAGAGGTTGTGGTATTGATTCCTGCAGAGTCTAGTTTGGAATTCCAACCAAATTTTGGTGGTCGTCATGTTGCCACGTGGCGGCCTCTAGTTGGTCCACATGGCAGCCTATGGTTGGCCACCAACCCACCAATGAAAATCACTGGGAGCATGTGGTGTCGGTTTTCCACGAAACGAGTTGCCCCAGATTCAGAATGATGAGATCTATGAAAACAAATAGGTTTCAAGCCATTCTGACAACTTTCATGTTTTAGCATATTTTTGAGCACCAGATCACCATGTGTCACAATATAGATAAATTCCCCCACTGAATAACTATAAATGATTGTAGTTAACAACACCTTGGTTTTTGTTATTTTGGTGATAAATATTGATAAAAAAAATTTCAATCCTACAAAATAATTTACAATATGTTTAGTAAGTACTATACAATAAGATTTTTAATCAATTTCAGGCATTTCATTCGGAAAAAGGCATAATGTTATTCTTAAGCATAACATGACTATCTCATGTTATTTGTTTTGATATGATCTAATAAAATTTTGCGTCTAGTTTCAAGGAAAAAATTATTCAAATAAAAAATTAACATTATGATAAATTAAACAAATTTCATATCTATCAAATTCAAATTAAAAAATCCATTTTAAAAAGTTATTATTTTAATTTTTTAAGTTAACCATATTATTTTAAAAACACAATTACAGATACATAAATGCAAAATTACATATAATATAGATTAATTATGCTGTTCATATACACAATAATTCCGTTCAAAGTTATAAGTTGAAGTTCACTGTTTTGTTTTTATAAGTGTGTATTTTTACACCGAAGGTGTTCCTTTTATGAGATTGATTGGGAAACATTGTTCATCCCAGCCAATCCCTGTGCTCCACCTATTGCCCTTCTGCCCTGTCAAAAATTGACACTTGGCAGCCATCCATCCCACCGTGCTACTCTCAACTCCTTCCCGCACGTCATTTCCTTCCTTCGTCCATGCTGCTGTCCAATCGTCCCGCGCGTCAGCTCCTTCGGTGTCCCGTCAGCTCATTTTAATGAGAAATGAGCAAGTACTAGTTTATTAATATTTGCACTTTAAAATCATTATAATAATAAGATATAGACAACGTATTGTTGTATACAATGTATTAAAACCAAACTCATGCACTATAATATAAATAGAATAATCATGAAAATATGAGACTTTAGAAAGAAAGTGTTACTAGTGAAAATCAAGAGATTATGATATTCATTTGTAATATTTTTAATTAAATATTTGAATGATCTTTAAGATCAGCTTTCTTTTTCCTATGATTTATATGAGAAAGATAAATTATAGCATCAAAAACTCAGATTAAAATATAGTTATTACTATGTAATAAATAATAATTATAAAATAAAAATAATAAAATAATGTTTATGTAATTGTTAATGGGTATTAATGATAAGTCATTTCTTTTCTAAAAATATGAATTATTATTCATAATATGTATTTATACATATCTATTACACTCAATAAATCATGTTTTTGACATTTATTTTGAAATTAAAGAATAATTATTATGGCTGATATGTTTGGCTCTTATTAAAAATTCAATGTAATATATTTATGATTTAATATTGGAAATTAAAATTTATTATTTTTTTAAAATAATTTAATTTATTTATGTTTAATTCGAATATTGCTCACTGCTTTGGAATTTGTGTGATACATTTAAAATTCAATGTAATATTTTTATAATTTAACATTGGAAATTAAAAATTTTATAATTTAATATTGAAAACTAAAATTTATTATTTTTTAAAAATAATTTAATTTATTTATGTTCAATTTTATTATTGCTCACTGCTTTGGAATTTGTGTGATACATTTAAAATATTTATATTGTGATGCATTTAAACTTTACTATATTTATCTCAACACACAACAAGGGATAACATGTAGGCATGAAGGACAAGATGATCTTCATATCATGACAACTTTAATTATATGTTAATTTATTTAAAATTTATATTTTGATGCATTTAGGATATTGCATGTTTGATTCTCACCAAAAATTCAATGCAATATTTCTATAGTTTAACATTGGAAACTAAAATTTATTATTTTTTAAAAATAATTTGATTTATTTATATTATTTTTTTTTGTAAATTTCGAAGTACCTTTCTATTTTCTATTTTTTAAATATAAAGTTGATATACATATTCTACTGTATATGGTAGCCTCAACCTGCCCGAAGGAAACCAGGAATGTTGGCCACCTCAGAGAGTTAAAAGCCAACCAAAATTGGTATTGTTTTTTCCTTCTACTTACAGCTATCACCACTTTACTATGTCCATAAAAGTTGCAAATGAAATAGAAACTATAAGTATTATCCACCAAAAACATAAAATCTATAAACTGAGAAATTTTATCCATCGGAAGAATCCACAGGTTCTAGGTCCTTTGCAGTAGACCCTGGCATCTCCGCTTGTTGCATGATTTGGAGCTGATGCTCAATCCTCCCAATTCGAGCATTTGCTTGGATCTGAGCCTTGGCCATCTCCCAAATATCCTGTTTTATCTGTTGAAGTTCAAAGAGAACCGAGGAATTGGCTTCCTTTTCTTGCATGCTCAACATTGCCTTTGCTAGTACACATTTAAATTTCCAATGTATCTTAACTGATTGTTGAAATAGAGAAACTCTTCCTCTTGTATTTCTTGGGTTAGAAATAAAATCCATTCTAGCCTCTTGCTCTTTGAGATCGTCATCTTCATCATCACTTTTCCTCTCCCAACCCTGAATAATTTTTCGAATATGAGCTGGATTCCCTGAATCATAAAGATCTGCAATGTTTTCAAGGATTTGCTTATTACTCTTTCTACCTCTTTTACTTGGACCTGCAATCTAAGTTGTTTGTAGCTTCTTGCCTCTACCTTTTTCTTTACAATTACCAGTTTGAACTTTTTCCATTCTGGCCTAACAGAGAAGGTCTATTGTAGAGATTAACAGAGACCCTGTATAGTGAAAGGGATCAATTTTATGAATCTTAGAATCAGTAATAAGTGCCGGATGATTCACCATTATCTAAGAAATCAAATATTGCTTGCCAGAATCAGAATTACGAAAATGGTCAATCATTCCAAACCCATTCACGACAGTAATCCACATTTGATTTAACGAAAGGAGGGGTTTAAAAGAAATACAAGTTTGGCCGCACAATTGGTTTGGCAACCCTTTACTCGGAATGACCGAATTAGAAACAGTGCCCCGATTACAAATACTGAACCTTTGAAATTGAGACAAAAGAAGAGAATAAACACATACATGCTTCGACTTTCCATTCGAGACAGAGATGCACAAGTAGTTTAGGGAAAAGCTGGTTTGGTAGTAAACACAGTAATGCATACAAATAGACCTACCAATATTCATAGAATACATGCATGTCTCCTCTCTCCGGTACTTTTGGATGTTTTGAAAAAACTTTACCTGGCCTTTCATGACAATAAAAGAGAAATTCCAAAACATACATACACACCCCTTGAAAAAACTCTGAGTCAACCAAGGAAAATTAAAATTACTAAGATTATGTCAAATAGGGGCGGGAGGGCTACGAAAGCATGGTTCTATCTCCAGATCAACCATCTCTACCATTACATGCAAACCAGTGAAATATAGGAAAACAAAATATGACCAATTCCTTTTATTGCAGATAGAAAACATTGCAGAAACCCCTGTAAAATCATCTTCTTTCATTGCCAGAATGTTAAGTGGAAAACTGAACTGTGAAGCTAGAGTGATGAAAGCCATTACATACCAAGTATTCCTCCACTTGTGTTGCTGAGTTCCTTCTCCCTGCCAACCTTCAGACGCAGCGTCCGTCTGAGTTCCTTCTCCTGTTTGAACGATAACCTTACAGCAATAGCAACTTACCCTATTAATTTTCCTTCCCCGCTGTCGGCGTACATTCCCATTTACTGACACGCTTTGATGACTCGGGACAACTCACTTCATGATCATTAAATGATGTTCGTGGGGAGGATCACCACCTCATTTCCATTATCCTAGTGCATGATGGCCGCCTGACATTCCCCACCGCGTGGCGCTGTCCAGCTCCTATCATCTCCTTCTTGGCACCCCGATTGGGGTTGAGATTGATCTTTTCCTAAGATAATCTGTAATGAGTGTAGCTCTACCTCCCAGGCCTGGTGATGTTGATTATATCCAACTAATGACCCTCATTCTTATAGCCCCGATTAGCCAAAAAATCAGCTGCCTCATTGCCTTCTCTACGAACATGTTTGGGTATTACATAATATACTTGATGAGGAATTGACCAATTTCTTGAATTAATATTGCGGTGCGCTAACTTTGACTGATTCCATCCCAATGAGTGCCTTGTTGAAGCTTTTGTAATATCCCTGCTATCATTGTCGAGTCTCCTTCTATTATGACTCTTTGGTAATTCTCCCGTACTGCTATTATTAGCCCCTGTTTGACTGCCATTAATTCCACTTCATTATTTGTTGCAAATCCAATCACCATTGCATATATCCTGCAAACAGATCCTTGGGAGTTTCTGAATATGCCTCCTATCCCTGCTTGTCCAGGGTTTCCTTTAGAGGTGCCATCATAATTTAATTTCAAAAAGCCCACCGGTGGTGGCTGGAAAGTTTTTAATATATTCTGTTGTTGGGGCTTGAACTTCCATAATGATGCAACTAGCATTTGGGGTTTTAAGTTCAGTTTTGCTAGAATTCTTCCCTCCCTATCATTCACTGCCCAGTCTTCATCCAACCACTTTTCTACCAATATTGATTCACGGATATTTTCCACCATCACCTTCCAAATCTGCTCTACATTCCTCTCTTCCCCTCTAAAAATTCTGTGATTTCGTTCTTTCCATATCCCCCAGAGTATAAATCCTACTGATAATATCCAAGCACGACTAAGGAATTTGCTTTTATACCCTTCTTTTCGCCATTTATAGATAGTTTCATTTATGCTTGTATTGTCTCTATTTGTTTGTTCAAAAATCATTTCATTGTGATTCCAAATATCCTTGGCCAGTTTGCATGTATTAAATAAATGTTCAATAGTTTCCTCCTTTTTACACATAATGCAGATCGATGGTCCTTGAATCCCTCTATGCTACAAATGATCCCATGTTGAATTTTTCCTATGACTTAATAACCACAGGAAATATTCTACTTTAGGCCAGAATTTCGCTCTCCATATTTTATTCCAAATTGGTACTGCATTATCCTGGTGATTATTTGATTTCAGATAGTAGCCTTCTTCTATTGTGTATATGCCTTTGGTTCTATAACCCCATCTTAAAATATCTTCTCCCTGTGTAGTTACCAATTTTTTGGTTTTCAATTCTTTATCAAAATTATCCCTTTGTGCTGTATCTGGGGCATTTCTCCATTGCCCTTTTCCTTTCCATTTTCTCCATTGAACTTCCTCCTCTCTACTCCAATAATTACTTACTGATCTTTGGTTTGGTATATTTGTAAATAGGAAAATTTTCCCTAGGTCTAGCCGGCTGAAAAGTTTCTCTCTTTGTTGCCACGATTCCTCCCAAAAAAGTGTTGTTCTTCCTCCTCGTATTTCCCAAAATCTATGCTATCTTATTAATTTTCTATTACTAGCTGCTAGATTCCAGATATTCAATCCTTTGGGGGTAACATCTATTTTCAGTTTTCCCACAATTGTTCTAGGCATTTCATATTTCTTTTCCAAAATAAGTTTCCAAAGATCAGTGCCTCCTTGTATCCATCTCCACCATAACTTGGCTCCAATAACCTGATTAAGAACATATGGGTCTCAAAGGCCTAATCCCCCTGCTTTTTTTATTTTGATGAGTTTCTCCCATGATAGGAGAGCCCATTTCTTCTTATCTTGAGCTCCTTGCCAAATAAATCTTTTAAAGATGTTAACCATATTATTGCAAACAGTTTTTGGAGCTGCTTTGCCTGACAATTGATATATTGGAATTGCTTGAAGAACAGATCTAAGAAAAATAACCCTACTTGGGGTATTCAACGCTCTGAAGGCCCAATTCTGAAGACGTTTATGTAGACTATTGAGCAGATCCATCCATCCTGCAACATTGAGTGAGGACTGATTTAATGGAAATCCCAGATATTTCATTGGGAAGGTTCTGGTTGTAAATCCCAACGTCCTTTCAAGGAATCATTGTGTCGCATTATTGGTGTTAAAGAAGTAAAAAATTGATTTATCATTTTTTATCAGAGTTCTAGATGCTTCCATGAAAATTTTAAGGATTTCTATAATAGCTTTTGTTTCCCTTAATGAGGTTTGACAAAATAACATAATATCATCAACGAATTGCTGATGCGAAAGAGTGAGATTCCTACCCCATAAATTCAGACCTTTCAAACAATTGGTAGTTATTTTGGCTTTGATAAGATGGCCGAGACCTTCCGCTGCTATGATAAAAAGGAATGGTGAAAGAGGATCACCTTGCCGTAGACCTCGAGTTGCATTAAAAGGTTGGCTTGGAGCTCCATTCACAAGGATAGAAAAATTCGGAGATGAAATACATGACATTAACGATTGAATCCATCTTGAATAAAAACCAAAAGCTAACAATACTTCCTTCAAGTACAACCAATTTAAACGATCATATGCTTTTGAGAGGTCTAATTTAACCAACATACCTTTAATTTTTTGAGTTTGCAGGGAGTGCATTGCTTCTTGTACTGTCACTATCCCATCCAATATCTTCCTTCCCTTTACAAATCTAGTTTGTTCAGGTGAGATGATGTTGAGGAGAATTGGTTTTAATCGGTTTACCATTATCGTTGAGAGGATCTTGTAAATAGCATTACAAAGAGATATAGGACGGAATATCGCTGGAGTATTTGCATGAGATTGCTTTGGTATTAATGTGATGAGCATTGAGTTCAATGCTGGATATACATTCTTTGTTTGCCTAGTTTCTTCTACTAGTTCCTAGATCTCCTTCCCCATGAATGGCCAAGTAGTTTGATAGAATTTTGCTGTGAACCCATCTGGTCATGGGGCCTTGTGTTTTGGAAGATTTTTGACTACCCCTTCCACCTCCTCCATGGTAATTTCTCACATTAGGGCTAAGTTTTGATCTCTGCTAACTTTAGACGGAATATGAGTAGTTATTCTCCGAATATTTGCTTCTCTATTATAGTTAGGTTCAGTGACCATGTCATTAAAATGCCTTACTAACATATCTTCCATTTCATTATGTTGGTAAATTCTATTGCCATTCTCGTCTTTCAAGGAAAAAATCCTGTTATGTTGCCTTCTTTGTATCAAATATTTGTGGAAAAAACTTGTGTTTTTTCCTCCTTCTTTTAACCACTGTACTCGTGACTTCTATTTCCATAGTATTTCTTCTTGTTTTCTCTACTCCTCTAATTCACTGAGTATATTTCCTTCTTGTGTGGCAAGTTCTTCCATGTAAAATCATTCGCTGTTGGTTTTGTTTCATTCTTTCTTGTAGCCATTGCATTGTTGAATGAATATTCCCAAACTCAGATTTGTTCTAGAATTTGATTTCTTGTTTTAGATATTTTAGATGCATCTGAAATGTATGAATTCTATTCCACCTTTGTATATTTGTAGCTTTCCACCATTGCTTAACTTTTTCCAAAAAATTTGGGTTCCTTAGCCAAAATAATTCAAATCTGAACAACCTATTTTTTGGGCCTTCTATAATATCAATTTCTAAGCGAATAGGCCAATGGTCCGATCCTAAGGATGGTAATATTTTTGCTTCATAGTAAACATTTAAGTTTACAAAGTCCTTCGAGGCTAAAAATCTGTTAAGTCAAGATGCTATTTGATGAGTTTCCCCCCTTCTATTATTCCATGTAAAAACTCCATTAATTGGTGGGATGTCTAATAGTTTAAGGTCCGTTAAAATATCCCTAAAGGCCTCCAATTACGGTTCCTCTCTTCGTAGACCCCCTTTATTTTTTGTGAAATTCAAAATCATATTAAAGTCTCCACCTATTAGCCAATATTTGTCTTCATGCAAAGATCTCCGAGTTATAATACTATTTAAGTAAATTTCTCTCTCTCCTTGGATATGAGGTCCATAAACTACCGATAACATTAACTTCTCCTTAGTTCCCACATGTCTAAACCTTCTAGAAAGGCTACGAGACAATCCTATCTAGTCATCTGCTACTACTTCAGCCGGATTCCATAGAACTACTATACCTCCTACTGTGCCTCTAGCATCAATCGCCATAACTTCATAATGTGGTTTGAAAGTCTGTAAAATTGATTCTAGTCTTAAACCTTTGTTTCTTGAATTAAAATTATTTACGGTTTCTCAACTTTTAATTTTTCCTTGAGGTATCTTTGTTTGCCTAGGTTGTTTAGGCCTCTTATATTCCAAGAGAGTATTTTCATTGGAAAACTTTTGGAGTTTGTTGGAATTCCATTGTTAATGGTATTATCTTCTCTGTATTTACTAACATTTCGCCCACTAATTGAATGGAATCATGCAAATTTCTTCTGTCATTTTTCTTTCCTGGTTTTATTTGAGGATTTGATGTTTTATTGCAGTTAGATTCTAGAGTACTTACTTTATTTTTTTTCTGTGTCGTCAGATAATGTTCGAAGGTTTCTTGTATAATGTATTTTGATCTTTTGGAATAAATATGTCATCCAAGTTTCTCCATTCATGCAATAAACGTTTCATAACCTGTTCCTCTGCACTTAGGTCTTCTTTCTGTGATTTGATCTCCATTATCGTTTGTTCCTCTCCTATTATCTCTTCTGTTTCTACATATTCTTGAGATGTTTTTCTCTTTATTGCCATTATTTTCTGTTGAATAACTTCCTAATTTGGGATGGGTGTGTCTTCCAATTCTTTCAATGATTCCCCTTCTTCTTGCAAGATCTCATATCAATTTTGGGTAGGCCTTTGTTTGTTACCAGATGAACTGATTCCCCTGTGACCTGTTATTTTTCTTCTTGCTAGTGACAGTTACAAATCCATCATCTTTTTCTTGGCCTGCATCTTTATTTGTTGGGACCTTTCCTGTTTATTTTTCTGCATTATTCCGAGGACAAGTTTTATACAGATGGCCATATTCATGGCATCGTCGATAGCGAAATGGAATGTGTTCATAGTCTAGGGTTTGCTACCTGATCTTTCCTTCATATTCAAGCTCTATTGATTCTGGAAGTGGTTCATAAATGTTCATGTAAACACAGATACGAGCAAAGGATGTATATCTTCCACGACAAGTGGTCTTTGAAATTTTCACAAAGCCTCTTAGAGAATTCTCGATTCCTTCTAAAATGTCTGGATCCCAAAAATCCATGGGTAAAGCAAACAGACGGACCCAGACCGGGGCAGCTAGGAATTGTTCTTCATCAGGGTTATAACATTCTTCCCATTGCCTGAGAAAGAGACCTGCATTATTGAAAAAATATGGTCCACCTTCAAAAATTCGTTCTTTATCCAATAAATTTGTAAAAATAACTGTAAAATATCCTCTTGGGCCAAACTTCAGATCCAGATGTCCCTTTGGTTCCCATTTTTCCTGGATCCACTTTATTAAGTCCTTTTCAGTTGACCAAATACCAATAAATTTACATATTAGTGCATGATCTTTCATATAATCTCTATATTCATCCAGTTTGTTTGGTGGAATGATAAATTTGGGCTTCTTCAATGCCCTAGGTAGGCATTTTCCCCTGGTTTTTTCTTGCTATTCTATGCCCAAGACTGGCCCGCCTTTCTGGCTTCCTCCTCCTGGCGCATTCTGTGTTTTGCTGCTCTGTTCCCCTGCCATAACGTTTCGATAGGAAGGAGTCGCCCCCCCTCCCGAAGCCGCTGCCATGCTGCCCGCAATGCTCCACTGTTTGCTGTTGCCTGCTATCTCGCTATCTGAATCAGTGTTGCTCTGTTTCCTCATCCAGCGTAACCGTTACAGTGTCCCTGGTGTTTCTTGGAGCTTCGTCCATAATCTCCCCTAAAGTGCTTAACCATTTGATTTATTTATATTCAATTTCATATATTTAAAATATTTATACTATGATACATTTAAATATTATTATATTTATCTCAACACAAGTCAGGACAATATTATTATATTTATCTCAACACACAACAAGAGATAAGATAACAGGATAATAGGAAGAACATAATGTCCGCCACAAAGTTAGGTGTTAGTCCACCTCAATATTACACGAAATAAATGAGAGACATTCAATTGCAATCATTTCATTTTTATTTTTTCACAGCGATCTATTGGCTAATTTTGGCCTATTTTTTAACAAAATTGTGAATTTTTAAATGTAATGTTGAATATAAAAATGAATTTAGTGCTTTAATAAATTTTTAAATCATTTAGATCGTAGTTGAACTCAGATTGAATGATTCTAGCGAATCTCTAATTTATAAAAAAAAAATCATAAAAAAATGACCCTCTCATAATAAAACTAGAATATTTCAAAGATGGTCTTAATACTATAGTTTATCTATGTTATTATTAAATAAACTATGTTATTATTAAAATGTTTATTGATGGAATACTTTGCATTCAATGTTATAAACTTTATTTGACTGTCAAGTTCGTATTGAATTTTTAGAAGTTTTTACAATTAAATATAATGTATTTTTAGATTGATGATAATTTTAAATTAAAATTAATTATAAATAATAATTTTAAAATATAGAATTATCATAAATTAATATTAAAATTTTTTAACTATAAATAGCAAAATTTAACTGTAAATAAGTATTTTAAAGTACAAAATTATCATATTTGTTGGTTATATATTCTGAGTTAGAAATTGAGCTTTGCTTGTTTACAAAACAATGTATTGATTCATTACTTTTTAACTTTCTATTTGGGATTTATTAAGAGTCATTTTTCTAACTATTTTTTAATTATTTAATAAATTAATTTTTATTTTTATTATTTTATATGTAAAATATTTTAATTTTAATATTTTTAATATAAAATATTTATTAAAAAATTTCAAATACTTTAAATATTTTAATGCAAAATTTGAGCGTACAAAGATTTTAAAAGACTTTAACATTAGAGCATAATATTGTTGTACATATTTACTATTTTATTAATTTAGGTATTATAATTTTTTTTGGAAAATTAACATTTTAAATATATTTTTAAGTATAAAATAATTATACTTTTATTCTATATTTAAATATATATGTTTTTTTTGTATTTCTAAAAAATTATATTAAATATGTTTTTAAACATAAAATAAATACATTTATGCATTTTAAAAATATTAAATTGAATATTGTAAAAAAGGGAGTTATGTAAACTATCCTCTCCAACAAATGGATACAGTAATATTAGAGCAGAAATCTAAGCCATGTTAACATAGATGACAATGTCTACAACCACATAGTATGACAATGTCTACAACCACATATTTAATTATTGACTTGGATATCATCATTCTTATGTCGATGTAGACATTTTATTAATCCTCTACAACTAGCATATTTTCCCTCTCAACAACCCTTTGAAAACTTGCATATTTGTTTATTAGGTGTATATTTGTTGGGACATATTATCGATGACCCTACGCCCTTACTACGTGCTTATTTTTCTTATCGACCACATTTGAATATCTAATTATTTATTATTAATGTGTGCCACTCTTTCTATCTAATTTAACTAAGCTAGAGGGACTAGCTACTATGTAGCACTTGTTTAATATGGATTACTTTGTGTATTCATGATGTTTTCATGAAGTGGACTCACAAGTCTACTTGAAGTGGTTTTTGTGAAACTATACATCTATATTATTATTGTTTTGTTATTTTCCATAAAATTATTTTTCTAGTGATATTAAAAAAGGTTGGTGATCCTACCTTATTTCCAGACTAAATAAAAAAAAGAGAAGAATAAAAAGATATATTTTAAAATAATTTACAAGATTAAGATCCATATAGTAAAAAGGAAAAATGTTAGTGACTAGATTCCTTTGAACATTGTGGGTAGATTCCCTTTAGGCTATTTTGTATCTATCTATGTGGTGCCTATATCATCTTTAATACTGGACATCATTATCATTTCTGCTGGAACGAGGTTCTCGTACTAATACTTGTGGTGAGGTTTTAGTACTATGGGGTACTTTATTCTGTAAAATGGTTTTCAATTAAAACAATGGAATTTTTTTGGTGATTCGAAAGTGTTGGCCAAGTGGGTCACAAAGTGAACATATTTCAACCCACTGTTGTTGATCAATTGGTTACAAAGAATAAGGTCAATGACTAAAAGTTTTTGGATGGTGACTTTCTCTTATATCCATAGGGAGTTAATGCTATTGCAAATTATTTGTCCAAAGTGGGGCACAATTATATATTTGGTGAGATATATTACACCAGATTTGAAAACTTCAAATTCCATGGTTTTGGGAAAATTCACTTTGCATAACACTATAGCATGATTGATTACCTTTACTTTACCTAGGACCCCATAATTTTATTAACCTGATACATAATCACATGGTTGAAGTTTTTGTTTTTGTAATGGTTGTATGTGTGGACATTTCTTTAGGTGAGCAAGTGGCCAAAATATTGGGGATTGTTGTGGTTGCATATTTGCATTTATTTTTATAGTTATTTATGGAAAATTTTGACCTTGTCCTAATATATATCTTTCTATCAGGTTTGGATATATATAATGTATCAATAATGTAATTTCGAAAGGGGCGTGAATGGTGATTATTTACCCTTGGTGGAGCTCCTATTCCCTTTTCATATTTTTGGATGTTATCAACCCAATAGGTTTCGGTCGGTGTTGTTATCTAGATGGACATACATGTTTCATGGGAGAATATTTCCGTTCTATTGATATTGTTATGAAGGCTTATGCATAGTGTGATGAGATAAAAATTATCATGTTAATCATATATTTTAATATTTATTTTGTGTGGAAAATATAATTTTTGATATATGTAAACAACTTTTATCTAATATAAGTTTTTTGTGTTTTTCTTTTGAAATTTTTTATTAAAAAGTGGACATGAAAAAATAAAAGGGTAATTTTTAAGTATATTTAAGTGCACTTAAAGAAAAGTAACAAGTCAAATTCCATATTTAACATAAGTAAGGTGAATTACCATGTACACTTTTTAAAAAAGAAGAAGCATAAGTAATTAAAAATGAAAATTTTCCATCTCGATGTGGATGCCAACTCGTGAGACATCAGAAAACGTGGCAAGGGCTCTTCACCCTACTAATCATTCATGACATGGATAAAAAAATTCTTGGAAGGTTTATTGAAGAGGAATCAATTTGAATTGTATTGTAATCGGATGGCATTAACATCAATATCGACAATTTCTTATTGCAAGTATGGATGGTGTCCTAAATGGTGACAGTGGGGGAACCAACGACATTTATGTGCAAGAATTTTGATTGGATTCATTCAATATTCATTGGAAAAGTAGCTATCATTGTTGTTGCATTTGGGTGTGATAATAGTAGCATAGTAGGGAGTTGGAGAGAAGATTGGCCGTGCAGTTGTGTGCATGACAAAGATTCTGTGCTGTGGTGAAGATAGGGTAGGGAGGCATAGAGCCATCCTGGTTCCGCGAGTGTCAGCCGTGGAAAATATTTGGGTAATTTTCACTCAAATTAAATACTTTGGCTTTGTGTATTATTCTTCTTTGGTTTTTTGGACTCCATGGCATGTTTGGGTAGTTCGGTGGGCTAGTCTTGTTCTAAGAATAACATGAGGGTGTTGTCTTGTGACCTCGTTGAGAAATTAAGGAAAGGATATTTTTTTACATGGAAGGGGAAGAGCATTAGGTGAGAATAGAGGTGACCATGTTGTGGACGTGGGAAATAGGTCATTCTATCGAAAAATTATGTCATTCTTTTAGCTTTGTCTCCCTATTGATTATGTGAGAGGGGAGTAGGTATTTATTGGTTTGGATTCAAAGTGTCATCTGGTTACAAGGTGGTGTATTTAGTTCACACACTAAATTTCCCAGCGACAACTTGTTATTTTTTGTTTGGCCTGCACAAATTGGTGTGGGAGTCCCTGGAATTTTTCTCTTGTTCCATTATGGGGGATGATCAGCAACTACGTAGTTGGGGTAAAGAGTTTGCTATCGTTAGATAACCCTAGGTGAAATCAGACCTGGGGAAAGGTCAAAATGGAATTGGTATCATCAAAGGAGGATTGTCATAATGAACATGTGTAGAGTACAATGTCATCAAAAACCTCTGAAGCGGGTGCTCGGTGAGATATTAGATCCACCTTTCACCTTCTCCCTTCCTCCAGATGGTATTTCTCCCTTTGAAGCTAATTTGACTCATATACTTCAAAAAATACACAATGCACTGGTACAACTCAATATGGCACACCAAGATGATCACAAGGAAATCCTAGACATCATGGACCACTTGCAACATAATTTGTGCTCAATGCATGACATATTGGTGAGCCTTTTGTTAAATAATGTAACTAGTATCGGTCTTCATAATTCTATTTGAGTCATGATGTTATGTATTTGTCAAAAGAAAGAACAATAAAATTTATTTATAAAAGATAAATTATTTTTGAAGCATGAGTTTCATGCTCGTTTATTTATTTTCTAGGTCATAGCCACCATTGAAGAATTTTAGATTTTTTTCTTGAGTCATAAGAGTAATTTCCACATTTATTAGACCCTTCTTGGCCTTTTGTATCATGAAAATAAATTTATTTTGAGTCACAGACAATCATTTTACCCCTCCTCACCAGGTCGAGCTTGTCCTGGAGAAGTCAACCAAACTGAAGGGAATTCGACCCTATGAAAGTAGTATAAATAGAGTCGGTTCAACTCATTTGGAGGAGCACTCACACAAGTTCGATTTTCTAAAGAAATAGATAAGAATAAGAGTGAATTCAAGGAGAAGAAAGAATTAAACCAAGGAGAAAGCAAAATCAAAGTTTGGAACATCTCTCTCTCTCTGACACATGCAATATTTTTAAGGTTTTTGGACAAGTTACAGGGGAAATTTTTTTTATTTATTGAAGCAATATTTGAGGAGCTGACAATTGGTTATTTTGGAAGAGTTTATATACTTAAAAGAAGGGTTGGCTTGGTGATTAGAGAAGATATTTTTCTAGGTAAAAAGGATCTTGGATTGTCTCATATTAATTTAAATCTACTAGAGGAAGAGTTTGACTAGGTTTTCCCCTTCATAGGGGTTTTTCCTTGGTTGAGTGCTTACATCTTGTGTTCTCTTGATGTTTTTGTGATATTCATAGGTTTGGAAATTGTATTTATGATGAATATATAATAAAAAATAACAAGTAAAAACTAATCACAATAAATTTTCATGTAAAAGAGAAGTCAAATTAATAAGAAACCCTAATATGCTTCCCTAATCGATTTATCAACGTGGTATCAGAGCTAAGGAAAACATAATAAGGTATCTAGAAGATCACTCTTGTACAAGTAGAAAGTGTTCCAAGTATGCTCCTTGAAGACTGAATTATATAAAGTCAGTTTCAAGTTCAAGAACAAGATTTTGGGCACAATTTTATAAGTGAATCTTTGTGTCTAGGCCACATTCCTGAGTTAGGACAATGGAGTAATTTAAATGTCCTAGGATCTTTAACTAAGAGGATGGATCAATAACCTAAAGAAGGTAGATATCCTTGAAAGGAAAATCACAGTTTTGTGCTCAAGTATAAAGGTCTCAAATCACCATTAAAATATGAACATTGTGTCATCGCATGATCCAGGTGGATATTGATGGTAACCCTCCTATTTCACCTAGAACTCTATTTTGTTTCATCAGTTTCCTTGTTTATAGCACAATTTACTATTTTTAGCAGTTTTTTCGATCCTAAAATTTCGAAGATTTTTTGACCCCCTAAACAACGTTTTTGAGGTCTGAAGCCGGCCCATAGCCATAGGACTGCTAAAAATATTGTATTAGTTAGAGATATCTTTCTAGAAAGGTATCGTACGTGCCAAACAGAAATCATATGACCAAGTTACGACCCTTAGAAGTTGGCTTCCCAACTAACCCCAACGGGACCCACAAACTCTTAGTGTTCCATATCCTAAGATTAGGTTTTTTGTTGTTTATGGTTCCCCTTTTATTTTCAATAATAAAAATCCCCTTGAGCCCTATTGTAACATATTTTAGAGGCATGTAATTGCCACATCCCTTCTCAGAGATAAGCTACCATTTCCCGAGCTATTTTATTTCCATTCTACTTGTAAGCATATTTTAGTTCTTTGATAAATGAAATGAAGATTTATTTTTGTTGCATATTTGTGTTTATGTTTATATCAGTATTTTTTTGTGTTCTTTCATAAGTCTAGATCATCTCATAGATCAAAAAAACTCATAAGTAGAGTGTCTCATTATGGACTAGAAGAATCCTTTTACAAGCCATCATAAAATTCATTTGTTGACTAGGCGGGAATGAGTAGTTAATAAAAATTATAAGGCTATTTGGAAGGTTGGATTTGAAGCTACAATTACCTAGAATGAGTTGAGACTCCTATTGAGAAAGGATGAATTCTTGTACATATTGTACATAGCAAGACCCAAGAACGATCATTTAAGACATATACAATACTATTTTGGAAAGTTTGTCATCTAGCTACAACCATCATATTTGAACAAAATAAACACAATTATATATATATATATATAAGAGTTTTGAAGTTTGATCAGTGGTATAAAGACAAATATTGTGGACATAGTTTTGTGCATATCATTAGAGAAACTTTGAGGTATAAAATGGTCCTCCTAATAAATATTATAAAATAATAGTGGAAATATTAAAATAAGATTGGATTACATCATCAAATTTTAGAGGGAAAAAAGGAAAAACTACTTTTCCAACTCGTGTTTTCAACTTATATCCCAATGGTTTTACTCAAATTTCAAGAGGGAGCACTTGTTGGATGTGGAATTTGATTCCTCATCCAAGGAGTACCCATGTTGCATACTTTCAATGGACCTTGCTATATGAAAAATGAGAAATATATGAAAAAAAATGATTGCAATCATGTTTTTTCATGTATTTATCAATTTTCATGTAGCAAGGTCCATTGAAAGTATGTAACATGGGTACTACTTGGATTATGAATTAAATTACACATCCAACGAGTGTTCCCGCTCAAAATTTGAGTAAACCTATAGGGATTTAAGTTGAAAGTACGAGTTGAAAAAGTAGTATTTTATTTTATAATCTTTTTACTTTTTTACCCCAAAAATGGTGAATCGTCCCCCATGGTTGACATCATAATCTTGAATCCTATTGGTTATTATAAAGTTGTTTTTTGTTGTACATTTTTTTTAGGCCCATTTTTTACCTCAAAAATTCTCTAATGATATATTGGAAAGACCAAGACACAACAATGATAAAGGAAGTCGATTTTTGGAGCTCGATCACACTTGTAAATATCTAATGTGGAAGTCCTAGACCTAGGGTATAGTCTATAAAAGAAAAACTAAAATTATAGTCAAGAGAAAGCAAAAAAACTTCAAGTCATCATTCGATTTAAGTAAGTATTGTTTTGTTCTTTAAGTATCAATCATCTAACAATATGTCTTTAACTTGTAAGGAGAGGAATAAAATAGAAGACAAAGACATGTAAATTTTGAGGTATGTATAACATGTTCATTTACTAAGATGTTAATGTATTAGGATTTATTACTTATATGATCCTAGGGTCTTCAAGATATCTTTATATCTCGAGGTTGTAAACCCTAGATATTGCATATGAAAATCTCATTCACTTGTTTGCTATTAGTATCTATATAATGTTTAGGGCCTTTAAGTAGTATGAACATTTTTGACAAGAATTAAATTGAATGATGTCTAGATTTTGTAACTCAAATCCCTAGGAATTCATTCTCTAAAAGGCAATGGAAACTGTAGATAATCATCATGCCGTTGTACTTGTATATTCTGGTTGTGCTTGTCAATAAATATTGCAAGTATATATCAAGAATGATGACTTGGTAAATCGAGTTAGATCCTTGAATAAAATTTGACTAATATGGAAATGGATTGTTACACCATTTTTTGGTCATCTAACCCATTGTTATTAGATGGACCTAAGTACACCATGTAAGACCAATTTTACCCTAAGTAAAATCGCATTCAATATGAAAAATAACTTAGTAAACCACCTTTATTAAGTTTTTTATGGTCTAAACAGGAAATCCCATGAGGACATATTAAATAAATCTATATTTGCTTGATTTTCCTCAAGGAATAATTAATTAAACAACAATTTGATTAATATTCCTGGTTATATTTAACCCAAAACAAGGAAATTAATTAGATAAATCATTATTTATCTTATTATTTCCTAAAGAATAGTTATTTAAACCTTATTTAAATAATATTTTTTGTTAAATATGACTAAATCACCCATAAATAATTAAATAAATCATTATTTATTTGATTATTACTCAACCACATCCTTAAAATGATAAATAAATCATTTATTTCTTTATTATTTACAAATAAAGGGATTTGACCCAAGTCAAATTCCTTTTCCCTCCAACAAACATAATAAAATATTCCATAAAAGTTGGATCTTGATTTGGTTAATAATATTTTAACTATGCACCAATATCTAGACTAACTCAATATTTTGTTATAAATAAAAGGTTTTTCCCATTCATTTATCACCTTTTGTTGCCTAAAGATCACTTTGGATCTATACTTTTGGTCTGACTATTGATCCACCATCATAGTCATATTTTTCTACTATTTTTGTCTAGGTTTTCTGCACCATCAAGAGAGAAGAATTATAGATCTGAAGTGTTGAGGAATTTTCAAGAACCCATCCCATTGAGGAGAACGAGGAACACCTTCCTGTGTTTTCCTCCCAGGTGCCCCTAATACAAAATTCATTCAACATATTGTTGTCTTGTTTATTGGATGCATGGATTAAATCTTGTTTTTTCTACTGTTTAATGTCTTCTAATGCATAGATTTAGATTTTTGTAGCATTTATATTGATCACCTAACTGCAGATCTGAAGATATTGGTAGTCATCTCTGCTATTAGGCTGTTGGTTATGCATAGCTAAAGTGGTCTTTTTTCGTACGCTTGGAATTAAGATTCATACTAACAACTAGCGAATCCACACGGGTTTACGATTACGACCGTTGTCGTTTTTCTAATCCTTGCATATCCAGCTGCTTCAAACCCTAGTATTTCTCTTCAGCTCCTTGTTTTTGCTTTTCTTGATGTTGTTTTTAACCTATAAAACCCTAAAATGATAAAAATTATAACTTCTGTGTGTTTTCGGACCTATTTCTCAGGAGACAGACATCAGCCGCAGCTGAGACGACATTTTTTTCTTGAAATCTTCCGCTGAGAGTATCGAAAGTGCAGGTCACACTTTTCAGCCCAAAAACTACGACCTGGACCTCCAGGGCGCAACTTAAAACCCAAAAAGTGCGACCTATGTTGAAAACAGGTCAAAAACTGTGACCTAGACTTTTTGCAGGAATTTTTCTGAAAGTTTTATGGGTTTGTCTGAGCCTTTGTTCAGGGTTGTTTGACCTTCGTCTCCGCCCGTTTTGGACCTATACTTATTCTGTTATGCTCAAATAAGTGGGAACCTAGCCCCCTAGGGCTTCAATACCCTCCACTTCTTGTGGAATAGTTTTTTCCTGTTGCAGGTTGTTTGAAATTTCAGAGTCTTTAGCCATTTTTTCAGATCTGATACCTCACCTTCAGATCCGCTCTAGATCATCTTGTTGTCCATCCAAATCTTCTCATTTATCTTTATTCGGGTTTTCCTCTAGGGTTTACTTCGCTTCCCTCCTGGAGATAGCCTTTCGCCACCTCTTTTTCTAGCAATTTTTCCTCTGATTTGTTTTTATTTCTACACCACTTTCCGGCAGATTTTGGCCTTTACATCCCTGTCCCTTCCGACCTTAGATCTATTGGCTGTTTTAGTGTGTTTTGATTATTTTTTTCACTCACCTATAGACTATATCCCTGTCCCTTCCGACGATCGATTGATCGTCTTTGATGTTGACTGGTCAGAGCATCCTCCTCTCCCAGCTTCTGTTGCTTTCCAAATCCCATTCAAGATCTGAAACGCCAACGTTTCTTAGTGTATTATTGATAAGGGGGCATCCACCTGTGTGATGTTCACTTCGGTTTGGAAACAACTCGGATCACCTGAGTTGGCTCCTTCCATAATCACTCTCCAAGCATGGGATGGCCACGCCTCCCAGCCCATTGGCTTATTCCATAATTGTCCTATTACTCTTGCGGGCAAGACTGTTTTCATTGACGTAGAAGTCATAGATGCCCCCTTAGATTACAACATTCTATTGGGTCGTATCTACACTTATGTGATGTCTGCTGTCCCTTCTGCAGTCCACCGCAAGATGTCCTTCCCTCATGATGGAAAGATAGTCACCATTGACCAGTTGATGTATTACGAACCAAAGTCTCAGACCTCCCCTGAGTCCACTATCTCTTTGGTGGCCAATAAGAAAACCGTCGATCCTTTGACCAGTGTCTCACCCAGAGTCTACAAAGATTCCTCCTTGCTTGGTACTTTCCCTGGTCTCCCTCCTCCTGTCTCTGATCCCAAATCATCGAATGTTTGCATGATGCAATCGTCTCGGGCTGCCCTCAAGTGGCCTGCCTCAGCTAGTTAGCAACCTCCTTGCCCTCTGCAACCTTCTCCTAGCCCTTTGATTCAGCTCTCTATACCTCCTCCTGTTGGCCCTTCAGCTGGTACTCACAACCCTCCCTACCCTCCTAGAACGGTTCCTCTAGGCCCTAACCATTTAGGAGCTGTCACGCCTGGCCATTACCCCTCCGGTCAGATACCGTTCCTAGCTCCCCCACCAAGAGTCTATACGACACTTGTCATGGCCATACTCTCTCTTCCTAACTTGACCCTTGGGATTCCCGTCTGGTACCTCGATCCTCCAACTGCCACCCCACCAGGTCAACCTAAACCTTATCTTGCTTTGACCCCGGTTCAACTGGTCCCCCTGACTTCTCCTGTTGTCACAGTGCGTCAGCCACCTCAATAGGAACCACCTCATGTTGTGACCGCTTCGGGTAAGAAAGGCAAAGCTCGCAAAAAGGCCTTAAAGGACAAGGTCACCCCGACTGACCCTACATCTCCTCCGCCTCCAAAGCCCTGTGCTTTGTGTGATTTTGTCGGTCACCCCACCCATACCTGTCTCGAGTTGCCCTGCATCAAGCCCATGGTTAAAGTTGCATTCCCTGAAACCTCTGCTTCTTCATCGACTGCAGCCAAGAACACCAAGATTATTCACACCAACCAACCTTGTACTTTGTGTGATCTCCATGGCCATTACTCTCATCATTGTCCCTGCCTTACGCATTACCGCGCCTCTTTAGAGGTAGTTCGGGAGTACGAGATTGAGCAGAACCAATCCGCTTCTCCTGTACTTGCACAGTATGCTGCAGGCCAGACTAAAGATTTACTCGCTCCTATTGACATTCCCCCTCCTGATGTCGAGATGACAAAGCATGCAACCACCATCCTCTACCTATCATCATCCATGAGACCCTCGACGTAATCTCCCTCTGAATCTTCTCCTGTTGTTTCACTTGACCTCCCTTCAACGATCACCCTAGTCTCAACATCAATGGATCCTTTATCCGCTTATTCTTACATCATTCCCCACGATGATGCGCATGTGAGCCTTTCTTCTCATGATGACGAGTCAGGTAGCTTCGCCGCGTCATGTGGTCTCTCTTCCTCTAGTCATTCCACCTTCTTTTGCGATGACGACATCATGGGAGCCATGTCCACCCTTAACTTCATCTTTCCTGCCCATAAACGGGATGCCATCATCCATACCTTTGGTGACTTACACTGCCTGAGCTCAAGCTATGCCTCCGGTAGCTCCCACACTCCCCCTCACCGGTGGCATGTGAGTAGTAGACATCCTACCCAGATCACTCCCTTCCACAAAGTGCATTAAATTTCTACTTTGCGCTTAGGTTGCCAACATTGTTCTTCATCCTCCCATTTATTTTCTTGTGGCACATTTCAGATGGACCTCCCATCCACACTTTATATCAGTTTTGATGATGGTGCGAGTCACTACTCCCGAAATTTAGCCTCGGCAGGTTGGGCCATTTTTATCCCCTTGCATTCGCTTGTTCTCTCGAACGGTGTATGCATTGGTACTGCTACCAATAATCAGGCCGAATATGATGCAGTGCGAGGTTTATTAGCCGATGCCCTTTCACATCGCATCATTCACCTTCATGTTCGTTTAGATTCCCTACTTCTTGTCATGCAATTGAATGGTGTCTATCATGTGCATAATCCTATCCTTTTTAGAAGATATTTATGAGTGAAGCTTTTGATGCGTGAATTTGAAATCATTACTTTCAGTCATGTACCTAGAGCACAAAATCACTATGTAGATAGCATTGCAAATCATATTCTAGATTGGAATTTAGCACACGCACTTAACACAAGACAATAGCATCAAAATATCAAAACGATGCATATCCATAATATGTGTCGTATAAAATGTTTTAGAGTCCACCAACTCTGATACATATGACATGCCCATAGCATGTTACAAAAACTCAAAACTGGGGGCACCACCTGCCCCTACACACTAATCACTATCTGGAGGATCCCGAGCCAACGGCTCTGCTCCTGTAGCTCGTAGATCATGCATACTCTGTCTGGCCATTTCCATGCGCCGCATGACCCCTCGCCACTCAAAGGGTAAACCAATACATGGCTCTATGTACTAGTCATCTAAGTCTTGCCAACCGTGCTCTGAAACACTGGTCAGAAGCCTCTCACATCTATGACGGATGTCCTCCAGAAGGGCTGTTGCATCCTCAATTTGCTGTGCCTTTGATCCACTAGATCCTGCGGCCCCCGATACTGCAGGTCATCCCATGTACCCAGCTGGTTTTACCGGTGTTGTATTTTCATACCAAAAGTAAAAGAATCAGTACGACATACAATATTCTAGAAACTTTACATGCACACAAAAGATTAGCAATCTGTCACTTACCATCATGTCCCCATATTCGACCAGGCGGCAGTGGCAGATCTGGGTCCCCACAATAACTCATGCCACTATAGGGATAATCGTCTATATACATCGGCATATGATCCCAATGAACAAAGAAATCAGGACGGAACACCCGTCCAATTGCTCCACCTCCTCCTCTGCACAGTAGTCGCCCCCACCGGCGCATCCTAGGCTCTCTCGGGCCCCCATCTTGGAGCTGTATGCGAGGTCAAAGTGTCGGGATATTCTCAAAGAAGAACGAGCACAAAAATGTACCATATGCACAGTCATGGTTCACTTGCTGCTTGCATAGCGACAATTGCCGTTTCAATGAAGACAACATCATCTGGGCCCATCCATAGTAGGTCCCACTCAAAACACTCTCCACAAGCATCATTTTCCCCCTAGTGATGTGATGGAGTTTCTACTTGCCTAGGATCCGCAGCACTGCTGTGGCCAGAGCATGGGTCTCTAACCTCTCCAAATCCCCGATGGGTATCCGAGTCCCCTTGACTTGGAGACCTGGTCGAAAATTGCGCTCTACAAACTCTATGATATTTTTCCCACGTGGTAATACTGGCTGAGTATTCCCTACCATCCCAAGTGGTGGGAGACCAGTCAGGAAATATATATCTTGGACCATCAACTCGATTCGGTGCCCCTGCACTATAAAGACCTCATGGTCCGGGTCTCAATAGCTGACAATCCGGGCCAATAAGGGCTCTCCAGCTCTCATCAAAGGGTTCTCCACAAACTTCAGAACCCCAAACCCGGCCAAAGCACTGTGGAAACCTTGATCCTCCCAGATCTCCGACGGTAATGCACCCAGGTTTCTCTCTCCCCAGTGGAGTCGCTCATATTTGTTAGCATACAGATAGGAAATACTGTATCTCATCATAAAAACCTAGTGCTCAGCCAAAAAACAGCACAGAAAAACCCCTCTCTGACAGGTCGCACTTTTCAGGCCCAAACCTGGGACAGGTCGCAGGATTTTTCCCAAAACCTGCTACCCATGTCGCACTTTTTGCCACAAAAAGTGTGACCCGGCCGTGAAGAGGAGTAGGGGTCTGTTCCTAAGCCCTAGGGACCTAATCTGAATTTTCAATCCACTGAAAAGAAAGAGTATGGTTAGGCCTCTTACCTGCAATTGACGGATCTCGATTCCAATGGTCAGTTTGTCCACTACGATCGCTGCCAATATTTAGGGCCTTCTCCCCTCTCTACATTCACCACAGCTCCACATGCAAATGAGTGAATTTGGAGGGAAAATGCCTTATTAAAAGAGAAACCACTGTTTTTTTCTTTCGCCTGCTGCAACCCAACCATATCTCCGTTTACCAAACTGTTTGTACCGTTAGAACACTCTCACCGAGCCCTCAAATGGGTGTCTGTTAGTTTTTAGTGATTTGATACTTCAACAGGACACATTTTTCCAAGAAGTGCCACTTCACCCTTCCTCAAAATCGAATTTCTTCACTTGCAACACTCGTACTGGAGGCACCACTTTGCCTCCATACTTGTCCACGCTCCTGTCAACTTTCGTCATGAGTTACCATCTTGTACTCATGCTTTTATGGTCCCCATTGGACCTCTTTTCTGTGTGGCAGCACCATCGAGTCACCCTTGTTTAGAGCATCTGAGTTGAGTCATCATTGCATTCATGCAGTTTATCCAGAGTCCCTTTCCATCCCGCTATAGTCCTCCATCCTTCATTGCTTGGTCCCTCTCTCGTGTCGCACATTATGGCCTTCAGTCCCACTGTCCCCTATCCCTCATGATGTTGTGTCAGTCGCTGCCAGGACATCCATGCCCTTTATGCTCTAACAAGGGAAGTCATCCGTTCGCTACTCAGTACCCTCCATTTCATCATCATCATTGGTGTTAGTCTGTCAGTCGCTCCACTATTTTCTCTCGTGCCTTAGTTGAGGATCCCTTATTGCCTCACCTATGGCGGACATCCTTCTGTCGACATCAGCTCATTCATTCTAGAAGACAGGTCTAGAGGGCGGTGTACCTTGGTTCCAGCTTCCACTTTTGTTCGGTGCCCCGGATCAGGAAAAGGGAATCCTTATTTACCTTTGACTTGATTGTTTCTCAGCTCCAGCTGCTTTCAACATGATCGAGATCCGTATACTTGATGGTTCAGTGATGCAGCAACTGATATCAGTGATTCCTGAGTGTGTGTGAGATGTCACAACCCTCATGAGGGGTTGGCCCTACAGGTAGCCCCCCACATACCCAGATGACTTCTTCATTTCAGCCTTCGATGCAACTCCATAGATTTGATGATACTAGCCTTAGCCACTTGCAGCGCCTTCTTGATTGCATATATCTATCAGATTTTCAGAGCCCTTTCCTATTTACAATGGCACCTGGGTTGTATTTGTATCTCATGTACTCATATATTATTATATAAGTCCTGGCTGTTATCCCAGGCACAATATGTATGTGGGATTCATTATCATGTTATTTACTTGGCTCATGTTTATGCCAACATTTATTATAGTGGCCACTCCCGTGTTTTTTCGGACGCCTTATTTTTTGTACTATTGCCTCAGCGGGCATAGGTATGCCTCCCCCGCCGCCTATAGTAGGTACTCACTCATCAAAGAGACTTGTCACACCTGCAAGTCTCGCCTCCTCAGAGTCTAGTTCTTTCAACACTTTGGTCTACCTTACACTCCTCTCTCTTCGACTTCCCCTTCGACGTCTAGTGATTGAGTTCTTACAACATACTTCGGTCATATGATTAGCTCCTAACACTCGCACGCTGGGGGGCAATCTGTTACACCATTTTTTGGTCATCTAACCCATTGTTATTAGATGGACCCAAGTACACCATATAAGACCAATTTTACCCTAAGTAAAATCACATTCACTATGAAAAATAGCTTAGTAAACCACCTTTATTAAGTTGTTTATGGTCTAAATAGGAAACCCCATGAGGAAATATTAAATAAATCTATATTTACTTGATTTTCCTCAAGGAATAATTAATTAAACAATAGTTTGATTAATATTCCTGGTTATATTTAACCCAAAACAAGGAAATTAATTAGATAAATCATTATTTATCTTATTATTTCCTAAGGAATAGTTATTTAAACCTTATTTAAATAATATTCTTTGTTAAATATGACTAAATCACCCTTAAATAATTAAATAAATAATTATTTATTTAATTATTACTCAACCACATCCTTAAAATGATAAATAAATCATTTATTTATTTATTATTTACAAATAAAGGGATTTGACCCAAGTCAAATTCCTTTTCCCTCCGACAAATATAATAAAATATTACATTAAGTTGGATCTTGATTTGGTTAATAATATTCTAATTATGCACCAATATCTAGACTAACTCAATATTTTGTTATAAATAAAAGGGTTTTCCCATTCATTTATCACCTTTTGTTGCCTAAAGATCACTCTGGATCTATACTTTTGGTCTGACTATTGATCCACCATCATAGTCATATTTTGCTACTATTTTTGTCTGGGTTTTCTACACCATCAAGACAGAAGAATGCTAGATCTAAAGTGCTGAGGACTTTTCAAGAACCCATCCCATTGAGGAGAACTAGCAACACCCTCCTGTGTTTTCCTCCTAGGTGCCCCTAATACAAAATTCATTCAACATATTCTTGTCTTGTCTTTTGGATGCATGGAGTAAATCTTGTTTTTTCTACTGTTTAATGTCTTCTAATGCATAGATCTAGATTTTTGTAGCATTTATCTTGATCACCTAACTACAGATCTGAAGATATTGGCAGTCATCTCTGCTGTTAGGGCTGTTGGTTATGCATAGCTAAAGTGGTATTTTTTCGTATGCTTGGAATTAAGATTCATACTAACATGGATCATGAAGATGTTGTCATGATTTAGAAGGAGACCCTCAATGAGAAAACCCTACAAGTTCTGTAAAAGAAGCAACTCAAGGTATGTATAAAAGTAAAATATTTCTAGTAGGTCTTCTTCATTAAAAGGTACAATCATTTTGAAATTTGTTTTGTATTACTAACTCTTTCATGTCTAGGGTTTGCTATAGAATCATTAAGATTGTATATTGTTAGGGTGATTAATCTCTAGATTAAATCAATCCTTGTCACACATTTTATCTTTTGTTTACTTTGGTAAAAACCTAACCACTAGGGTTCACTATAAAACCATAAACTTTTGATGTTTAGGGTTTGTTGATGTTATGATTAAAACCTAGCCTCTAATGTTGGGTTCTTGATGTCTTGAATATATGATGAAGCCCTATATTTTTAGCGTTTGATGAATTAGGGTTTATTACAAAACCCTTGCAATAGTTAATGTAAGATCCTAGGAATGAAATACTAGTGTATGTGATTCCATTTGATTGAAACCCTATATGTAATAATGCTTTCGCTATGATTGAATTTAATTTATAATATATAAATTTTAGTTTTAATAATGGAATCTAAGGTTTGTGAAAAAACCCTAGCATAGATTTCTATGAAAGTCTAGGGAATGTAAGGTGCAGCCCTCGTTGATTGTAAAAGTAACTAGGATTAGGTTTTGATGTCTAAAGTATGATTTATTATGCTCCCGTTGTGACAACATACTAATCCTATATTGATAAAGTTAACTTCATGCTCCTGTATACTTGTTGATAATATTTGCAGGTACATAATCTTCAAGACATTGAAGATGATTGCCTACCTCATACTGTTTGATAAATTGATGATATTGTTGAGCATGATGGAAAGAGGGAGTTGTAAGAACACTAATAACATTAAAGTCTACATTTATGATTGAAATATGACCTTGTTTCCATATGAAGTAATTAAGTTTTGGAAAATAAAATTTCTTCGATAATATGATGATGCAAAAAGAAAAAACATGTACAGATGAAAGAATAAAGTTGTTGATCTCCCTAAGTTGAGAGGGAGCTTGGATCAAAGGAAGTGTATATCCTCCATAGTTTAGAAAGAGGACATGATCTTGGAAATATTAATAATATCAATAAGGAAAGAATAAGATCAGAGAATAGCTAAAGCACTATAGTTGATTTTTCTTAATTGATTAAGTTGCAAACAAAACATGGATATGTTGAAAATGTTGAGAAATATATAGGGAAATAGTTAAGATGATTTCTCTTTGTATGATAACTTCTTGTGATGTATTTACTTGTTTCTTACTTATTATCTTCACTTATTATTATGTTTGTATATAATAAAAAAACTACCAAAAAAATAAGAATGATAGGACACAAGAACAGATAATGTAGGCTACAAGCCAATGCCAAAACCTCTCCACTTGAGAGGAAAACCCGAAAAATATCTTCCCTTCTTACAAATTCTTTAATTGATGAATTCCAAGACCTATAGACCAAGATAAATACCCTCGAAGACCAAGTCTAACCTTTGTTGATGATGTGATTCCATTTTCAAAGTCAAACCCAGTAAAATCTCTTCCAGTAGCACAACTTCGACACCCAGCTTCAGAATTTTGGCCTCTACTACAGGTCTGAAATTTTCAGCTCCCTAAAGTAGCTACTAAATCCACATGTGTGAGAGAAGCTAACCTTACAAGGCATCCCAACAACTTAACTTTCCTTTCTTCCTTGTCTTGGGCTAGTAGTTAACCTATTATGTATTTCTTCCAACAACTTTGATCCTCTTCTAGGAGATAGAGAATTTCGAACTTGAAGCAACAAACCCTATCTTTCCTTCTTCACAAATGTGAGAGAGGATTATCCCATAAACAAGATTTCTTCATCCTCTTTCTTATTTTATAGCCTTATTATTCTTCTCCTTCGCTTGAATGAGTGAGTGATGAATGTGTCTCAAGGAGTTTGAGTTCCCTCCTTTATATAGGCTTATTAAGGTAGACACGACTCCTCAAAATAGGTCGAATTCTCAGTTTCTATATTGACTTGGTCTTGAAGGGTATTTCTACACTTTTAATTACAAAATTAATTTTCTTTACTTTTGATTCTATATATTTTGGTCAAGCACTCTTCCTATCATCAGTTAAGCTTCTTTCCCCTTAGAGATGGGTGAAGTTTTCACCTGAAACATCGGGCTCTTCAAACAAAATACGAAGGTTTCCATAAGTTCTCAACAAAATTATGGTACTAACTATGAAAATATACATGTTATAAGTTACAATGTGTCGATGGGATATTTAACTTATGAAAATGCCTCTTTTTACTTTTTGACCTAGGAAAAACCCTAGAAGCACTCAATGGGTGCTTGACCTCTAAAATAAAATACCTTGAGCATGAAACCCATGCTAAAAAATAAAAATAATAGTTTTTTCTTTCATTTTACAAAATAAAAGAATCAAAAGTACATTTCCTATTAATGAAGACCAAACATAGTTACATGTTTTTCAACAGAAAAAGCGTTGAGGCTGAGGTTGGTGTTGTTGAAGTAAAAGCTTCCATAAAGATAAGTTTGGATATTGTGATGACATGAGTAGCATAAAAATGATTGAAGGCCTCGTAGGTTTGTGATAAAACACACAAATATTGAAAGTATGCTACTAATTGGGTATGTGATTGTGCAAGATCTCTCCATAAGAAGTTCAAATATTTATAAGCATGCTTGGTTTGGTGGATATATGTGATTTAGCTAATAGGAAAGATGAAGCATATTAGGATGCGTGTATATATGATGATTGGGAAGACGTTTGGATGGCCAGTGATGATGTCAAGACCCAAAGACGGAGCGTATCATTGGTCTTGTGGAGCTCCGAGCTTGGATACACCACCTATATCCCTATGGATTGCTGTTAGAGCTGAAGCCTGCTAGTACCTATAGTGGTAGAAGATTGGATAACACCTTAGTCCAAAATAGTTAAATACCTTGGTCATGTATCTAATATTTAGCATTGTGTATGCTATGAATCTTCCTAAAACATATCATTTTGAGTTAATCCATGGATTTATACATATGCATAATTATGAATACCTCCCTAGTTAAGAGGAGTGTTGAACAATGTAACTAGTGTCGGTATTCATAATTGTATTTGATTCATCATGTAATTTATTTTTCAAAAGAAAAAAAAAAATTATTTATAAAAGATTTTTTTTTTTTAAGCATGGGTACCATGCTCTCTTATTTATTTTCTAGGTCATAGCCTCCATTTAAGTCTTCTAGGTAACCAGGGCCGTGGGCCATTATATGATGATACCAGGAGGGATCTGAGGAGGAAGAAGATTTTCTTCACTTTCCAGGAGCCATGGGAACCAAGCCATAGGTGTGCCGGAGGGAATGCGCACTACATCAAGGTCTTCTCAGATAGTGAGGGAGAAGAGGAGACACTCTATGAAATGGGAGGTGATGACAATATAACACCACAAGGAGAAGGTCCTCCACCTCCACCACCTACAACAGCAGGAGGGTTAGCATTTGCACCAGTCAAAGGGATCCTTGTATCTTTGCATGGGATACCCAAGTACTTAACGTTGAGGATTTGAGGGGAATTTCAGAGACAACGTGTCTCAGTGCTCGTGGACAATGGGGCCATGCACAATTTTATAGATGCCCAGATGGTGCAGAGGAGGGGTATCTAGATAGAGGGGTTTGATGGATTTTTGGTACTATGTCCGAGAGCTAGAACCATGCACTACATGTGGTATATTCCAGCCTTGACAATGACCATGGGGACGTACTCAGTGTAGATCATGTCTTTGTGGTCGACATTCCAGACACCAACATAGTGTTGGGGGTCCAATGGCTCATCACCCTTGGTAGAGTCACTGTGATTGGAAGAAGTTGGAGATGGAGTTCCTGGCCAAGAGAGGGAAACTGATGATGCTTAGGGGTACGCATACATACCCACCCCAGATAGTTTCTGCGCATACAATGGAGGTAGGCTTCAGGCAGGGAGACATAGAGTGGGCAGTTGACTTGAGGATTTTAGAGGCAGATGGTACAACTTGACCCACACATCTAGATGTACAGGCCATCCTCGATCGTCACTCCAAGATTTTCAAGGACATTTCATGAGGGAAGTCACCTGACTGAGGATTTGAGCACACTATCGAGTTGGAGCCCAATATTGAGGCCATGATCTCCACTCCGTGTAGGCACTCCAAGGCCTATTGGGATGAGAATGAGAGGGCCATACATGAAATTTTAGCCTTGGGGCACATTTGATTGATTTTGAGCCCCTTTGCTTCTTCAGTAGTCCTGGTGAAGAAGAAGGATGGTACACTGAGAATGTGTATCGATTACAAGGGCCTGAACAAAAGGATGATGAATAACCGTTACCCCATCCTGTGAATAGATGAGTTGAGGGTGGCTAAGTTCTTCTCCAATATAGACTTGAGGTCAGGGTACCACCAGATCCGAGTGAGGGACAAGGATGTCCCCAAGACAGCTTTTAGGTGCCATTATGGGAACTTTGAGTTTTGGGTGATTCCCTTTGGGCTAACCAGTGCTCCAGCCACCTTCAAGTCTTGCGTGAACCATGTATTTCATGTCCATTTATGGAATTTCATGCTATATTTTTTTTATGACATTCTGATATACAACCAGACATGGGAGGAACACTTGCAGCATGTGGAGGCAGTGCTGCATATTTTAGAGGAGCATAAATTTTATGCTAAGTTGTCCAAGTGCGAGTTCATGATGACATAGATGCTATACTTGGGCCACATCATAGGTGAGGATGTTGTGCGAGTACATGAGGAGAAGATCAGGGCCATCAAGGATTGGCTGGAGCCTAAGAATTTCATCGAGCTAAGAGGCTTTGTGGGAATTTATGCCTACTAAAGGAAGTTTTTGAAGGGCTTCTCTCTGCTAGCTTCACCCCTCACAGAATTGACCCGGAAGGGAGGAATCACCTGGACCCCCACATCGCAGGAATGTTTTAATCGCCTCAAGCAGGTGATGAGTAATTTCCTGGTATTGGCACTCCCCAATTTTACCATGCCCTTTGTCTTGGAGTGCGATGCATCCAGAGTGGGAGTTGGGGCTATATTTATGTAGGGGAGACACCCCATCGCTTTCGAGAGCCGAAAGATATTACCTCATGAGAGGCACTAGCCGATATATGCCAAATAAATGTTGGCCATCATGCATGCCTTAGCCAAGTTCAGACAATATTTGGTGGGGAACTGGTTCAAGGTCAAGACCAATCACAATAGCTTGTGGTACTTGCTAGAGAAAAAGCAGTTGTAGGAGAGGCAACAGAAGTGGGTCAGTAAGATTCAAACTTATGACTTTGAAATTGAGTATGTCAAGGAGAAGAACAATGTGGTGGCTAATGCCTTGTCTTAGAGACCAACGTGTCTCTCCTTGATGAGCATAGATGTAGATTGGAGGGAACAATTTTTGGTGGAGTACTCGGAGGATCAGTTTGCATGTGAGGTGTTGGATGGGTAGGTGATGGATGACTAGTATCGGGTGATGTATGAGGTTATCTATTATCGAGATTAGATAATTTTGACAGCCAAATCCTAATTAAGGGAGAATATCTTGCATGCAACACATGAATATCCACTATATGGGCACCAGGGGTTTACTAAGACCTACAGAGCCATCAAAGAGAGGTTCTCCTAGAAGGGCCTCAAGGAAGATGTACTTCGGCATGTCTGGGATTGTATAGTTTGTTAGAGGAACAAGGGGGAGTTGACCCATCTTACTGGGGTGTTGCAACCGCTTCCCATTCTAGAGGGGAAGTGGGAGAGTATATCGATGGACTTCATCAAGGGGTTGCCCATGGCACAAGACAAGGAATGAATCTTCGTCTTAGTTGATTGGTTGATGAAGTATGCACACTTATTTTATATTTTAGCTTGGTACACAACTTCATAAGTGGTCGAGTTGTTTTTTAGATATATTTTCCAGCTACAAGGTCTTCCGAAGACCATAGTCAGTGATCGGGAAAATAGATTTATGGGAGGTTTTTGGCAGGAGCTGTTCTGACTGGTGGGCACAGAGCTCACACCTAACATGAGTTACCATCTGCAGACAGACGAGCAGAAAAAAATGGTGAACATGTGGTTGGAGGGCTACTTGCAGAACTATGCTACAGGGAAGCAAAAGGCTTGAGTGCATTGGCTACACATGGGGAGTATTGTTACAATACCAATTTCCATATGTCTATTGTTATGTCCCCTTTTCGTGCTTTTTATGGTTATGATGCATTAACATTTCCTGATGCTATGTTTGGGGCAAGTAAGGTCCCCAGGGCCAAAGACTGGGTCCACGAGAGTTAGGACATCCTCAGGGCTCTCAAGGATAACTTGAGGACAACGCAAAACCAACAAAATATGTATGGAGATTGGGGCCACGTGGAGAGGAAGTTTGAGGTGGGGAACTTTATGTATCTCCGACTTCATCCATATAGGCAGTCTAAGTTGAAGCAGAAAGGAGCTAAAAAGCACAAACCTCGGTTCTATGGACCGTATCTAGTTGTCCGACGGGCTGGAGAGGTGGCATATGAGCTAGAGTTGCCACAAGGGATATGAATCCATAATATATTCTATGTATCATGCCTGAAGAAGGGTTTGGGACAACAGGTGATCGGTACTACTGAGCTTCCTCCTACAGATGATGAGGGGCATTTTGTGCTACAGCCTGAGGCCATCATAGACACCAGAGAGAGACACTTGAGGAGGAGGGTAGTGAAAAAATACTTGATCAGATCGAGGAACCTCCCGGATAAGGATGCCACTTGGGAGGGGGAACATATTATTCAACACACCTCTTTACAGTTGCTTGAGGACAAGCAACATTTTGGCAGGGAGGACTATAATATTCCAAATTAGTAGTCAGCTAATTGGAGTGTTATTTTTTTATCAATTTTGGAAATTTCTAATGTTGGGCAGAAATAAAGTGGGTAAGGTACGCACAAATAATAACTAAGTCAAATAAAGCCTTTTCATATAGTCCCTAAGTAAAAATTGCGGCCTTAGTGGGGTCCATGTGGCCAGTAATTTAATGGAGGCATCTCCCTAGGTGGTTGTGTGGGAGAGGCTCAATGGTGGCAGCGCAGTGAGAGGTCGAATGAGGGGAAAAAATAGTTCATGGTGGGCCCAAGGGAACGTTGGAGGCTCAATTGAAAAAAGAAAGTGAAGGCAACTCATTTCCTCATTCATTCATCTCAATTTTTCTTGTCATCTTGACTAAGCACGCTTAAGTTGGAGAGCCAAGTTTGTAGTGCTGTTTAGCGCACAAGATCTTCAAGCAGAGATCTCAACCTTTGCCTCAGGGGACTTTGAGTGCCCGCTCAAGAGAGGAGTTCTGCATTTTTTTTAGGGAGTTTCATAGCCACATCAGCAGGGAGTGTGTAGTCCCTTCAAGACAGCGCAGAGGCAACATAGACTGCGTAGTGATTGCACAGTCTAGTCTAGGGGAAGTGCTGGAAGTGGGGGAGTGAAGTGGAGTTTAGATGGAGGATTTGGAGGGGAGGCTAACCACCTCCTACCAAGGATTTTTGGATTTTTTTGGAGGCATTTTCCAACAGTTCCAACCGTGTTCCAACCGGGAGTTAGATTTCCCCAGCAGAGCAGTGTGCCAAGCCATTTTTTGGTGATGAGGATGACCCCTCAAAAGGATCAACAAAGTAATTGGTTCTAGCACTAGTTCATTTATAACCAAGTTGGCTAATGTTAACTCAAACAATTCACACTTCTATCAAACAATTCTAGGGAATGTGTATGACACACGTCTTACTGTGTCATGTGTTTGACATGTAATATATGGACTCTAGCGCCTTGAATGACATGTCCTCTTACTTTGGGGATAAGAAAGTTAAATACAAAAATGTCACACCTACAATATATATAGTATACTATATATGTACACAATATTTTCTTATATATATTATATTTTCTTCTTAATTACATTACCTATAATCCTTATAGCCTAAGGGGTTAGTTCAATTTATTTTTTGCCAATATTGTTGGACATTTGGCTAGTTCCATGCCAACATGTGCTTGATTCAAATTTCCTTGGGTTAGTTGCACACCTATACACCAATGGGTTTTTTAAGAATGCCATCCATGAATGTGAGGGAGAATCCATTAATTTTCCCTAAAAGGTTTTCATTAGAAAAAAATGCCTCTAACCATTACGATAAAAGAAAAGTGAGTCACTAAGAATTACTACAATAAGAGGCATAAAAGACAAACATTCATTTTTGTGTATTTTTATGTTTTCTTCCAAAAAAACCTTGTAGAATTCCCTCTCTTATATCTGAATGGAGGAAAGTCAACTACTAGCCACCATAGCATCTAGTAACCCAAAGGGACTCAACTAGATTAAAATCTCACGAGATTAGAGCTAGAGACCTCACGATGAACTCCACCTTGAAACATTGTATTCAAACTTTTGAGTTAAGTTACCCAATAGGCTCATTGTTGTATATATAAAATGAATAGTCCCTCCAAGAAAATAAATCCCCAAATCACATGGTCCCATCCAATCAAACAAACAATTGATTTATACACAATGTGATCCTTAAGGAGAATTATAATAGTTCCAAATAAACTTATAATAATGCAGAGGAAAAGGGATGCATATGAAATTGACATCTTTATAAAAAAGAAGTGAAAATTGATTTCAATAAACAAGTGAAAGTGATTTTGAGAGAGGGGCAAACAATCCATCAATTTAATTGACAAAGGATTTAGACATTGTCATGGATCTAATGGAGCAAGGCAAGAAGAAGGTTCCAAAAATGCATAGCAAAGTATGTAGAGTAAAAAACAAAATTGTAGAAATTTAGTATTAAAAAATTAGAAGAGGAAAACAATAATGAGAAGAAAAAATGTAAAGTGTTGATAATATAAAAAGGGAAAACATAAATCAAAATGCCAAAAAAACATAAGTTGAAGTGCATGATAAATGTTAAACATGAAAACTGAGTACCAAACACAACTATTCAAATATTATGTTTAATGACCCAATCTTACAAAATATGGTTGAGAAAAAATTATACATCATTTGACTTAAATTTTATAAAAATACTTAAAAGATTCATTTCATTTTCATCACATTTTAACTTAAGTAACTCTAACCATTTAAATGTATAAACAAGTGGGTCCATAAAGGATATGGTTAGGTTAAAAGTCCTTTGATAGTTACAACTCCACATACATACAGTTGTGTAGGTTATATTTTTATTACAATTCTATATACAATATGGTTAGGTTAAAAGTCCTTTGATTGTTACAACTCTCTGTGGGTTATATTTTTATTACAATTCATTTCGACAACCTGATGAAATTTTATATACAATATATTTTTATTATAAGCATTTCGACAACCTAATGAAATTCAATGTGATCAAACAACGTGAGTCGAAACTTAGACGAGGGGTTAGGTGCAGCAGACGCAGATCGTCTTCCGCTCATCGGCCACGTCAATGATAGCCCCAGAATAGGGAGGTTTGAACTTTGAACTGAAATTTCTTACAAGTCAAGAAATCGATAATGCGAGTGTGAATTTTTGAGGTTTTTATAGTGGTTGTTTTACGGTGTAATTTCTTTAAAATTAGGTAGAAATTTATTGAAAAGAGAAGTTTGATTGTTAACTTTGCACAATTGAAGTATTTTAGGAGTTTTTGAGAACGCTCAATCTATATATAGAATAAAAAAAACCAGTTTAAATAACAAAAAATCAAAATTTTACTTCAATTTTTTCATTGAATTCGGCCCCTGAAACTCCAAAAAATCACACTAAAAACAACTCCCATATAAACCCAAACATAAAACAATACTAACATATACAAACTAGATAGCAAAACAACGCACAACACAAACATATATAAGAGACCCTCAAAACAATGAAAGCCAATTATGAGCGCTCCACTCGACAGCGCTGCCTGAGAGGAAAGAGCACCTAATTGGATTTATTCCCATCCACCGCCTTATTTAGCAGGGTTGATCAAAGGAAATTTAAATTCCATGGATAGGTAACACAATTCCACGTCAATTTTTGGATGAGTATGGATTATGAGGACAGATAACATAATTCCACGTCAATTCTGAAATGAGGATTATGGTCCATACAGATGTACCCAATCAATTTAACTTCAACCCTCCATTGGAGGACTACAAGATATAATCCAACGACTTATGTTCAACTACAAGTTTGATAAAATAAAATTTGGCATTGAACATTACTACAAGATTTTCGATTCAACACTATTGATATTTTTTGCTATAAAATTACAACTATTTAATTTTTTTTATTAAATTTCATTTTTAATTTTGTTTAATTAAAACAATGTTTACTCTATCATTTTGGATTCATTTTGGATTCAACACTCTGGACATGAATTCATTTTGGATTCAACACTTTTAAGGTTAGCTATAATAGTTTTTATTATAGATTAAAATAAATAAAATATATTATTTATTTTTTTGAGTTAAACTAGCTGTTAGATTGTAAGGGCTAGTTAACCTTTCTCTCCATTTATTTATGTCTATTACCATGATCTGATTTCTTATCTTGTAGTGAAGATGAATCACATTGATTGGTTCTAAACAAGTCAACAAAATTTTCAAAAAATATTAATATTTTTTAATTATAAAACTATAACTAATTTTTTTTTATTAAATTTTATTTTTCATTTTCACTTTAATTTTATTGTTATTTATTTTAGTATAAAAATAAAATATCTGTAAATATCAAAATATAATGTAGTTGAATGAAAACGATATCTAATATAATGCACTCTCAAAACCTTTCAATACTTAAATATCATATAAAGTTATGTTAAATCATATACTTCATAAAAATTAAATAATTAATAAATTTTGAACTTTTTTATGTATTTGAAAATTAAAATACCTATAAAACTTTTAATTTTTATTAATTGTAATTTTTTTTATTTATTTAAAAGCTCAAATAATTATAAAAAAATTTATATATTAAAAAGCTTAATTTTTTTAATTAAAAAATCTATATTATATCTAAATAATTAAAAAAATTAATATTTATTTTTACTATAATTTTATTTATAATTTGAATATATATAAAACAAGGCTATTTGGTGTAGTTCAATTAGTTATTGCTTTGTATTAGAAAAGCATTCAGAGGCAAATTCTGAACATACACATTTATCATTCAAATTTAAATTGACAGAAATAAAAAATTCAAATAAAAAACCTACAGTACCAAATAATTGCGTGCCTGAAATTCGAAGCCGAGACACCAGAGGAAAAGGTGATCGTTGCAGCAGCCCGTGCCAATCCTTCCCACGTCACGGAGAAGGCGATAATGGAAACCTCAGATAGCTCGCCGAAGTGTTGGAGTCCTTCCGGCCATTCTCGGCACTAGGAGAATCCTGACACGAAACTTACTAAAAGTTTGACATCTTGTATGAATGTCACAAACACAGATGTTGCTTACACATTGGAGAAAATCTCAGAAACGACATGTGAACAAGAATTTAATTATTGTTACATATTTAGAGAAGCTATTGAGATACTGCATGTTGTTTGTCTCAGAAAAAAGATGTCAAATGTGATTATACTCTGGACAACCTAATAGAAATTCAATGCCATCAAATAATCAGAAGTCGAAACTTAGACGAGCCGTTAGGTGTAGCAGACGCAGATCGTCTTCCACTCGTCGGCCACATTGATGATATCCCATTGTATGGAGGTTTGAACTGAAATTTCTTTATAATGCAAGTCAAGAAAACGATAAACACACTTAGAAAAGCATTGAGAGTCATTTCTTTATAATTCAGATCAAGAAATTAATAAATACATGAAAATCATTTAGAGCTATTTCTTTAAGATGCAAATTTATTCTTCAAATTTAAATGAAATTCTGAAATGAACGAAGCTAAGCATTCACTAGATTAAAAGGTTGCAGTATTAAATGACTGTGTACCTGATACTTGAAGCCGAGGCGCCAGAGGAGGAGGCGATTGTCATGGCGGTCCATAGCAATCCTTTCCTCGTCAGGGAGGAGGAGGAGAAGGTGATTCCTGACTGGATGCTTCAGAGAGCTATTTCTCGGCATTCTAGCAGAATCCATAGGCCAAACTCATAGAATATATATATTATCAATGCAATACAAGAAGCATATGGCAGTTGGATTCAATTATTCCCTTCTTTATAGAGGCTGGTGATAATAATTATTAAAGCAGGAAACATGTAGAGTTATTCCCTTCTTTCTAGAGGCTTATGTGTCAGAAAGATAAAGTATGCAGTAAAAAATAATTCAAAGAACCAGATGGCAATTCAATGGCATTAAACAACAATGGGAGTCGAATCCTAGTCTAGCATTGGGTTTCACAGAGGAAGATGGTGGTCACATGTTGGAAAAAAGGCATAGATACACTTTGAACAAGCATTTAATTGTTGTTATATATCTAGAGAAGAGATATAGATATTACCTCATGTTAAGGTTAGAGACCATGTGTCGTTTATCTCAGCAAAAGATCTTAAATATAAATATACTTTAGGCAATTGAATGGAACTGGGAGTATGGAGGTTCGAACTTGAATTTCTAAATCGTTAAATCGTTAAATACACAGAAAATCATTGAAGCATTGAGGATAATTTTTTTAATAATGCAAATAAAAAAATCTATAAATACAAAAGAAAAGCATTTAGAGTCATTTCTTTAAAATGAAAGTTTATCATTTAAATTTAAATGAAATTCGAAATTGACTGAAATGAAGCATTTAGAACAAAAGACTAGAGTATACATAACCGCATGCCTGAGATTCGAAACTGAAGCACAAGAGGAGAAGGTGATTGTCACAATGGCCCATGCCAAACCTTTCCCCATCACAAAGAAGGTGATTCCTTAATGGAGGGTTGGAGTCCTTTGGGCCATTCTCGGAATTAGAATCACGAGACCAACATTACTGGAATCCTGACATCCGGTATGAACTTGGAAAACTTAGATGCTGCTTACACATCAGAGAAAAAGCACAGAGACGACGTGTGAACGAGCATTTAATTGTTTTTTCATAACTAGAAAAGTGAAAGAGAGTCTCTATATTTTTTTTGTTTAAATTACTCCCAACCACTGCCATGAATAAATAGTGGCAGTAGCCCACAACTTCATTGAGTTTTTTGTGCAGGGAAGGACAAGCCTCAATTTTCAAATCTGGAGGCGTTCATGCAAAAAATCAAAACAAAGTACCAGGAGCCATACTCTGCGTTATTTCTTACTTAGCCGTATTCACCTACTTGTTTGCCCACAACTTCACACCGGCAACTTTTCTTGTTTACCCTTTAAGCCTTCCACGGAAAGTTATTTCCTCGCCGATGTGATATTGGCGAGACCCACCACTTACCTTACTGAATTGTAAACCACACTACAAACCTTTAAATTTCCTTTATTTCTTTGTTTTCTGCACTTCGCACCTCCCACCGTTTAACTCCTCAAATACCGCAGCCCGAAATATTAAGTTCTAACTCTTAGCACTCCACCAAATTTTATTTCCCCACCGATGCGATCTCGCGGGACCCACAAACCTCACTGCACTTTGCAACTCTATCCACTTACCTTTTTAGCGCTCGCAACCCGCACTTCGCAAGTTATAATTTTTAACTTTAAAGCCGCCCACAAGTTGTTTTGTTTTGTTTGCGATGCGATCGAAAGGGTACATGTGTCAAGCTTAGGAGGGTAGTGCAAAGTGCACATCGCAAAGCTCAGGAGTTAACGGATAAGCGCCTGCATTTTAAGATGTTTACATTGCGATGTGATGTTCCACGTCACATCGCATATCAAAAGACTTAAGGTTTTCCCATGTTCGCACTAGTTAAATGTTATATTCGTCGATTTGCAATGTAGGCGCCGGACGCGATATTTTTCAAAGCCGGGACCAATAATGTTTCAGGTCTGATGTTTTTGTGTTCTATACACATTTTCGTGTATAAGAAGTTGAACAGAGCTGAGGGACGGTTTGGTTGTTGAACGTCCGATTCTGCATTGAATTTATTTGAATGTTCAGGCTCTGGCCAATTTTTTATTAGCCTATGTAATTTAATTTTGTTTAAAAAGAAGGAATGAATAGAATTTTAGAGAAGAGTTGAATAAATTGGAAAGATTTCCTCTCTTGTGTAAATCGATCTCTGTCTGTGTTTTTGACTATTATTTTCACAATTTTTTTCGTTCTCTATGTTGTGGGGGAACACATCCCTCTGTGTTTATGTTTTTTCAAAATTCCCAACATGGTATCAGAGTAGGTCTATGCTCTTAGTGAAAGAACGAGTCTTTACTGAAGAAGGTGAAAGGTTTTTTTGTAGAAGTGGAGTCTCCAACAGTGAGAAAGGTTTGATTACACAATCAATATGGTAGCAGTAGGAACAATCCTGAAAAATCCCCAACTACCACAATTCAATGGGAAGAATTACGATTATTGGGCTATTACAATGAAGGCCCTGTTCTCCTCAAAAGATATTTGGGAGCTGGTGGAAAATGGTTTCCAAGAACTAGTAGATGCAACAACATATAATGTTTTGACACAAGCACAAAGAGATTTGTTGAGAGAAAATAGGAAGAAGCACTCCAAATCCCTCTTCTATATTTTCCAAGCAAGATATTAAGGAGAGTATTTTTCCCATGATCATGTTAGTGAACGAAGTCTAAGGAGGCCATAGTATAGCAGCTCCACAACCTATCAAGGCATGGAAAAGGTGAAGACAAAAACTTCAAAATGTTGAGAAGAGATTTTGAAACTTTAAAGGAAAGAGTCTGATAACATAGAATCATTCTTCACACATGTGATTGGGTTGGTTACCCAAATCAGGTCTCATGGAGAGACACTTGAAGAAAGGAGAATAGTGGAGAAAGTCTTAATAAGTCTACCATTAAGGTTTGATGCCATAGTAGTGGATATAAAAGAGACAAAGGATCTCTCACAGTTTTCAGTGGATGAGCTTCATGCATCACTGATTTCTCATGAGCATAGATTGAACAGAACAACAAAATCCTCATAGGAGCATGCATTTAAGACACAAATGTCTTTTGGTCAAGGTTGAGGTTGAGGAAGATAAAATTACCGAGGAAGAGGAAGAAGCCCACACAGAGGTGGAAGAAGCAGCCCTGCAAACACAAGTGGAAGGGGCATCAATCAAAATCCAAGCTAAGGCTCAAGCCAGAATCAAGCACAAAGACATAGGTATGATAAATCTCAATTCCAATGTAATTATTGCAAAAAGTATGGCCATTATGCAAATGAATGTATAAAGAAGAAAAATGACATGGGTAATAAACATAGTGTAAATTTTACAAAATAAAATCAGAACCAAGGAAATGTGATTTTAACTTGTAATGGCTAACAAGAAGATGTATAGTTCTTAGATTCAGGTTGTAGTAATCATATGATTGGACACATAGCAATGTTTCCCAATCTAGATGAAAGTGTAAAATCTGAAGTGATATCAGGGATTGATAGCACGTCTCTGTCATGGGGAAAGCAAGAGTAAATATACTGACAAAAAATGGAGAGAAGAAGTTTGTGCCAGATGTATATTATGTACCTAGCCTGAAATGTAACCTTCTAAGTATTGGACAACTTGTTCATAAGGGCTACAATGTTTTTTTTAAGAATGATGTGTGCACAATCATGGATATACCTCCAAGTAGACAGGTCATTGAAAAAGTGCATATGAAAAGCAATAGGATGTTTCCTCTCAAGATCAGATCAGACTTGAAGGAAGGAGGTGTTGTAGCAGTTGTCACACAAGAAGTATTTCAAGAAGAAGTGAAAGATGAGAACTGGTTATGGCATTTGAGATTTGGACATCTCAATTTCAGAGGTTTTAACTTGTTTCATAGGAAAGGCATGGTAAAGGGATTACAACTCATAGAGAAATCAAACAGCCTATGTGAAGGCTGCATCTTGGGAAAACAACACAGAGAATCATTTCCAACAGGAAAGAGTATAAGAGCAAATGCACCTTTGGAGATTGTCCACTCAGATTTATGTGGACCAATGCAAATGCCATCATTAGCTGGCAATAATTATGTTTTGACATTTATAGATGATTATACAAGGAAGACATGGGTCTATTTTCTAAAATAGAAGAGTAAAGTGTTTGAACAGTTCTATCACTTCAAACCTCTTGTTGAGAAGCAAAGTGGAAACTACATAAAAGTGTTGAGAATTGACAGAGGTGGAGAGTATATCTCCAAAGACTTCCTACGTTTCTATAGGGAGCATGGAATACACAAGAAGTTTACCACAAGGTATACACCTCAGCAAAATGGTGTAGTAGAAAGAAATAATAGGACCATCATGGACATGGTAAGAAGTATGTTGAAGGCAAAGCATTTCCAAATGAGTATTGGGTAGAAGCTATAAATTGTGCAGCTTATATTTTAAATAGATGTCCAACCAAAGCTATTATGAACAGAGTTCTAGAAGAAGCATGTAGTGGAAAAAAGCAAGTTCTCACTTACATGAGAGTGTTTGGATGTGTGGCATATGCACGTGTCCCAGATCAGTTAAGGGAGAAGTTGGACAGCAAGGGGGAGAAGTGTATATTTATTGGATAGAGTGATGAATCCAAGGCCTACAAGCTCTATAATCCATCAACCAAGAAGGTAATAATCAACATAGATGTTCAGCTCATTGAAGAAGAAGCTTGGGATGGAAGTTTAGAGAAAACATTAAATGTGAAAACATGTATTTCACATGAAGACAAAGAGGAATTGATTGCAGAAAATAATTCCTCAACGGTCGCTCCTCCTCCACCTACAAAATCTCAACAGAGCACACCACAAGAAAGCAATAGAGAAACAATGCAAAACCAAGGAATTTCTTCTCCAAGCACACCACATGGATCAACCACTCCCTCAAGTTCAAGTGCAACTCCAAGCACATCTTTAGAAAATACAAGAAGACTAAAACTAAGAAATTTAAGTGAAATTTATGAGCAAGAAGAAGTAAATAGTAATGCTGGTCTAAATTCTTTATTTTCTTTATTTTGTCATGTTGATGACCCAATCCATTTTGAAGATGCAGTCAAAGAATAGAAATCAATTGAAGAAATGAATGAAGAGATAGGAGCAACAATAGAAAATAATGACACATGGGAGTTAGTGGACCTCCCACAAGGAAAATAAGTTATTGAAATGAAATGGGTCTATAAGACCAAGAGCAACATTGAAGGCAAGACAGAAAGGCACAAAGCAAGGCTAGTTGTCAAAGGATACAAGAAGCAGCAAGGAAGAGACTATGAGGAAACCTTTGCACCAGTTGCAAGGATGGAGATAGTGTGGACAATGTTGTCAATAGTAGCACAACAAAAGTGGAAAGTTTATCAAATGGATGTGAAGTTATCATTCTTGAATGGAGTGTTGAAAGAGGAAGTGTATGTTGAACAACCTCCTGGCTATGAGATAAAAGGCCAAGAACACAAAGAGTGTAAGTTGAAGATCTTTATGGGCTGAAGCAACCACCAAGAGCATGGTAGAACAGGATTGATGCTTACTTGATGGACAATGGGTTTGACAAGTGTGATGGTGAACCCAAACTCTACATCAAAGAAAATGACAGTAAAAATCTTATTGCTGTTTTATATGTAGATGATTTGTTTTTCATAGGAAATGATGTTTCCCTCATTGCTGATTTTAAAGCAGTCACGAAAAGTGAATTTGAAATGACTGACTTGGGTTTGCTGAGATATTTTTTGGGCATAGAAGTAAAGAAAAAATAAAATGGGATTTTTATCTCCCAAGCAAAGTATGTTGAAGAAGTTTTAAAGAGGGTCAATATGTAGAACATCAAAGCATCAACAACTCCAACTGTCATGGGGTTGACGTTGAGCAAGGAAGATTGCAACAAGAATGTTAATCCGACATTGTACAAAAGCATGGTTGGAAGTCTAATGTATTTGACTGCAACTAGGCCTGATATAATGTATGCAGTAAGTCTCATATCTAGATTCACGGAGACACCTAAGGAGGCACATTAGCAAGCATGCAAGATAATTTTAAGGTATGTAAATGGAATGAAGGAGTATGGTGTTCTATACTCCTCAACTGATAATTTTAAGCTGATTGGTTACACTGACAGTGATTGGGTTGGAAGTGTAGATGACAAAAGGAGAACATCAGGGTATGCTTTTCATTAGGGATCGGGAGCCATTTCATGGGCTTCCAAAAAGTAGCCAATAGTTTCATTATCAACAACAGAAGTTGAATATGTAGTAGCAACAACAGCAGCATGCCAAGCATTTTGGATGAGAAGGATGCTGAGATATTTATGTCATGAACAAGACAAATGAACCACAATTTTCTGTGATAACAACTCATCAATTGCCTTGTCAAAGAATTCTGTTTTCCACAAGAGAACGAGGAATATTGATGCCAAATTCCATTTCACAAGAGAATTAGTTAAGAATGGTGAAATTGATTTGTAGCATTTCAGGTCAGAGGAACAAGTTGTTGATATCCTCACAAAGCCATTGGGACATAAGATTTTTGTTTATCTTAGACAGTGTCTGGGAATGGTTGAAGGTGGCAGTTGTGATTAAGGGGGAGTGTTGGAATTACTCCCAACCACCGCCATGAATAAACAGTGGCAGCAACCCACAACTTCATTGAATTTTATGTGTAGGGAAGGACAAGCCTCAGTTTTCAAATTTGGAGGCATCGACGCAAAAAATTAAAATAGAGTACTGGGAGCCATACTTTGTGTTATTTCTTACTTAGTTGTATTCACTCACCTGTTTGCCTGCAACTTCGCACCTGCAAATTTTCTTGTTTACCCTTTAAACCTTCCACCGAAAGTTATTTCCCCACCAATGTGATATCGATGGGACTCACCACTTACCTTACTGCATTGTAAACTGTGCTGCAAACCTTTTCATTTCCTTTATTTCTTTGTTTTCCGCACTTCGCACCTCTCGTCGTTTAACTCCACGCATATCGCAGTCCGCAATATTTAAGTTCTAACTCTTAACGCTCCACCAAATGTTATTTCCCTGCCAATACGATCTTGTGGGACCCAAAAACCTCACCGCACTTCACAAATCTATCCACTTACCCTTTTAGCGGCCGTAACCCGCACTTCACAAGTTATAAGTTTTAACTTTAAAGTCATCTGCAAGTTGTTTTGTTTTGTTTGCAATGCGATCAAAAGGGGGCACATGTTAATCTCAAGAGGGTAGCACAATGCGCACATCGCAAAGCTCAGGAGTTAACAGATAAGTGCTCGTAGGTTAAGATGTTTACATTGCGATGTGATGTGCCACATCACATCGCATATTGCAAGAATTAAGGTTTTCCCATGTTTGCGCCAGTTAAATGTTATATTCGCCGATTTGCGATGGAGGCGCCAGATACGATGTGTTTTCAAAGCTGGGAGCACTAATATTTCAGGTCCTTTGTTTTTGTATTATGTACGAGTTTTCATGTATAAGCAGCTGATAGAAAATTTGGTTGTTGAACGTCCCATTCTGCATTGAATTGCTTTTAATGTTCAGGCTACGACCAATTGAATTTTAGAGAAGAGTTGAATAAATTTGAAAGAGTTACTCTCCTGTGTAAATCATTGTTTTTTTGTGTGTTTGACTATTATTTCCGCAATATTTTTTGTTCTCTGTTGTGGGGAACACATCCCTCTGTGTTTATGTTTATTCAGAATTTCCAACATGTTTTCCTTAGGAAAAGATGTCAAATATAAATATACTTTGGACAACCTAATGGAAATTTAATGCATGGGAATCGAACGTTAGACGAGTCGTTGCCTGTAGCGGACACACATATAATCTTCCACTCATCAGCCACATTGATGATTGCCCAAAGTATGGAGGCTTGAATTGATTTTTTTTTGTAATGCAAGTCAAGAAATCGATAAACACGCATAGAAATTTCTTTATAATTCGAGTCTAAGAAATTAATAAATACACAACATTCAGAGCCATTTATTATTCAAATTTAATGAAATTCTAAATTGCTTCAGATCAAAAGGCTATAATAATAAATAACTATGTGGTTGAGATTCAAAGGCGATCATCATCGAGAAGGGTGATTCTTTATTGGAAGCAGAAAGCTCTTTTGCATGGTTAGAGGGTTGGAGTCGTGCGGGCCATTCTTGGCATTCTAAGTATGGAAATGCCAGGGTATCGAAATTTGAACCTAAAGTCATTTAAATTGCAAGTCAAGAAATCGACACACATAAAAAAGGATTGAGAGTCCTTTCTTTATAATTCAAGTCCAGATATAGATAAATACATGAGAAAAGTATTCAGATCCAATTTTTGAACATACAAATTTATCATTCAAATTTATATGAAATTATAAATTGATAGAATAAAACATTCAAATAAAAAACCTAGAGTACCAAATAATTGTGTGCCTAAAATTCGAAGCTGAGGCACCAGAGGAAAAGGTGATCATCACAGCAGCCTGTGCCAATCCTTTCCACGTCACCGTGAATGCAATTCTTTATTGGAAGCCTCAGATAGCTCGTCGAAGTGTTGGAGTCCTTCCAGCCATTCTCGGCAAACTTACTAAAAGATTGACATCTGATACAAGCATTCAATTGTTGTGACATAATTTAGACAACCTAATGAAATTCAATGCCAACAATCAGAGTCGAAACTTAGATGATCTATGGCAGACGCAGATTGTCTGCCACTTGTCGGCCACATTGATGATCATATCCCAAGGTATGGAGGTTTTAACAGGATATTTTTATAATGCAAGTCAAGAAATCGATAAACACACTTAGAAAAACATCAAGGGTCATTTATTTATAATACAAATTAAGAAATTGATAAAATCACGAAAATAATTTAGAGCTATTTCTTTAAAATGAAAATTTACCCTTCAAATTTAAATGAAATTCTAAAATGACCGAAGCTAAGCATTCAGATTAAAAGGTTGTATAATTAAATAACTATGTGCTAATTTTAGGAGCCAAGGTGCCGGAGGAGAAGGCAATTGTCATGGCGGTCCATACCAATCCTGTCAAATTTACCCTTCAAATTTAAATGAAATTCTAAAATGACCGAAGATAAGCATTCATATTAAAAGGTTGTATAATTAAATAACTGTGTGCTAATTTTAGGAGCGGAGGGGCCGGAGGAGAAGGCAATTGTCATGGAAACCCATACCAATCCTGCCAACATCAGGGAGAAGGAGAAGGTGATTCCTAACTGGAAGCCTCAGAGAGCTATTTCTCGGTATTCTAAGAGAATCTAGAGACCAAACTTATCGAATGCTTGACATCTAGTTTGGATGTCCTTTGAATTGTTTTCACTAATTATTATAAAAAAATGGTTAAAATGCAATACCAAAAGCATATCCATTTTAATCTACTTTACAAATTCAGACAGATGGATTCAAGTATTCCCTTCTTTCTTCTGCAGGCTTGTTATAATAATTATTGAAACAGAAAACATGTGCAATTTATTTGAATGCAACCAGAAAATATGTATGAAAAGGAAAAAATGTGTATCTGTAAGCATATCCAATTTAATCCACTTTTACAAAATTCAGATAGTTGGATTCATTTATTCCTTTCTTTCTGCATGCTTGTTATAATAATTATTAAAGCAGAAAACATGTAGAATTTATTTGAATGAAAGTAGAGAACATGTATGCCTAGAAGGAAAACATATGTATATGTATGATGAGTGATGGTCGATCCACAATATAACTAAATAATTAAATTTAACACTACAATTTAGAAATCTAAATCAAAATTTTGACAAACTACATCAAATCTCAAATTAAATTATTTGGGTAAAGAGAGGATGGAAACAATGAAAAATACAATACTTACCATAAAACTCATCTCATTCTCTGCTTCCAATTTCATGGTTTCCTCTCCCCTCTCTCGGGGATAAAACTCAAATTATTTGGGTAAAGAGAGGATGGAAACAATGAAAAATACAATACATACCATAAAATTCATCTCATTCTCTGCTTCCAATTCCATGGCTTCCTCTCCCCTCTCTCAGGGTTCAGAGGGTTCGCATACACAAGATAACCCACATTGAATACACATCACAGAATACCCAACAAACATGGATACATACAGACGAGACAACACACAACACAAACATATACAGAAGAGATTGCAATATAAATGAGAATAAAAAACACAAAAAGGGAGAAACATATACAGATGAGATTGCAATATAAATGAGAATAAAAAACACAAAAAGGGAGAGTATACTAAAGGGGGTTGTCTCCAATGTCAAGAATTCCTTCATTGTTTATGTGTCAGAAAGATAAACTTTGCATCAAAATTAATTCAAAGAAGCAGATGGCAATTCAATGGCATCAAACAAAAATGGGAGTCGAACACTAGACTAGGCATTTGGGTGTAGCAGACAAAGATGTTGTTCACATGTTGGAAAAAAGGCATAGATACTACGTGTGAACAAGCATTTAATTGTTGTTATACATCTAGAGAAGCGATATAGAGATTACCTCATGTTAAGATCAGAGACATGTGTTGTTTATCTCAACAAAAGATGTTAAATATAAATATAAATGGAACTGGGTGTATGGAAGTTTGAACCTCTAAAAAGTTAAATACACAGAAAATCATTGAAGCAATGAGAATCGTTTTTTAATAATGAAAATAAAAAATCTATAAATACAAAAGAAAAAAAATTAGAGTCATTTCTTTAAAATGCAAATTTATCATTTAAATATAAATGAAATTCGAAGTTGACTGAAACTAAGCATTCAGAACAAAAGGCTAGAGTATACATAATTGCATGCTTGAGATTCGAAGCCGAAGCACAAGAGGAGAAGGTGATCGTCACAGTGGCCCGTGCCAATCCTTTCCCGTCACAAAGTTGAAGGCGATTCCTTAATGGAAGCTTCAGATAGCTCTTTCGCATGATTGGAGGATTGGAGTCCTTCGGGCCATTCTCGGAATTAGAATCTCGAGAATTTATTGGAATCCTGACATCCAGTATGAATATGGAAAACTCAGATGTTGTTTACACAATGGAGAAAAAGCACAACGACGACGTGTGAACCAACATTTAATTGTTGTTGCATTTCTAGAGAAGCGATATAGAGTCTATATGTTGTTTGCCTCAGGAAAATATGTGAAATATAATTTTACTTTAAACAACCTAATGGAAATTCAATGCATGGGAATCGAACCTTAAAATTCATCTGATTCTCTGCTTCCAATTCCATAGTTTCCTCTCCCCTCTCTCTCAGGGTTCACATACAAAAAAATAACCGACATTGAATACACATCACATAATAACCAATAAACATGCATGCATACAGACGACACAACACACATATACAGACAAGATAGCACAAGACAATGCACAACACAAATATCTATAAGAGACCCTCAAAACAATGAAAGAAAATTATGAGCGCTCCACTCTACAGCACTGACTGAGAGAGAAAAAAGCACAAAATAAAGAACATATTGAGAAGAAACCTTCATTTCAACCTAATTGGATTCCTTTCCATCCACCGCCTTATTTTCTAGCCGTTGAGCAAAGGAAATTTAAATTCCAATGCTAGGTAACACAATTCCACGTCAATTTTTGGATGAGGATTATGTCTTATGAGTAATTGGATTCCATTCCATCCACCGCCTTCTTTTCTAGCCGTTGAGAAAATGAAATTCAAATTTCAATAGTAGGTAACACAATTCGACGTTAATTCTTGGATGAGAATTATGGATTATAAGGGCAAGTAACACAATTCCACGTCAAATCTGGTATAAGGATTATGGATACTTCAACTCTCCAATTAGGATGGTTAATATAATACAATGGCTTATTATAAAATTATTACTATTTAATTTTTTTTATTAAATTACATTTTTGTTGGTATATAAGATTTTCTATTCAACATTCCTGATATTTTTTATTATAAAATTATAACTATTTTTTTATTAAATTTTTATTATTATTTATTTAGTATAAAAATACAATATTTATAAATATAATATAAAGTTATGTGAAATAATATACTTTATAAAAATCAAATAATTAATAAATTTTGATTTTTTTTTAATGGCATTAGAAAATTAAAATGTCATAGTAAAACTTTTAATTTTTAATTGAAATTTTATTTATTATTTAAAAACTTAAATCATTATAAAATTTTTAATATATTAAAAACCTAATATTTTAATTAAAAAATTTATATTACACTTAGTTAATTAAAAAAAATTAATAAAAAAATTATTTATATTAATTTAATAACTTTATTATTTTTACTATAATTTTATTTATAATCTAAATTTTATCTATATGACATATATTTTACTATGGAACAAAATATCTCAACCCTCATATTTAAAGTAAAGGTAAGTGTTTTTCAAAGCTCAAGTCAAATGAGAAGACTCAAAACCCCCTCATGAGGGTATTGGTTGATGGGACGTTCGAGGTTGGGGATGAGTTTGCCACACCACTGTCTCCTATAGCAATTAGGGGTGGGTGGGGGGGTGGCCAACCCTCCCTATGAAATACAAATGCGAACCAAATATACAAAAGGGGAGAGTGTACTCCAATGTCAAGCCTTCCTTCATAGGTTTGGTCTGCGAGGGGAGAGCTTACTCCCTGGATTTTCTGGTATCACTGGGACTTTCCCCCGCCGTAGGTGGGAAAATTCCCTTGGGTGGTTCACAGAGGAAGGTTCATGTGCAGAGGTAAATTCTCAGAGTCATGGAATAATTAGTGGGTTTCTCATGAGGCATAAATGTTGGAATCCTGTGATGGACCATAATTAACTTGTGCTTGCATGCATGATATACTAGTCTCTGAGTCTGGAGGTTCGTGACAAAGATTGTGGTAGTTTAGAAATGGTTAGGAATCAGTCTTTAGTTAGAGAGGGATTTCAAATTTATGGACTTCGCTTGCTCCTTCAAAGCTAGCGGTTGTAGGTTCCTGTGACGTCTGCCATCCTTTAAAGCACACCAATTTTTCGGTTTGGGCTCAAAGGGTTGGAAATCCCAAGGTATTTTCTTATCCCTCTAGTTCATTAATATTTTTCTCTCATTTTGTCTCTCATTGGTGGACGTTGGTTGGCTGATTTCGGGTCTAGTTGGGTTTGGCTTTGGGTGGAATTTTGATTTCTCATAGCGTGCTCAGGCCTTGTAAGAAGAATTTCGTCTGTCAATTATGGTCATTTGTTCCTCTCTATTTACTGGCTTTTCCCACTATGGTTTCACAATCTCCTATGTTTTGCATCTTGCAGGTTTTCTCAGCCTTATTTCCCTGAGTTCTGGGTTGTTGGGGTTTAACTATCTAGGTTGGGTGTTTTCATCCTGGTGCATTATACCCTGACAGTGAATGCACAATCGCCAAGGGGTTAGAGAGTATAAGTGCATGCCCGAAGTTGCAACCATCTTCCATTTTTCCACACCCCTAAAATTTGTGAAGAAATCCATCAACTTGAAGCCCTCACAACTAATGATCATTAAGCTTATTCAAGTTTGAAAATCCTGAAGGAGGTACCTAATTGGGTTCCTGACCCCGATCATACCAGGGGAAGAGAGAGCTAGTTCTTGAACTCCATTATCCTCCATTGGTAGATGAAATCTCTTTTGGGTAGGGTCTTAAAGGAAAAGTGTGAATACCACAACGATATCATCCCCTCTTTGAATGAAATCAATCTAGTGCAATGCCACCATTTCTCTTTTCTAGCTAGTTTGGATGCTCAACTAGTTAATCTGGAAAGATATCTTTAATGTGACATAAAACCTCATGCTCTAGTCTGTACTAGTGCTCAAGACCCATTGCCATTCATCTCTTTATAATCTTGATATCATGTCATGCCATCAGGAAATTGATTTATTTTTTTTATAGTTCAGTATATGGTAATATCAACATTTTCCAAGTTTCAGTTGTTTTTATTTAAATTTACTTGAACTTTAGTTAATGGTCAGCAAATCTAGTTTCCCTAGTGACAAATTGAGATCAAGTTTTTCATGAAAAATGATATACTTATCTGATGTATGCTGAAATTTTGGGGCAATTCAATCTTAATCTACAAAAAAAGGCTCGAAACCATTATAATAATATATTGGATATAAGTCAAAATCACTGCCATGACCTAGGGTTTGGTGGCTTCTAAGCAAGATGCCCCTGGAAGACCTTCTTCCCCAACCTTGGGGCCCTCTCATACTCCTGGAGCACAGATAGGCTCCCTCATGATAGACAACAGCGGGGGGACGGGTGCTCCCCCCTCCTCTAGTTCGCCTTCCATTGGAGCGGCGACAGGGGCTAACAATGATCGTCAACAGAATTCTGGCCTGCTCCCTAATCTAACTGGGGTGTCTCCCGCAGTGAAATCACCATTTGTATTAGAAAAAGAAGAAACAACAATGACATCCTCCATATGCATACCCAAGGCCACTACAAGAACCAATATTGAGCTCCCTTCTCATTGAATAAATGAAAAAATCCAATACATGAAGGACCATGCATTGATAAGAAATTTCATGGGTTTCTGGCCCACAGAAAAATCCCTCCTAGGTTGGATCGCCTCCAAATGGAATCCAAAGGGCCACATCGATCTACAACTATGTGCCAAGGGATTCTTCAACGTGATCTTCACCTGCATTGAAGACAAAAACCGGATCATGGATGGTAGGCCATAATTTTTTAACTCTGTAAGTCTATACCTGCGCAACTGGGTAGAATGCTTCATCCCAGACACACAATATTTCACTTGGGGTCCAAGCTAAGTCAGGCTCTACACCCTTCCCAAGGACTATTGGGACGAGCTAACCCTTCGGGACATAGGAAACTCTCTTGACGAATTCATTAAAATTGCGGAGGAGAAAAATATCAACAGACACGCAACCTACGCAAGGATCTGTGTCTACATGAACATTGCAGAGTCTCACCTTGATGAGGTAAGCTTGCTCCATGATGATTATGAATGGATTCAAACAGTAGATTATGAAAATGTACCATTTAGATGTCGGAAATGTCACCAACACGGGCACCTATTCAGATATTTCCCCCTAAATCAAAGGGCTGCATCGAATAATGACTCAACAGACAAAGACACCGAAGGGTTCACGAAAGTCATTGGAAGGAAAAGGCACACCAAGAAGTCAAACAAAAACCAGAACAAAGGAGCTCTAGCATCAAGTAACAACTTTGATGCCCTAGCTCAACTGAATGAGAATGAGAGTGAACCTCTAAGAGACTCGGAGCGACCTTCACAGGAGAATCCCCAGACCTCAAAGACTCAAAAAACCAAAATCCAACTGGAAGCCTTTCTGATTCCCTAGTCCTTTATGCACGTAGGGGACAACTCGGAAAAAAAGGTAAAGGCACAGTGTTAGAATCAAACCCAGAAGCAATGGAATAAGAACCAAAGAAAATTGACTACGGGGACCTTGATCTCATGGGGTTGGAAGAAGCATGCAAATAGAAAGACTTTCTCTTAATCCCTCCGCACCAGATCCAATAGTTGAAGTCATTACTAGAGCTCAATAGATTCCATCCCTTAGCATTCAAGGAGGCACGCTCTTGAACACCAAACTCATTCTAAAAGAATCCCTAAAAAAGGAAGAATTTTTTTTTTGCAGCGAATGGTTATCATGGGAAAAGAGCTAGTAGAATCAGGGAGATACCCCAAGTTGACCAGGTTCTACTCTCTAGTTCCCAACCCCCCTCAATGAAGAACATCTCATGGAATATCATAGGGCTAAACAATCCCTCCAAGCATAGGTTAATCAAGAAAATAATTACTAAGGAAAACCCCACAATATTCTTTATGCAAGAAACCAAATGCTCCAGCTCCACTTTGGACAAAATATTCAAAAGACACTGGAAAGGATGCAACACCCTAGAAGTAGATGCTAATAGTGATTTTGTAGGCCTAGCAATCATCTGGAATCCCTACTTCATTACCCTAGATAACAGTCAGGCCAATCGACACTTCATTAAAGCTTCCTTTCACTTGATTGGAACTAACATTCATGGACATCTCATGAATGTCTACTTCCCCAGCCTCTCCAGCAAAAAATAGAGCTCCTTGACAGCATTGTAGATCTCAAAAATTAGCGTACTCACCCTCTTTGGCTGATTGGTGGAGAATTCAACAAGATAAAAAACCTTCAGGAAAAAAAAACAGGAATACCTCACCTTGAAATGGACATCACCAAATTCAAGAACTTCATCCACAACAACCATTTTATAGATCTTCAAACATCCAATGGCATCTTCACTTGGAATAATAAAAGAGGTGGATCTCATCAAATCACTTCTAGACTAGGTCTCTTCCTCATTATGGAAGACTTCATTCACCTAGGAGGAGAGCTCGCAACCACCATCATCCTGGCCTCTGGCTCAGACCATTGGTCGATCCAACTCCAATGGCTCGGACCGAGTACAACCACCCCTAAACATTTTTTCTTTGAACACTTTGGGCTCAAACATCTAGGGTTCAAATACCTTATATCAGATTGGTGGGATTCCCTCACACCACCCTTGGGCAAACAAATGTATTAGTTCCAACACAAATTGAAGATGCTCAAGGGGAAACTGAAATTGTGGAACAAGATCACGTTCGGAAACATATTCAAATACCAAAGAGATCTGGAAGAGAAAATGAAGCATCTCTAACAAAAAATCATAGCAGAAGGAATACCAGCAGACTCAGAGAACAAGGAAAATTCCATAATAACCCAACTGGAAGAGAGAAGAAGACAAGACGAGATCCCGTGGAAACAGAAATCCCAGATATGTTGGCTTAAGGATGGAGAAAGGAACACAAAATTATTTCATCACTCCAAAATCCAACACAGGATGCACAACGTAATCACATTCCTCAAAAATCAAAACGGGGAGAATATGGAAAAACATGAGGACATCACTCAGGAACTGCTCAATCACTTCAAGGCCATCCTCAAAGAACCCAACATCCAACGATAGGAGGCCATTGGAAAAATCACACAAAACATCCCAGAATTGGTCAATGAGGATCACAACAAGATGTTGCTCAAAGCCACAACATTGACAGAGGTCGAACAAGTGATTTTCCAATTAAAATAAGAGAAAACCCCCAGACCGGACGGATTCACCACCAAATTCTTTCATTTCTTCTAGGACACTATCCAAGAGGAAGTCTAGGGCATAGTAGAGGAATCATGCAACATCCACTTGATTATACCAACTCTCGATTCAACCTTCCTCACTCTCATCCCAAAGGAATAAAATGTTGCTTCTCCAAGTAAGTACAGACTCATAACACTTTGCAATGCATTTTAAAAAATCATTTCCAAAGTTATAGCTAACAGATTGAAGAAACGTCTTCCCATGCTCATTTCTCCAGAGAAAACGGGCTACGTTGAGGTCAGATAGATCCTTGATCGAATCATCCTAACCCATGAGATCATACACTCCTTAAAAACCTCAAAAAAACCAGGCATGCTCCTTAAAATTCACTTGTCCAAGGCCTTTGACAAGCTCATCTAGAACTACATAAAGAAAATCCTCCTGGCCTTTGGCTTCAGCCAAACTTGGGTATGCTGGATCATGAGCCTAATATCCTCTCCCTTTATCTCTATTCTTGTCAATGGAATTCCCTCGGTAACATTCAACACCTCCAGAGGTATAAGGCAAGGGGACGCTCTCTCACCCTTTCTCTTTGTACTTAAGGCCGAGTGCCTAGGCCGCCTGATAAATAGTTCTATCCATTCGCACAACCTTTAGGGAATTCCTCTACACAATCTCCCCCCTATTTCCCACCAACAAGATTTTTGGAGGAGATTTTGGCATTCCTCGCACAAGGTTTCATGCCCAATTTGAGAGAAGTTAGAGTGATAGATCGTTGAATGGCTATCCACTCCTTTTTTAGCTTGGAGATCAGCTATAGTGTTTTCCTTTCTATGCACATGGTGGAAGGTAATGGCCCTGTGGTGTTGTAGCAACTATTCGAGGAAATTGAGACGGTTAGCGAGCCTCCAGTTGGTAGAAACCTTTAAGGGATAAGTGCCAAGAATAATGTGGGTGGCTGCTTGAAAGATGAGTTGTGAGTCTCCCTCCATTTCTATTGGAAAAACGTTGAGCTCAATGGCTCTAGAGATACCCTATATTAGCCCCTGCAACTCCGCAGAGTCATTGCTGTCCCACCCTAGGTTTCCATAGTAAGTGTGTAGGGGTTTTCCATGAGAACCTCTGAAGATACCCCCAAATCCTACTTCCCTTGGGTTGCCTTTAGAGGCTCCATCGAAGTTTCATTTGAAGAAACCAGACAGGTGGGGGGGTACCATCAATCAGGATAATCCCTAATCCCTAATCCAACAATATTTAGGTAATTCAGACAAAGGAACAACTATTTTTATTTTTCCTACTTCAGTCTCCAGATTAAAAGGTTTTTTAGTCTGATTTCTTGTATTTCGAAAAGTTGGATTCTCTTTTTTCTTCTGTGTTTTCGGTATTTTTCTCCTTCTCAGGAGTGGGGTTGTGGGCTGAAGTTGTTTCCGAATCAATTTTTGGAGATTCCTCTACATTTCCTTTAGGAGGAAGAGTATTGGAAAGTTGTCTATTATTCAGTTGAGTATCAAATACGTCTTCAATTATTGGGTTGGCAAGATTAGGATCTGATCTAGAAAGAATATGTACAGGGGTAGTATTGGTTTTACCTTTGAGGGGCTGTATTGTAGCTTTCTGTTTATTTGTTTCCGGGACATCAATTCTTCTGCTCCTCAAATTATATTGCTTGTGAACTTCATAAATGGCTGTATCATATCCTTCCCTAAAGTAAAATGATTCTCCTGAATGGGTTTGAAATTGCTTAAGAATGTGAGCTTCTTGATCATCTTGGGTCAAGAAAACTTCTGGTTCATTCTTGCGTTCAGTCAAGTTGTTTATTTGAGCATCTTCAGTTGGTTCCTCAGAAGTTGAGGCTTCAATATAATTTTCCTGGAATGGGGGCCTAATATTTTGGTCAGGACCAGTTTTTCCAGTATTTTGATTTTGGTTCCTTCTGAAATTTGGATTTCTCCCAGTATTGCTCGGTTGACCATCCCAAGGATATTTCCTTTCAATTTTTTCTACTCTATCTCCTAGCCTTTCCATCCATTTAATAATATCATCCAGTTTCTTTTCAAAAGCTGAGGGTTCTTCATTTAAAGGCATTCTCTTTTTAGCTCTGGCTCTAGCTCGTTTCTCTATCAGGTTGGCTTCAACACTAACAATTATACTTTGCATTTCTTCTAAGGTTTGAGGAACTCTTTCCCTAAGCTGATACGCCATATCAGAATCAAATCCATCAGGGAATTTAATTAATACTAAATCTGGAGGATTTTGAGGAATAGCATAGTAAACATCATTGAACCTGGTGCAGTAATCTTGCACAGTCTCTTTTGGTCCTCTCTTTAAATTTCCAAAGTCTGATAAGATTTGAAGAGGATCTTTCTTCTTTTCCCATCTGTTTAAAAATGTTCTATAAAGAGCTTGTAAGTCAACAACACTGTTTGCAGGAAGGGCTCTAAACCAGGTTCTGACTTCTCCAGTAAGACTTTGGACAAATATTCTCATTTTTACATCATCAACATCTATTTCATAAATTTCAAAATAATCCGTCATCTTTTTAGTATGCTGTTGTGCAGTGTAGGTACCAGAACCATCGAAAGGAGTGATTTTACTTTGGTAGATTGGCTGGTAATACCAAAGGAGCATATATATTTTCCATTGCAGGAGGTAACGATGAAATAACAGGTGAGGTTGGTCTATGAGTAGTGGATGGAGGAGTAGAAGGGGTAGTTTTAGGTTGAGATGTTTGAGGAAATGTTGATGAACTTGGAGAGGCTGAAGTGATCACAGAATATTTGATGTTCCTTCAGAGGTAAGCTCAGATTGTATGGAATCTCGTTATCAAGATGTGAAGTAACAAACTGAAATTGTAAATCTTCAAGAAATACTGGGTCTGGAACCAAATTGGACAACTTAGATTCAGGAAAATTTACAAATAAAGAGGTTTCAAATTGTTCATCAAATGGTTCGTCCTCAAGGTAAATCCACTTCACAGGATAGGAAATTGGTCTATAGAGAGGTTGATAACTACCAGAGCTTTCTTGACTTTCTTGTCTCCTAAGAATTTTGGGGATCAGATTCGGATTTTCAAACACAAGCAGAGGATTTGGATCAAGATTAGCCCTGGTGTAATGGGTCCTTTCTGAAGCCAGTTTTATAGATGATTCTCTTTTTTGGTTTTTTGTCTAAATGGAATGAACAATACAACTTCTACAATATCTTTAAGAGGTTTAAGATTTTGGATTTAAATTTTCTTAAAGATTTATTTGACTAGAGGAACTGATCAAATGTTCAGTTCATAAACTAGACCAGAGATAGACTGAAGCAACATTTATTTACTTATGCAATTGCAGAGAAAAAGAAGTTCAAAGGCTACCTGGCTAACTTCAGGCTACGTCTGTAGTTTATAAAGTAAACAATAGTAACAATAAAATTATTTAGTTTCCCAGTGGAGTCGCCACTATGTTAACTCAGATTTTCCATGAAGTTGTTGGAAGAGGAAAGGGGTTCTAGGTAACCACAAACCAACTTTTAGGTACAAAATCTAGCCAATCTGTACCCAGAGAGGGCTCTCTCTTTATGTTTTAGCTTTGTTTTGAAAAGTATTAGGCTAGTTATGTAAGTTCAGGGATTTTGATTGAAATTGGGTGATGGAATTCTATAGTAGAGGGTAAGACTGAATAATTTAGGCCATTGGGCTAATGGAGTCAAAGAAGGATGGCTTAACTCGATTAAGTTTCTTAACAAGAGATGGTTTCACAGGGCAAGGTAATCAAATAGAGAACAATTATAGATCTAAGGTGAATGGAATGGACTCGAAATGTGTGAAGGGAAATTAAGAATCCTTCAAAATATTCAAAAGAGGGAACTTGACTGATTGTTGACAAATACAAATTAAGAATTCTTTATCAAATAATCAAAATGAACAAACTAGAAAACAGGAGCAATTAAGAATTCACTGTTTAAGCTAGTTTAGAAGAAAACATTTAGAATAACAACGATTGAAAACAGATTGCACTTAAGCACTTTCTGATTTATTCCTTTTCGTTAATCATTTAGATATGAAACACAAATGATTTAATAAACAAGTATAAAACTCTAAAACATGAGATAGATGACTTATTGATCCGTTGTCTGACTCAAGAATCCTGTGAAAAGTCTTTTGCCTCAATTCTTTATCCAGCTAGCCATACGAAATTTGTCCAACATCACTTTATTCCAAAGTAATCAATGTTACAGCAAAGTCTAAGAATCCACCCCCCAATACTCTAATTGAGGGAGTATTTATACAAAAAATTATAAAAAATATCTCCTAACAAAATTAGATATAATCTAGGATGACTCATGGATATATTACAAAAAAATAGAGACAGATGGTCTCGTAGATAAGAAAAAGGATAACCGATGTTGTGTTGTTTCCTTCTTTTGAGAATGTGCTAGAGGCAGGCCCTATGATTGGGCTTGTTGCTGTCCTCTTTAGTAATTCTGTGCTGGCTGCTCTGTTTTACTGATACTCTTTACCTGTACTGATACACTTTGACTTCTGTTTGATCTTAGTTTATCCTTATCATGTCTTACTGTAGTAAACAATCAAAAATTCATGTAAGGATAATTTTTACAAAATTTCTAACATTTCTTCCCACCATTGAGCTTCTAGTATTCTGGTCCTTTGAAGCTTCCTCAGAGTTTCATCAGTCTCTATATATCTGAAGAAAGTAGGCTGAATTGGGAATAAGTGTTTTACCTCATGTTCGAGATAAAACAAATTTTCCAGATTGTCATGAAGAATATTTCCTGTAGGCAATGCTTTTGTTACTGATGAACTAGTTGAGGAACTGGCCTGATCGTCAGCATGCTTATTCAATTTCTCTACATAACTTTCAAGGTTCATTAGTTTATCATCTGAAACTAAAGGACATGGCAATCCTTTATTCAAAAAAATATTCAATCTTTCTGTGAAAGCATTGATTTCTTCCTGCATATCAGAGCATCTTCTTTCTAGGTTTTGCATCAGAGTTCTCTTAGTAAAAATTCTTTTTATCTCCAAAATTGTTCTTGTTCTGTCTTGGATGCCGAGTTCTTCAAGTTGATATCTGTTCTCAGTGTTCAAAAAGTGTATAAGTTCATTGGCTTCTTCAGGCATGTTCCCTAATTCTTCTCTTGCTTTTAGAATTTCTTCCAGAGCTAATTTAACCAAATCATTCTGCTCATACATTATTTGAATTGATGGCCAGACATCTTCTATTGACTGAATGATGTTGGTCCAAAGAATTTCTTTGATTTCTCCCAAAGGTTTCTCCAATGTGAGATCCCTTTCTAATGCTATTACCAATTTTTATAATCGATTGATCTCTCTCGTTTTTTCTGCAATACTTATCTTCGAGAGATCATATTTTTGTTCTAAAGTGGTGAATTGTACCTTTTTTCTCTGGAGCTCTGTCACTTGGAGTTTCAATTCCTCCATTGATTTTATTAATTCTTCCCTGCTTAAATTGGAAGTATCGCCCTGTAATAATTCTGCTGACTGACCTATTGTTGTTGTACCGGTAATCACTTCTGTTGTAGATGCTGGAATATTTGGCTGCTTGTCCTTTAATGCCTTTTCAAGCTCCTTTTCAGTCTCATTTAGTTGCTCATTCAGTTTCAAGAGAAAATCCATCAATTCTTCTTCAGAGTTTTGCTTTATAATTTCTGCAGTCTGTGGATGTCTTGAGGATGGTAACTTCAGTTGTTTTCTCAAAGATGCAATATCATCATATTTCTTCTTAATTAAGGCTTCTATACCCTTGACATCTTTGGGATTATGACCTAATCCAATAATTATTTCTTCCAAAGTCTTTATCTTGTTGTCCTTAGCCTGGGAAGAGGCTTTTTCAAGATTTAATTGAGCATTATTATTCTCCAAATAATCTTGTAATTTTTGGGTCATCATTGATTTATCAGTCAAAGTAGAATAAATCATTTCACCTGTTTGTTTATGCAGCTCAATCTGATCCAAAGGATGAATATCCTTTTCTATGACTTCAAAATTGGTTCTGGTATAGTCTACAGCTGTTTGAGGCTGCTGCACTTTGGGTTTGAAATGACTCATTACTATTTTACCCTGCTGGATGTCATAGGCTGACATCAATCTTTGTTGATTTTTTGGAGTCATCTTCAAATATTGGTTATAAACTTGAAGTCTTAATGGATCATTTCTAGCCTTTATATTTATAAATGTTCTTTTAATATCCCAGGCATCTTTCACTGGTGGTTTGAAAGAAGATACTTCTGCACTTTGTTGCCTTTGTAGCTCTTTTCTCTGTGAATTAGTGAATGTTCCACTGATTGTACATGTTTGCTGACTACCTAATTCTTCTCTCCTCTGACTATTAGGGATTTCTTGAACAGATTCTACTTCTGAAAGAGGATTTAATTTTTTTCTTTTAACATTAGGTTTCTCTGAAGAGCCACTGATAGGGGTAGTTGTATCTACATCTCTCTTCTTACCTTTTTCTTCATTAGCAGGAGTTTGCAAAATTGAAATTTCAGCCACATTAATTTGAGTGGGGGAAATATGTATTTGGCCTTGTTCCTTAGAAGTTTCAGGCTGTTCTGTCATTGTGAATTTCTCTGTAACTTGTATATCAGCCTCCTTTTCTTTCCCTTTGGATGCTACTGTGGCCAATGCACTGATTTCCTGTAAATTTTTCTGAGAGTTACCAGCAGAAGAAGGATTAATTCCTGGTCTTTGCACCTGTCCAAAAGAATCCAGGTCAAGTATTTTCTCAAGATATTTCATAACATTTTCAACACTGACCTGTTCACTATCTTGTTCTATCAATTTCCCTTCCATCCATTCATTCATATTGGAATATTGTTCAATTTCTGGAATTCTATGATGAAGGTATGGTGACAATTTGTTTTTCATCCTTCTGTCACAAATAAAGCTGTTTGGGTCATAAGGTACCCAGTAGAATTTTTTTTTCAATTTGAGATAGTCTTCTAAGATTCTTTCAGCTTCTTTCCCTGCATCCCTAGAATTGCAGACAAAAGGACCTGATTGACTCTTAATTCTGAGTTGAGCTTTTTTCTTTGCATTGCAAAAATGGACTATGTCTGAATTTATCGTCTGTCTGAAATATTCTAAGGCAAAGAGCCTCATTGGGAAATATTTTGGTAACTTAAAAGGACATAGCTCACAACCATATATTCTAATTTTTGTATGATTCCGGTATAGGTACCAATCACCTATCCTGTATTGCTTTGAGAGTTGGAGAATTTTCTTGATGTCACTATTGACCCTAGGAGGGGAGACTCCTGTTAATAAGGTGGTTGCAGGGTGCACAAACAGGTCAATGAACTCAATATAAGAATAAGGAGAATCAGAGGAATTATGAGAGATTACAGACCAAAAGATTACAGACCTAGGATTTCCTTTGGCATCAAGTTTTTTGACATGGAAAGGGAAACTCTCTGATTGATAGTAAAGCATGAGATGGTATATAACAGAGGAATATTTGAACACCTTTTCATTTTCCAATCTCATGAATTGATCATGGATTTTATCAGCAATATAGGAAGCAAAATCATATTTGACAGCAGGGGGCTGTCCAGGGGTAAAAATGGACAACAATACTAGGGTTAACTGATCAACATATTCGCTAGTATTGAAACCCATTACAGAGGATATCATATTCAAAATGACCCTGCCCATATCTATGAAAAAAGTATATCCATAAGGAGGTTGGCCTTTGGGTTGATGTTCTGGCAACATGAAAGTCTGGCAAAGGCGATTTAACTCTTCTTGGGATAAATTGGTCGATTTCTCAAGTAAATCTCCCATGGAAAGGGGATTCAGGGCTTGACCAGGCTGAAACTGTAACATTTCGTTGATAGACTGAGCAGTTATTGGGAAAAGGATGGTTTGACTCGAGGACATGACTTCTCGTTGATTGGGATCATAATTGGCATGGCAGTAATAGATTATTTCATGAAAAATGTGGACTGAGGGTAGAAGGTACATTGGAATATTGGATTCCCATAGTCCAAAAATGTCAGAGGCGTTCAGGTAGCTATCTCTGCAGTGGCAAAAAATTCGGAGAGGATTTTCACTGAAGACAAGGTCTTTAATTTGGAAATCCCTATCTGCTAGAGGCATATAGTCTAAATCTCTGTGAGGGGCATTCAGGGGTGCAACATTCAAAGCCACGGGAATTTCCATTTTTGGTTCTTGTGGATTCAGAAATGAATTCGGGTTTTGATGAAAAACAGGCACAATCATAGGTTTGGGAACACAGTTGCAAACTTGAGAATTGAGGAATGAATAAAGACCAATCTTGAACCCTGTTTCATTTTTTTGTGTGGAATTAAAAAAAAAAAATAGGATTTTGCAGAGTTCAAAGGGAATTTGGGTAAGTACCTGTTTTCCAGGAAATAAACAGTGAAGAAAATAGGTGTTGGCTATGGCGGATGAATTCTGGATTTCACGACAACAATTTTCCTCAGCAAGGTGGTTGAAAATCTTCGACAGTTGATTTTGGAGTTCATTGCATGGGACACTGGTCACTGCACGGGATAGTGAAAATGACACGGGTTCATTTGTTTTATTTGCAAAGTCAAAGGTTGGAGGGTTTTTTTTTTTTTTTAATGGATGACGTCAGCAAGTACGGTTGGTGTTTCATGGGAGGCAAGCAGTAAGCAGTATTCATCGCACAGCTTTTGGGGATGGGCGGTTTTCAGTGGAGGGCGAGCGATTCCATACAATACGCGACACGTGGCGCAGCACTGTTCAGAAAACATCTTGGCCATCGCATGTTATCATTCGGATGTGGAGGCACAACGATATGGACGATAACCGTTGATCGCGGATTGGTTGATCGAACGGTCATCGGGAAAGGGAGATGACAGAGAGATAATATGACGAGCCCAATGTAATTAAGTGTGAATTAATCGCATCGGGGGAAATTCTATTGGTGAGGTGTGTTTTTAATTAACCGTGAGGGTTAATTAACGTATTTTAAACGTAGCAGGAATGCGTGCTCATGATTTGATTAATTAATCATCATATTAAGGTTATATTTCAACCAAAGGGGCGAGATATATAATATTTGGGAATTTTATTATTAAATTAATACGGGGATGGGTGGATTTTCATAGGTATTTAAATAATAAAGTTAAAAATTAATATGAAAAATGAAAGGAAGCGCTAAGTGTAAAACATTAGGTTAATGTTTTTAACTTATGCTTTCATAAATAGGGTTTTTTGTGAAATATTGCATAATGTTCCTAAGTAAAATGGGATTTTACTTAGGAAAAGATTTTTTGGATATGAATGAATAATCTTATGAATAAGTACTTAGGATTTTTTCAATTATTGGGCCGAGGGTCCAGTCCCTCCAAAAGTCAAGGAAATGCCTTGAGCCCCTCTAATTTTCAAATGCCTTAGTACTTAGGGGAAATTAGTGAAATTTTTAGGGAAAAATGAGAAGGGAAGTTAATAATTTGACTTTTCTTTGCTTGAAATTCTTCTAGTGTAGTGTCTGCCTTTGCACTTGTGATGAAAGTAAAGATTTAACACATCTAGAGTCATTATCCATCACATGTAAATCTGCAACAACATCTACCTACCTTACCTACTTTATCCTACCATTTTTTCTTCTTTATTAGGGTGCACTTAGATTGGCAAACCCTTATCACACTTTTCTTTTTACATGTAGAAATCTATCTAACTCTAACCTTATTACATCCAAGGGCTCAGATTAAGCTTTTGAGCTCCTTTTATTTACTCTACCTATCTACTTATCTGCCAAGATTAAACAGTTTGGTCATATTTTATTCTCTATCTCTAAAACATAAAATTGAAAGATGAACTAGCCAAGCTTAAAATGTTTGACTGTTCATAAATTGTGGCATAAAATACAAGTTGCACACAATTTGTTTATTTACATAAGAGCAAAAAAGTAGTGGCATTTTAGACTTGCACACTTTCCTTGGCCTTTCTTTTGGTGGGGTTCATTTTCTTTTACTTTTTTGGCCATTTTTATTTTTTTCACCCTTTGATTTTTATTTTAGGGTATACCCTCTTTACATTTTTTAAATTTTTTGATTTTTTTGACAATATGGAAAACCTTTGCAACAAGAAAAGGTATGAACATATTACATAGCTCATCAAGTCAATCATGATATATGACACCTATTGGTATATGAGTCTAACACAAGCAATCGAGCCTTACATTCTTCAACTAAGCGATCACCAGGGAAAATTTTAGGGGCGAATTTTAGTCCAAGGGCGAATTTTAAAGGGTTTTCAATTTTGGAGCGGCGAATTTTTAATATAAAACCCTTTTGTATAGTTTTATAAAATTAGCCCTATAATTATTTAAAAAATAATTAATTATTAGATGTTAGTCCAAAAAAATAAATGCGCACAAACCTTCATCCTTGGATTCGCCTCCCGATTTTCTGGTTTGGAGAGGATTTCGCCCCCATTTTTTACTGGTTGGGGCTTCGAAGTTGGAGGAATTCACCCCCATTTTTTACTGGTTGGGGCTTGGGGCTTGGAAGTTGGAAGTGATTTCTTGAGCATCTAGTCCATTGGCCTCTCCACCTCAAATTTTTGTATAAATTTTCCAGTTTCGAAGTGTGTTGATGATTTCTTTGGTGAGTCTAACAGTGCTGGTCAGCGGGGGATGAGCTCATCTATTCCATGCTGGATGTAGTCAGGAAGGAGACAGAAAACTGTGATTTTATTTAAGGTATGTGTGTTTAAGATTCGAACCCTTGACCTTATTATTTGAATGTAGTTTTTAGTTGTGAAAATTGTTGTGGGTTTTTGCTGTGCAGGGTTTCAAGTGTGTCATTATTTGCGAGAAGATACTGGATCTGGAATGGGAACCCTTTTGATATCCAAGACCAGGGAGGAGTACCCTTTTGATATTCTTACCTTATCTGTTTTCCCTTCTCCCAAGGTGTTTGATACAGTCGTGGAGCCTTACAGTGGAATGCTCTCTGTGCATCAACTGCTGGAGAATACAGATGAGTGTATGGTACTGTACAATGATTCCCTTTACGACATCTGCTTCAGCACTCTCAAGCTCACAACTCCTATGCAGATGAGCATATGGTACTGGACAATGATTCCCTTTACGACATCTGCTTCAGAACTCTCAAGCTCACAACTCCTAGCTGTAAGTATATTTTCTCAAGCCTTTTTACACATGCGTTGATACTGATAAGTTTGAGGTTGCATATAAATAGTTTCACAAATTCATCTGGTAATGCATATCAAAGCTTGGTTTACAGGGTAAATGTTATGCTCTTCACATGGGATTAGTTTCTACGTTGTTTCACTTAAACGACACCGTATTTGATTAGTTCACATCTCTACATCCTCTGTATATGACCTCTTTGAATTAGGGTGTAATCAGTAAATAAACTAGAGCAAAACCATGTAAATATGAGTTTTAATGGGTTTTTTCATACTCAGTAAATGTCTTTAATTGGGTTTGTTGTCTCTGCCATTGCAAAGCATCTTGCTTCTTTCTGTGAAGACTAATATAGCTAAAATGGTCACAACCTATCTAAATTTGGCTTTATCCCTATGAAATCCGAGCCCAAGATTTGCAGGGTAAAACTGGCCATAACTCCTTAATCCTTTAGAGATGTTAGTGTCGCCCGCATGGAAATCTGATTTCAGAATGTGTGCCATGTTTTCTTTAGATTCCTTGGGTTTTCCAGAAGATGCTTCCTTTGGTTTCATCATATGAGGGGATTTAGCAAATCATGGAGGGTATGTCATATTTCTGGGGTCTTTAAATTTTTCATAAAGGTTGTCCTTGTGAGCCTTATCCTTCAAGTTGCAAGGTCATTTTGTTTTATTTTCCCTACATATTTATGGGTTTTTATCTATGCCTGTTACTGTGATTTGTCTTACTATTTTGGTTTCCTTATTTGGTTTACATCTAAAGTTGTTTGTCTAGTTAGTGGGTCCACTTTGGGCCTCCTTTAGATTTCCAGATTCACAGATTCCAATAGATAAAAACCTTCATATTATTACTTCATTAAAAGCCCATCTTTACGAAAAATATAGGGACCAACTTGGAATACTGAATATTAATCTTTTTAAAGAAGCTAAATACCAACAAAAAATAACCTTTTGGAACCATGATGCCAAATGGTATGTGAGGTGAATTTACATCATTGTGAAACAGTTTCATAGACTATTGCATTATTACGAATTATGAAATACCAAAAGCAGGAATGCATAGGAAGAGAATAAAAGAGGAGGAGATAATGGGAACCTACATAAGTCTTTTCACAAATGGATGCTTGAACTACTTAGCTAGGTCCTTGGGGTGGGTCAACTTCTTCATTCGTGCTTGTATGCATTAGATTTTCCCCAAGGTGCATTATCTTTGATGCTTTTGTGTTGCATTATAATTGCTTATCCTGGAAATATGTTTCCTAGCTGATTCTCTCAATATTGAACCTTCCTGATAATGGATGATGGCTCACAGTTAAGTAGGAAGTGCACAGAGAATCCTTCCTTATAATGGTTGTATGGCTCACAGTGAAGTAGGAAGTGCACAATAGTTACTCACTTCTCTCTATTCAATTAAATGAATAACAACAGAAACATCGTCTCTCTTTATAAAGGAGGCAGCCAGTGTTTTACACTAACAATTGTCAATAACCGTAACTCTAATGCTTTGGTTAGAGCACCCAATATGCATGCATATATGAATGTATTGGCATTCTATAGAACTGCACCTAGACTGGAGTAGGCTATATGCTCCTATAAAACCTGTCTCGTGCTCTTTTCTTAAAACTGGATGTAAATTATAAATAGAGAAGCAACTCCAAAATAGAATTGAATAGAACTAAATTTTTTTAAATCTGGAACAACATGAAGTGAAGGTGATGAGAACACTCTAACAAGAGGACCCAAAACATCTGATGCAGTGAACCATAAATCAAATTCAAGTATACCCTGAAAAATTCTCAGTGCTTTAATTCGGTTTGTTGTCTCTGTCATTGCAAAGCATCCTGCTTCTTTCTGTGAAGCCTACTATAGCTAAAATGGGCACAACCTATCTAAATCTGGATTTTTTCCTATGAAATTTGAGCCCAAGATTTGCAGGGTAAAACTAGCCATAACTCCTTAATCCTTTATAAGTTTTAGTGTCGTCCACATGGAAATATGATTTCCAAATGTGTGCCATGTTTTCTTTGGATTCCTTGGGTTTTACAGAAGATGCTTCCTTTGGTTTCATCATATGAGGGGATTTATAAAATCATGGAGGGTATGTCATATTTATGGGGTCTTTAAATTTTTCATAAAGGTTGTCCTTCTAAGCCTTATCCTTCAAGTTGCAAGGTCATTTTGTTTTATTTTCCCTTCATATTTATGGGCATTTCTCTATTCCTGTTACTGTGATTTGTCTTACTATTTTGGTTTCCTTATTTGGTTTACATCTAAAGTTGTTTGTCTAGTTAGTGGGTGCACTTTGGGCCTCCTTTAGATTTCCAAGTTCACAGACTCCAATAGATAAAAACCTTCATATTATTACTTCATTAAAAGCCCATCTATATCAAAAATCTAGGGACCAACTTGGAATACTGAATATTTATCTTTCTAAAGAAGCCAAAGACCAACAAAAAATAACCTTTTCGAACCATGATGCCAAATGGTATGTGAGGTGAATTTACATCATTGTGAAACAATTTCAGAGACTGTTGCAATATTATGAAATATGGAATACCAAAAGCAGGAATGCATAGGAAGAGAATAAAAGAGAAGGAGATAATGGGCACTTACATAAGTCTTTTCACAAATGGATGCTTGAACTACTTAGCTAGGTCCTTGGGGTGGGTAAACTTCTTCATTCATTCTTTTATGCATTAGATTGTCCCTAAGGTGCATTATATTTGATGCTTTTGTATTTCATTATAGTTGCTTATCCTGGAAATATGTTTCCCAACTGATTCTCTCGATTTTGAACCTTCCTGATAATGGTTTATGGCTCACAGTTAAGTAGGAAGTGCAAAACGAATTCTTCCTTATAATGGTTGTATGGCTCACAGTGAAGTAGGAAGTGCACAATAGTTACTCACTGCTCTCTATTCAATTGAATGAATAACAATAGAGACATTGTCTCTCTTTATAAAGGAGGCAACCAATGTTGTACACTAACAATTGTCAATAACCGTAACTCTAATGCTTTGGTTAGAGCGCCCAATATGCATGCATATATGAATGAACTGGCTTTCTATAGAATTGCGCCTAGATTGGAGTAGGCTATATGCTCCTGTAAAACCTATCTCGTGCTCTTTTCTTAAAACTGGATGTAAATTATAAATAGAGAAGTGACTCCAAAACAGAATTGAACAGAACTGAAATTTTCTAAATCTGGAACAACATGAAGTGAAGGTGATGAGAACACTTTAACAAGATGACCCAAAACATCTGATGCAGTGAACCATAAATCAAATTCAAGTATCCCCTGAAAAATTCCTAGTTCTTTAATTGGGTTTGTTGTCTCTGCCGTTGTAGAGAATCCTGCTTCTTTCTGTGAAGCCTACTATAGCTAAAATGGGCAAAACCTATCTAAATTTGGCTCTATCCCTATGAAATATGAACCCAAGATTTGCAGGGTAAAACTGGCCATAAATCCTTAATCCTTTAGAAATGTTAGTGTCGCCCACATGGAAATATGATTTCAGAATGCGTGCCATGTTTTCTTTGGATTCCTTGGGTTTTCCAGAATATTCTTCCTTTGGTTTCATCATATGAGGGGATTTAGCAAATCATGGAGGGTATGTCATATTTCTGGGGTCTTTAAATTTTTCATAAAGGTTGTCCTTGTGAGCCTTATCCTTCAAGTTGCAAGGTCCGTTTGTTTTTATTTTTCCTTCATATTTATGGTCTTTTTTCTATGCTTGTTACTATGATTTGTCTTACTATTTTGGTTTCCTTATTTGGTTTACATCTAAATTTGTTTGTCTAGTTAGTGGGTCCACTTTTTGCCTCCTTTAGATTTTCAGATTCACAGACTCCAACAGATAAAAACCTTCATATTATTACTTCATTAAAATCCCATCTCTATCAAAAATCTAGGGAGCAACTTGGAATACTGAATATTAATATTTCTAAAGAAGCTAAAGACCAAAAAAAAAAAACCTTTTGGAACCATGATGCCAAATGGTATGTGAGGTGAATTTAAATCACTGTGAAACAGTTTCATAGACTCTTGAAATATTATGAAATATGGAATACCAAAAGCAGGAATGCATAGGAAAAGAATAAAAGAGGAGGAGATAATGGGCACCTACATAAGTCTTTTCACAAATGGATGCTTGAACTACTTAGTGATAACGGGTAAAACCCACAGTCCCGTTCTTCTCTGACTTTTCAATCTCTAGCTGTGCATAATGCCTTCATCAGAATGGCTCAACACTCCTCCTATCCGGGCACTCTCACAACATTCCGTCATTGCGCCAACCCCGCATATTCAAACATTATATGTTCTCTATATCAATACATATATTACGGCGTTCTTTAGTCATTGGAAGTGTTACAACGAAACCCAACTACATTGGGCGTAGCTTTATTAACTCGCAACCTTAGTTTGAACAGTCCTGATCAATACAAATTTAGAACCAAGCCCCAGCACCAACGACCCTTTCACATCCAACGGTAGATAATACGTCACGTTGCCTTCGGTGATCCGACGTCCCTAATCAAATCTCGCGCGGCTCATGTGCACAAATGATAATGCGCGATGAGAGCGGTTTCTCCAGACTGCTCGAGGCCACGTGTCAGACAGCTAATGGAATCGCGTCCGAATTGGGATTACCGCTTACCCCACAAAGGCGGTGCGATCAAAATTGCTTCCGGATTCATACAGTGTTTGACCGAGGTTGATGCAATTCCACCATGCGCCTTGGTTAAATAACTCAAGGTTCCAAACTCAGTTTCACTGTTTGACTCTTTTGGTTCCGCCCTTTTGGCTCGGGGTTCCGCCCATTCAAATTAACATAGTTATTCCGCGTTGTCACTCATACGCCCTCGCTCCTCATTACACAGTGCTCATCTAATGAACACCACTTCCAGAGCTCCACTTATATCGCTTCGCGCAGGGAACAACCACCTAGATATCCTCCAAGTTTAAACAACACTCAGTCTCTCTTGCTTTCGATTTAGACATTTAAGAATTCACCAAACCACCGTGACCCTCGCTAGTACACAGAAAACGCATAACCCTTTCACCATACTCAGTTATCGAATTACTAGTCAGCTCTTATTGAGCGGTATGAAACCTCCATGTGTGGCTTAAAGCCATACCTTTGTTCATGGCATATACTCAATGAATATATGGCTCCACTGTCTATCAGTTCGAGACACAGTGTCGACAGTATTTACATCGATTCCTCCAACTATATACAGAGCACAATTAACCCCAATTTGAAAAGTACATATTTACACATTATCATACACTTTCCTTTCTGAATACACAGGCAGACTCTTAACTCAATTTATAGAGTCCTGCTCCTACAAGAATTTAAGGCAATTTCACGCAGGAATTTCACCAATAAATGCACAACTACGAAAGGTACTCTCCACACAGAGTTAAACAACAAATGCACAGTTACACTGAGGTAATTTCCTCATATGATTCGACCAAGAAGACATAAAGTCACACATGGAACTTATAAAAAATTCTCCATAAATGGATATATATACAGGTGATCAATCTCAAAAACAATCACTTACAATTTCATGGTTGGCTAGATATTCAATACGAAGGCCACTACCCTCCTACTCTGTTGCTGAAGAAGTTCTAGTTCCTAACTCTACATGGTTACATTTATACCCAAAAGGATGACTTGAATCGATTCAGGTCTCCAAACAGCTCAACAAACTCTTAACATTCCCAATTCCTAAAATAACTGAATTGATCCTAAACTGATTCAACCCTTGGCTGTCTCTTCATATTCCTATCTTAACCAATTTCTCATGTTCTCAATTGACTTGAGAAAAATTACAATTTCCTACCAAATTTATTCAAAATATTAATATTTACAAGATATTTTAAGAACATGGGACCCCCTATGTCTAATTAGGTGCAAACTATTTGATGGTGCCTAATGCCCCTGCATCAGACTCCCAAGCTTCAAATTGTTCATGATCTCCTGATCATGTGTCTTTGATCTCTGCCTCCTGGATCCCATAGTTTGGTTTGCTGTTGTTCATCAGCTGCATCATATTTCAACTGATCTTCTCCAGGCTTCCAGACTTTGTTCTGTAAATCACCTCCAGCTATACTTTCATAATCTGCTTTCGTCCTTCCTATACAAGAATCCTTCTACTTCCTGGCTGCTGTATACTGCTGCTTCAGAGACACCCGTACCATTAGTCTTCTGATGTATTCAATCTCCAGGTCCAGCTTATCCTCGAGCTGGAAATTATCTTACCCTCTGCTGCTGCTTTCAATATTTGTCGCTGCCAATATTGCTGCTCTTGCTGCCTCACATGCTATTAACATGTTTACTACTCCTACAGGTGTCATCCCCCATGTTGCGTTAACTGCCACCATGGGTGTTGCTGATGCCAATGTTGCCTTCGCCTGAACATCCTTTAGGATATCTCCCTCTGCAACACTCTTCTTTTTTTCACCATCTACAAATTCATTCTCAGAAAACAATTCACCATTTAAATTCCTACCAGCAGTGACATACTCATCCAGTATACTAGTAAAAATAATTTGATTCTGCAAGCTAGTATCTGCTCCTCTCTTCTTCACAGCTTCAAGCATCCTTGTTCCAGGGTCTGCAATCCCTTTCTCTTCTTCAAATGCTCCCAGCAAGAATTTCAGTCCTCTCTTTTGTGTTTGTTTTACATCTTCAACATGCCATAAATTAAACTCAGCATTTTATTCTTCTTTGTGGGCAATCTTCAGCAATTGCCTCTCATCCTCTTGATGGATTTTGGAAATCCAATCAAGTTCTTGGAGCTTCTCTTTCTCATATTCTATCAGCATGGAATGTTGATTCTTCCTCACTTCAGCAGCTTCTAAATTTTTTTCTTCAGGCTGGCTTTGGCCTACCCAACTAGTCAACTCTTTTCTGTCAATGGCAGTGAAAAATCCCTGCATATGAGACATGGTTGTCTCATCTTCCTTCAAAAACAGTTTTTCTTCTCTCAAGACAATTTCAAAGGATGAATTGTCTTCTGCACCACTTGTACACATAAACAAACTTTCAGTGTTAAAACCATGAGACCCAATGGTCTCAATTGATGACCTAGTCACCAATTCTTCTCCCGGCAATTCTAAGTCTTGTTCAAGGATAAAAAATTATTCATCATCTTTTTCTTCAGCTGTCAGAACCATCTCCACTGTTCCAATTATCATGCCCAAATGCTGATCCTTCACTATGTTTTCAGCCAACACAGTTTACTTCTTATCCATCTCTCTGACAAATTCCAACTGCTATTCTTCCTCTTTTCCTGCATGATTAACACATGAATCATCAGCAGTAAAATTCCAAGGCTTCAATACCTTCTTTTCCTCTGACAACACATCAGTATGTTGTTCAGAACTCCCTTCCAAATCTTCTGTCAGCACCCCAGCATGCTGATCTGCATCCTTCATGAGACTGTCAGCTAGTCTCACTTTTCTTCCATCATCTGCTCCATGAACTCCATCCATGAAGATCTTCCTGCCTTGCTCCCCCAACAACTTATCCAGTGCATAGGTCCTATGCTCCTCCAATTCTCTTCTCTAAGAATCCAGCCTTCTATACACTTCAACAACTTCAATAGGAGTATATTTCGGGAACCTTACACAACCTTTTATGCCTCTGCTTGTTCTTGACCAATCTTCTGCCGGTCCTTCTCTCTCAGCCTCAACCTTCTGTTGAATATCTTCATTTGACCCTTCTTTCTTCATCTCTTCCTGAGATCTCACTATATCAGCATTGATCTGAATAGACTTTAGATTCAATATCTCCTCATCAACAAACTCTAAAGCTTGTCCATCTTCCAGTGGTGTACCTGCAAACACACACAACTTTTTAGTTTTCAAATCACAAGACCTTTCAGCCTTGGTTGCTTCCTCAAGCACTTCTTCTTGAACAGGTCTGCACATGGAATCTTCAATTTCCATCCTTGCCTCAAGAACTTTGGGTTCTTCTTCCTCTGTGGAGTCTGTCATCACTTCACATTTGTCAGACTCAAAAACACAAGCCCTTACATCATCTGGACTTGTCCAATAACTCATGAATTCCTCAATGACTTCCTCTTCAGCAAGATAGAATTCTTGCTGCCTCGAGTCTTCACTATGTCTCACAAGATCTCCTACAGGTCTCCATTCTTCATCTGTGCTCTCTTCTGCTTCACAGGCAGAAATTTCTTCTTTCAACTCAACTACTTTGAGTTCTTCTCTCAATAAGGCAATCTTCCTTTGCCTCAACCTCAACTGTAATGGTTGCCAATTTACTCTCCTTTTCATGAGCCAACCAACTCTCTAGTATTCTTCTATCCTTCTCTTCAATTTGTTAAACTGTTCTCTGATCTCAGCTACCTCTTTCCAATATTCTGCATTGATGAGTCTCTTCCTCATGCCAACTACTTTGGCATCTTCCGTCTCTCTTCTGTTGTGGCCTCTATCAGAGCCTTTGCAATCTCTGCAGTCTCTTCTATGGCTCTCAGTAGCCATTTTCTTCTCTAGGAGTTCTTTACTCACAAGCTACACTAAGCCTCTGCAACAACAATCTCTTTTGCTGCAACTCACCTCACCAATCCTTTCCTCTAGATCCGGCTTTTGGAAAGTACTGGTCCCCTGTCTGTTGGAACCTTCTGAGCACTCTCCTTTTCTCACTAGGCTTCACTCTGCAACTTTCCTAAAGAACACCTATGATCTCTTCTCATCCAACCTTTGTTGGGAATCCTCCAGGTTCTGCCACACCTTTCTTCACTACTCAAAATCCCTTGCTAGACTCTTCTATCACTGCTTTCAAAGCTGTGATCTGTTTCTGATGAGATGTCTTCAATTTTCTGCACTCTGACTTCTGCAAACAATCCTTCAACCAGAGTTAAACACTGCTCACCTTCTCTTGAGAACACTGCAATTGTCCTCTTTATAGAGCCTCTAGATGAATACCAGGATCACTACCTTTACTATCAAGCTCTGTCTGCACCTTCAGCAACCACACTTCTGCAAACATAAAATACACATCAGATTTAAATTAGTTACCTTCAAGATCATGATCCTGTCCTCCACTCACTCTGCAAATCCTGTTTATTGTGATTCTGTGTATCCTTGCTGCCTGATCTTCCTTCTTCAAATCTACAGTCTTCAAAACACTTGTCCTCTAATTGGAATCTGTAATTCTGAAATCACCTTCACTGTATCTCTGTATGCGGAAATTTCATCAGTTCCCACAAGTCTAGTTCCCTTGAATTCACCAAACTTGGAACTTTACAAAAAGAGCTATTCCATCTCTAATACCACTTGATAACGGGTAAAACCCACAGTCCTGTTCTTCTCTAACTTTTCAATCTCTAGCTCTGCATAATGCCTTCATCAGAATGGCTCAACACTCCCCTTATCCGGGCACTCTCACAAAATTCCGTCATTGTGCCAACCTCGCATATTCAAACATTATATGTGCTCTATATCAATACATATATTACGGCGTTCTTCAGTCATTGGAAGTGTTACAACGAAACCCAACTACATTGGGCGTACCTTTATTAACTCGCAACCTTAGTTTGAACAGTCCCGATCAATACAAATTTAGAACTGGGCCCCAGCGCCAATGACCCTTTCACATCCAACGGTAGATAATATGTCGCATTGCCTTTGGTGATTCGACGTCCCTAATCAAATATCGTGTGGCTCATGTGCACGAACGATAATGCGCGATGAGAGCGGTTTCTCTAGACCGATCGAGGCCACGTGTCAGATAGCTAATGGAATCGCGTCCGAATTGGGATTACCACTTACCCAACAAAGGAGGTGTGATCAAAACTGCTTCCGGATTCATACAGTGTTTGACCAGAGTTGATGCAATTCCACCATGCACCTTGGTTAAATAACTCAAGGTTCCAAACTCGGTTTCACTGTTCACCTCTTTTGGTTCTTCCCATTCAAATTAACATAGTTCTTCCGCGTTGTCACTCATACGCCCTCGCTCCTCGTTACAAAGTGCTCATCCAATGAACACCACTTCCAGAGCTCCACTTATATCACTTCGTGCAGGAAATAACCACCTAGATATCCTCCAAGTTTAAACAACACTCGGTCTCTCTTGCTTTCGATTTAGACATTTAAGAATTCACCAAACCACCATGACCCTCGCTGGTACACAGAAAACGCATAACCCTTTCACCATACTCGGTTATCGAATTTCCAGTCAACTCTTATTGAGCGGTATGAAACCTTCATGCATGGCTTAAAGCCATACCTCTGTTCATGGCATATACTCAACGAATATATAGCTCCACTATCTATCAGTTCGAGACACAGTGTCGACAATATTTACATCGATTCCTCCAACTATATACAGATCACAATTAACCCCAATTTGAAAATTACATATTTACACATTATCATACACTTTCCTTTCTAAATACACAGACAGACTCTTAGCTCAATTTATAGAGTCCTACTCCTACAAGAATTTAAGGCAACTTCACACAGGAATTTCACCAATAAATGCACAACTACGAAATGTACTCTCCACATAGAGTTAAACAAAAAATGCACAGTTACACTGAGGCAATTTCCTCATATGATTCGACCAAGAAGACATAAAGTCAGACATGGAACTTATAAACAATTCTCCATAAATGGATATATATACAGGCGATCAATATAAAAAACAATCACTTACAATTTCATGGTTGGCCAGATATTCAATACAAAGGCCACTACCCTCCTACTCTGTTGCTGAATAAGTTCTAGTTCCTAACTCTACATGGTTACATTTATACCCAAAAGGATGACCTGAATTGATTCCGGTCTCCAAACAACCCAACAAACTCTTAACATTACCAATTCGTAAAATAAATGAATTGATCCTAAACTGATTCAACCCTTGGCTGTCTCTTCATATTCCTATCTTAACCAATTTCTCATGTTCTCAATTGACTTGAGAAAAATTATATTTTCCTACCAAATTTATTCAAAATATTAATATTTACAAGAAATTTTAAGAACATGGGACCCCCTATGTCTACTTAGGTACAAAGTATTTGATGGTGCCTAATGCCCCTGCATCACTTAGCTAGGTCCTTAGGGTGGGTCAACTTCTTCATTCGTGCTTGTATGCATTAGATTGTCACCAAGGTGCATTATCTTTTATGCTTTTTTGTTGCATTATAGTTTCTTATCCTCGAAATATGTTTCCCAACTGATTCTCTCGATATTGAACCTTCCTGATATGGTTGATGGTTCACAATTAAGTAGGAAGTGCACAGAGAATCCTTCCTTATAATGTTTGTATGGCTCACAGTGAAGTAGGAAGTGCACAATAGTTACTCACTACTCTCTATTCAATTGAATGAAAAACAACAGAGACATTGTCTCTCTTTATAAAGGAGGCAGCTAGTGTTGTACACTAACAATTGTCAATAACCGTAACTCTAATTCTTTGGTTAGAGCACCCAATATGCATGCATATATGAATGTATTGACATTCTATAGAACTGCACCTAGACTGGAGTAGGCTATATGATCCTGTAAAACCAATCTCGTGCTCTTTTCTTAAAACTATATGTAAACTATAAATAGAGAAGCGACTCCAAAATAGAATTGAACAAAAATGAAATTTTCTAAATCTGGAACAACATGAAGTGAAGGTGATGAGAACACTCTAACAAGAGGACCCAAAACATCTGATGCAGTGAACCATAAATCAAATTCAAGTATCCCCTGAAAAAATCCCATGCTTTAATTGGGTTTGTTGTCTCTGTCATTGCAGAGCATCCTGCTTCCTCTGTGAAGCCTACTATAGCTAAAATGGGTACAACCTATCTAAATCTGGCTTTATCCCTATGAAATATGAGCCCAATATTTGCAGGGTAAAACTGGCCATAACTCCTTAATCCTTTAGAAATGTTAGTGTCATCTGCATGGAAATATGGTGTTGATTGTTTTTTTTTTCTTTGTCTGTGGTCTAGTACATCCTGCCTCTTTCTGTGAAGCTAACTGTAATTAAAATCAAACCTGTTTCTAGGATTGTTGAGCACCTCTATATTTTCAAGGTAAATCCTTGAAAATGAATCTAAGATTTTCTTTAGAGAATGCCTCAAATGGTCTGTGAAATACTTCAAGGGCTAGTAAAACAAGGTCAACTCCAAAAAGGTTAGTATGTGTCTCCCAGACTCTTCAGGTTTGCACAAAAAATCTTCTTCAAATCTACCTCATCAAATTTTAAATAATGTTTCCTCTTCATAGATAATCGGTTCAACAAGGGTTAATAAATATTCTCCAACACTGCACAAAAAAAATTCTTCAATGATGGCTTCAAGATATTTAAATTATATTCATGGATTCTCCAACAAGGATCTTCTCAAGAGATACAGAGGAGGCAGGTTCAAAGACACTAATGTTGTTTCTCCAAGACAAAGCATATGTCTACACTTTCCAAGGTTTAGGGTCTTCAAATTTTTTTGTCATGGATCGAGATTCCTCCTTTAGAAGGGTTGTGATGGTTACTTCAATAGGTTTTATTCAACTCAGTCTTCAAGATCTTCAATCTTGTTCCAAATAGTAGAAGTGGGAGTTTCTCCAAATATAGCTTCAAAAAATCCACTACAATTTGTTCCAACAAGTCCTCAAGAAATATTCTATAAGAGTGCTTTAACCAAGGTGAGATGATATGCTACATAGATCATTCAAGAAGTTTATAATGTTGTTCTTCAAGTTTTCTCCCAAAAGGTCACTATGTTGCTTCAATAGATGACCAATAGTCCGCTCTCAAGGGATGCTAAATTTCCAACCAAATTCCATAGGTCTAAAACATTAAGTGCCACAAGTTCAAATTTTCACAATGCCACAAGTCTGAATCATCAAGTGCAAAAAGTTTGAATTTTCACAGTGCCATAGGGCCGAATTCTTACAGTGACGTAGGTCTAAATTTTCACAGTGCCACACATCTGAAATTTTACAGTGTCACAAGTCCAAACTAATGAGACTATAGATCCGAAATTTGTTCGCACGGGTTTGAGGATGTTTCATGGGTCTGAGAATATATGCATAGTTCCAAAGATCTGAGCTCCTAAATTTTTTTTCACATGTCAAGAACAAGTTTGATCGTCACCTTTACCATAGTTTAGAGAGTATGAGATATTTCAGTCTAAAATCCTACTCCAAATCAACCACAACAAATACAATGAAACCATAGGAGATTTGCCAAAAAATTCCAAACTTTAGATAATCTTCATTCTCCTTACTTCCTTGGTTCATGAGTTATGAACCCTTTTACTTCTGCTTTTTCACTTTTTATGTATCTCAAAGCTAAGTTCATGGCCTAGAATGAGGAGTCCAACTTTGTATTTATACTTGTTTGACTATTTTGAAGAGACACATCATTTGGGGTTGGAGGGCCGACATGAGTATTTGAGTCGACCTATGCAACAATATATATATATATATATATTAAATTATGTCTTTTAATTTTGGCAATTTTTTTATCACAATCTAGCACTGCAAGCAATCATGTGGTTGATAATGAGGCTCCTTTTTTATATGGTTAAGTAACCATCTTTGTAGCTATCTTTTTCAAACTCTGACCATGGCAATTTTTTTATCACAATCTAGCATTGCAAGAAATCATGTGGTTTATAATGAGGCTCCTTTTTTAAATGGTTGAGTAACCATCTTTGTAGCTATCTTTTTCAAACTCTGACCATGGCATGTGCTTTAGGTATTCATAGGTTTGATGTATGGGTATGCCATTAAAAAAAGGTGTGGAAAATTCTCCAATAATATTTCTTTGATATACAACATCTCTTGAACAAATTCTACTAGCGCATTTTGTTTCAGAGTTAGAATATCATCTTGTTGGAATACATAGAAAGAATTATATTTTAGAATTGCTTAACATGCTCCAAAGTTAAAAGAGAAAAATTGTCCTTGTGTTTCTCTTTAATCTTTAGAAAAGTGTTTCATTGGGGGATTCCAAATCTAAAGTCAAGTCAAGATAATGATCATAGTAAGCCCACTAAGATTGAAGCTATCTTGAATGTACTCATCATCAACTTCACAAATGAACTTGTTTCTCCATGATGTTTCCTCTCCATCAGAATATACTTCTTCATTCATGTACCTAGGGAATATTAGGGCTTTCTTCAACAATTCTAATGGCATCAATGATAACCTTATCCATCAGGAAATCCATTTTTCTCAGACTTTTGTTTAGCATGGTCTTCATCTAAAATTGGTTCTAGATATTTTCCTTTGAATTCCTTGATTTTGTGTCTAAACTTTGCTTCCCACTTTTCTTATTTTTGAGTATCTTTAAGTCCCTCGTCCTCTTTTTTCTTTTCAATTGATGTTTTCTTTTCCTCTTCCTTTTCTTGAAGATTTTTTTCTTTATAGATTGTGAAGTGATCTCGTTGTGCACATTTAAACTAGATTGAATTGAATTGAAGAATTTTAATGACATCCATGAGATCAAAAATGGTCTAAGGGACCTTCTGCTACCTTTCTAAACTATCTTGCAAGGTAAAACTGGCCATAACTCCTTAATCCTTTATAAATGTTAGTGTTGCCCGCATGGAAATATGTTAGTGTATATACTACATAAGGAACTAAATGAAAAGTGTTGAATTAAGGGAATGATGTTCCTTGTAATGAATTGAATCATTGATTGGTTGTAGTTGTCCCCAGTAGATATTTCTCACTACTTCGAAACTTGTGCATTTACTCAAACATTATAATGGTGCATGGCCTTCATATTGACTTCTCTATATATTTTACACAGTAACCATACTATCTCTCTGGATAGGGGCTAGAAAATGTCAATTTTGTACTCCTGATGCGTTGTTGCTTTTGTTTTATGTTCAATCTTCCAGGATTTGGTCAGTGCATAGGGATGTTGTGGTTGCTTGAGCGATTCCTTTGCTTTGTTGAAGGAGTGGTGAACATGGTATTGATGCTTTGGGGAGTGAAATCTGCCACTCCTTGTTAGATGAGAACAATTGATGTGTTGGAATAAGATCATACGTTATCCCCCACATTCTACTGTCTACATATTATAGAAAGGAAACATCCCAGCCTTAGCGCTGAACTCTAATGTTCGATATCTGGTCAATATCCTGGATAAAGACTTCGTGGATTCTTATTTTATCATCCTTACAATCCATGTAATTTCTAAATCTGTTCCTTGATTATATCAGTCATCCAATGTCCTCTCTTATCACTATTTAGGGTGCAAGTATCCCGACTTTTAATCAAGCAAGTGGAGCCTTTATTTCCTCCTTTCTTTGCCCCACATAAATTGAGGGAGGATATATTCCAGCTTTTTGCAAACCATGGTATCTAAGATAGTAATCCTATTGACTAGATCCATGTAAATCCAATTTTGAAGCTTCTACTTTGATTATTCATACAAGCTTTGAAGTTATCAAAACTGTCCTTTGAGTAGAGATACCACTTAAAAAAATTTCACCCTTATATCTCCAAAGGGTGAAAATATCATGTATTAAGTGTTGATTGAAACATTTAATTGAAATGTCTAGACATTGCAGAGTGGAATCTATTGGTTACTGACTTCTAAGTAAAATTCCAAAGTATTTAAGTCATCAAAAAAGCAGAATTCAGTAATTGTTTGTCTAGGAAGAAAGATACCTTTTCTTTGCCATGTAGCTATGCAATGTCTAAATATTTTCCTTGCCTGTAAGAATTAGAACATATACAAATGTGGTAAGGGGGCATTCCTATCTTATATGAACTCAGCAACAACAATGTGAAATACACAAATACAAGAAAGCAAGCAAAAGAGCAAGAATGCAAGTAGAAGAGGGTATTGTCAAATGTGTAGAAGTTTTCTAGATAAGATAATGGGATAAGATAAGTTTATTAATGTGAAAAAAATGACCACAAATACGTGTCATGCCTCTGAAAACTTCTGGTAAAGTCATCACTTGCAGAGGTATAGCTTTTTTTTCCTATTTTTACCCATATGTATTTTAAAAATTTCTTTTCAATTCCTTCACATTGCAACTCAAATTTAGTAAAAATATAAGCAACTGCCATAGCATGGGGGCCAAAGCAGCCACTAGTTATAGAAGAGGTGTAGGTGGATCCTCCTCAAGCTATGGAAGTCCACATCAAAATTTCCAACGCATCACTCTACCAATCTGATATCACATTCTCCATTCATGGGGTAAAATATCCAATGCCATTTCTAGGATATTATATAACAACAAAACCTTCTTGCCTAACTGTCCAGCAAATAAATTATTTCAATCATTAATTCCATAAGCTTATATTTCCAGGATGAAATCCTGCAAGTATTCCCCTACATTTTTTTTCCATGACAGTGTTGGGTGAACCTTACTTTCTCATCACCATTGTTGTTACCATAGGGTTTTCAGTTATGAAATGTATAATTTTTTCCAAATATGAGAATGCAATTCATGGTTTATAGGATAGTGGAGAGCGTAGGAGAAGGCATTACAAATATTAAAGAGGGAGATCATGTGATCCCTTTGTTCATTGGGGAATGTGGATATTGTGCGTCCTGTAAATCCAGGAAGACTAATCTATGTGAGAAACTCAATATTGTTAGAAATTATGTAAAGGAACCGCGTTTCTCAATTAGGGGAAAGCCCATTTACCATTTCATGAATACCTCCACATTTAGCGAGTTCACAGTTGTTGACTCTAAATGCATTACCAAAATCAATCCAGAGACCCCTTTGGACAAAGAATGCATGTTTGGGTGCGGTATTACCACGGGTATTTGGTCAGTTAGATCTGTTCATTTTATGCATGTGCCCTAACCTAGATATGATCTGTTTATTCATATGCCCTATCATATGTTGATTAATCCATAATTTTCCAGTGTAGGATTTCAAAATTTGAATTCATTTCCTATAATAGATTGTTGCTTCTAGAAAAAAATCTATCATGGCATGTTTGTGTGAGAAATTTTTGAGTGTATGCTGCATTTATTTTTTATGATGAGTGGAGTGTCTACTCGAAATAGAAGACATTTTACACACATATACAAATATACCACTGGAAATAAGTGCCAAACTTTTGAGTGTATGATACATTTGTCGTTGATAATGGGTAGAGTGTTTACTCCAAACAAAACACATTTCACACAACTACCACAGTTTTTTCTAGAAGCAACAGCATATGATAATCCATAATTATCTTTATACAAACTAGACTGCTCAAACAACTGCTAGGATCAAAGTTAATGTTTGACTTACAAGAGAGCTGGAATTTCTCTATCATTAATGGACTTAACGCATGTTTTGTAAGCAAAATTTGTTACATAATACATTATCCTGATCCTTATTGTTTCCTGGCTAGTATTGAATCAGGGGTTGGAGCTGTTTTATTTGCAGTTGATATCGAACCCAGATCAACTGTGGCCATTTTTGGCCTTGGCACTGTTGGCCTGGTAGTGAGTACTCTCAGTCCCAAGTTAATGTTTTATCTGTAATGGCCTCAAAATTATTTTTGCTACCATTATCTTACTCTCTAAGTAGTCACAACAATGACATTGATCTGGGCACTAGGTATAGGTTGTAGAGGGTGCAAGGATGAGAGTAGCATCCAAGGTAATTGGAATTGACAGAAATCCAAATTTTTTTATCAAAGGTAAAAGTATAAATTCTTCCAAGGGGACCCCTTTCCTCTACAGATCAAATAATTAGGTGATAATTTAGCTACTCACTTTATTTTTGCTGCAACAAAAGGCTTGGGAGTGACTGATTGCATTAATCAAAAAGACCATGAAAATCTCATTGAGGAGGTAATGTTAGGCATATATTATTTTTCCCTAGAAGATTTCTATACCATAATTCTCTATTTCATGTTTCAAAATATGGATATTTTGAATATCATTTAAATTAGGTGATAAGAGAGAAGTCAGAGGGAGGTGTGGATTACAGCTTTGAATGCATTGGAAACACAAATGTATTGTATCAGGCTTTCCTATCCACTCGCCCTATAAGGCAACAAATTTATTTATTAAATTTTCCTTCATCTGAAGGGCCCTATGTAGCACTTGTGAAACCAAGTTCTAGTGGGATTCCACTGCATTACAGGAATTGGGTATGACTATTTTATTGGGGGTGGATACAATTCCATGTAAGATAAGCCTCCATCCAATCGACTTGTTTTCAGGGAGGAGAATGATGGAAACGACATTTGGCAGTGTAAAAGGAAAAACCCAACTGCCATGCCTGGTAGAAATGTTTATGAATAAGGTATTAGAACATAACTCTCAATTCCATTTGATGACCAATTAATCATGGTTTTCTCTTGCATTGTTTTCTGAATATATACATGTGGTTGCAAGAGATCAGAGTGGAGGAGTTTATTACCCATGAGTTTCCATTTTCAGAGATCAACAAAGCTTTTGAATTTTTGTTGGCAGGCAATTTCTTGAGATGTGTTCTCCACTTCTAACTCCCACTATAAATTGCTGACTGTTTGTTTTTGAAATTTTGATTTGAATGGCATTTGCTCCAATAAAATAATTAGAATGAATAAGATTATCTGTTGAGCATAGTCTCAGTGTTTGTGACAACGGTTGATAAATAAATTATAAGTTTGTTTAAAATGGTGGTTGACAAATAAATTATAAACTTCCTAATCGGAGGAATGTACAAATAGTATTTATAATTGTGTGATAGACCACGACATTGTAACAAAGATTCACTTGCTAGTAAAGGATATGTGGGAGGTTGTTTCCCTTTCAAAATGGGATTTAATCACTAAATAACAATTATAAAATTGAGAAAACTTGTTGTAAGGGGGTCCTATTATGCGACCCTTAGGCTTTTATAAAGAATGTTAGACCAGTTATGATAATGACAAACATCGTAGACTATATTTTATGTAATATTTTATTTTAGTAAATTCTATTATGTTATGGTGGTATGTGGGGATTATGGTTTAAATATTTTAGGATGATGATGACCGTTTTATTTAAACATCCAATGAAATTAATTATGTTGTTTTTGTGGACTTTTTTTTACTAATATTGTCATATAGTTCTATTTTAGTAATTTTATTATTTTAGAAATTTTAACATCCATTGAAATTAATTATGTTGTTTTTGTGGACTTTTTTTTACTAATATTGTCATATAATTCTATTTTAGTAATTTTATTATTTTAGAAATTTTATTATAATATGGTTATTTTTTGATGATGGTAGTTAATATTTATTGGAATTATATTTTATTCATTAGATATTAATAAAGATAAGGAATTATTCAATTTTTTTTTAAATAGTAAAAAAAACATTCTAAGATTCATATAATTTTGATAAATTAGAAAGTTAAGAATGTTGGTATTGTGACAAATATTTTGAAATTGTGATGTAATATGGGTGTACACAAAATATTTTAATATAATTTTTTTTTTCATCTTCAACCCTCTTTTTTTCTTTTATTATTATTTTTTTCCCTCGAAAAAAAAAACCTTAAATTTTATTAATGGTATAAAAATTATATTTTGTAGACACACATAATGTGTATGCATATAGGATCAAAAAGTATGTGATGAAGCTTAAAGGAATAGAAGGCAAAAAAAATATTTTTTTTTATGACTAAGAACTGCAGGGAAAATAACATCAAAAGAAACAAAGAAAATAAAGTATGACAACTAGAGCTAATATTTTCATTTTTTTTCATTTTTTGCACTTTTTTCCAACCCTTGGGATTTGGTTCAACAAGAACCAAAGTCAATTCATGTCCCACTTGTGGGAATCCTTTGTTAGAATCCAAGATCTCAGAGACATGAGCTCCCTTTGAGCCCCTGATTCTATCCAATTTTAAAGAGTCCTTATGATCCTTTCCATTCTGATGAATGGTGACAATTTCTTGTTGAACCATAGCGTCCACATTTAGTGTGTCTCCATATTTTGCCATATCAATCATTTCTTCTTTTTTGAGTTAACCTTCCTTGTTATCTTCTTCAATCAATCAATATATCTTCTTCCTTTTTGAGTGCTTGAAGAAAAAATCACTCAACCTTCCATGTTTCCTCAAACTCTTCTCCAACCTCAATATCAGTGCTAGTAGTAGCATGAGCAACAACACTATGCTTAGCAGAACTAGAACGCATTTTCCAAACTACACAAGAACTACTTCCCTCACGAGTCACCATGTGCCATGCTTGGTCTTGGTGGTTCGCTTCCTTCAACTCTTGGTTCAACTACCATATCTTCATTGGAACCAACACCTCGAACTCCACTAGACAATGATTAACCAATTTGTACTAGTGATTCGCCATTTGTACTGGTGATTTGCCATGATTTTACAAGATAATATAATCTCGTGAGAGATTCGCTAAAAAAATTATATATACATATTATATTATTAATAAAATCGCCTTCCATTTTTTCTATGTATCATGGGGATTCGCCCATTTATTATACATATAAATTTAGGGGGGTTCTTAAAATTTTCCCTGGAGATCACCATTTGAAATATTTTTTCACTATCTACCAAAGTCACCAATGGATTTCATGTTTGGTGAAGAAGATAAAATGGATGGACACAAAGATACAAATAAATCATTTATGTTCATTCAACAGATACAACAAATACATGAAGCAACGCAAGATCAGTTAGAGAAGAGTCGGGCCAAGTACAAAATGCACCATGACAAGCATCGAGTGGATCATCATTTTTAGGTTGGTGATCAGGTATGGTTGTATATCAGTAGAGACAGGTTGAAAAGTGAAGGTAAGAAAATGAAACCCATCAGGTATGGTCCTTTCAAGATTGTGGAAAAGATTGGAAATAGTGCCTTCCAATTAGATTTACCTCCTTACATGCGTATTTATTTAGTTTTAAATGTAGAAAATCTAAAGTTGTATGAACCTCTGATGATCATTGATCCAAAGGAAGATACACAAATTCCTAATGTTGATGATTTTTCACCTAAGTATATGAATGAGTTGCACGAAGATGCCATCTTGGATACGAAGGTTCAAACTTCAAGATGTGAAGATGTTGAATATCTTCGAGTGGAACTCAAGGGCATGAATACTAGCAAGGTGAGGTGGATAGAGATCAGAATTGTGAGGAAGTTGTACCCTCACCTGATATTTGTTTAAATCAAATTTTGTTGGTCCAAAAGCTTTCAAGTGGAGAGGATTGATCCAGGAGGATCTTGCATCAGTTCATATTGATAGGAAGGATCCAGTACAGTCTTTAGTTTCTTTAGTGATCCGATGAGAGTCTTCAATTTGGTTCATGGTGCAATGCCCGACGTTGATAATGTAAATGGTTCTATGTTGAATGTTAAATGGTGGATGTAATTCTACATGGAGAACCTAAGTGGAAACTACATGGTCTATAACCTATGGTCAAAATCCTAAGTACTAAGACCTAAGTCCTAACTATGGTCCTAATCCTAAAGCTAATACATAGCGCAAATGTTCTGTAACAATTTTTTAAACTATGTTAAAAACCCATGTTATAAAACTTTCGGACTATGTTTAAACTATGTAATAACCCAAAGCATAATGTATAACAGTTTAACCGCATGGGAGAAGACCGTCAGGCAGAAGGTGCAGCATGTGAATGGATTGAAATGTTAACGTGCAGTTTAAACAGGAAGACCGTCGGGAAGACCATAACCGTCAGGGATGTGAAGCTGACACATGGACAGTTGGCCACCATCGAAGCCCGAAACCGCTGAAGATGACCACCAATGTGGCAACCAGTGGTTAGACTTCCCGCTAATCACATGCAGTCAGTGCAACCACTCCGCCGTTAGCTAGACTGTCAGGGTCTTGTTTTAGTCCAAATTTTATTTTTGGGTTTTCGAATTTATTTGTGTGCTATGTTAGTTTATACACCATGTAACATTTTTCTAGGTGGTCTAACACTATTGCACCGAGATCATTCATGCACCTAATGTAAAAGAATTTACCATGTATAGGCCAAGAGGTTTGAATTGAACCTTGGGCCGAACCTATTTAAACTTCACCTTTGTACCATGATGGAAAAAAGAGTGTTTTTGAAAGCTTGTAATCATAATTATGTAAGAGAGAAGAATTTTTTCTTTCAGGTGTATCTTGGTCATCCGGAGGTCGAATTGGGCACTGAGATAGGCGTTGGAAAGCTAGGAGGGAGAGATTTTTGTTTAATAGACCAGAGGTGAGTGTGAGCATATTCAGTCTGGTGAATTTCTATGTAAATAATTCCTTGAATCATTCCTTAATAAAACATACACCCATCTTGAATGTGGACCCGGAGACGTAGTCCACCAAGGAAAAACTTTGTAATCAATGTTTGTTGTCTTCGATCTCTTTTCTTTGCTGCAAATTCATGTTTAATTATGCTTCTTAAGTTCTAGATTAAGTCGTAAAATCAATTTATTTCCTTCAGTATTCCACACTATGCGATCAAGTTAACAATAAATTCACTTTGGCAATTATTCATTCCTATTTCAGGTCTATTTCGGATCACTAGAGTGAAAAATGAAAGGAGAGAGAGAGAAGAGAATCAGTCTAGTGATACCCTTAGGGCCAATATCCTACATAATACACACACATGGACACTTATGGTCAAGTCTTCAAAATTTTTGAATTCACTTGCAATGCCTTGGCAGCACAATGATAATGTTTTGAAGTGATGAAATAATATTTCATGTGTAAATTGTAGTCCAACCAATATTAAGTTGGAAACTCATATTGTAATACTTGAAATTTTATATAATAAAATTTATGCAGTTGAAATTAATTATATTTGCACTTGATATTATTTGATATTGTAATTAACATATGTAACTTTGCGTTTTCATATGAACATGCACATTGTATGACATTTTATTTTTTAATTTAGTTGCAAAATCATACTAGTCAATTTATGTTGATTAATAATGAACACATAAAATTAATCTAAAAATACTAAATTAGTATTTTATATTGATTAATGACGAATACAAATAAAATGAATATATGACTAAATTTTTCATTTATAATGATTATTGATGAAATTAATTGAAATGAGTAGAAACTACTAAATCAATCGTTTATATAATAAATGTGAAACTACCAAAAAAATATAAATGACTACTGCAAATGAGAAATTTGTGATTACAAATGACGAATAAATTTTGCATATATACGTCTATTAGTAGCTAATTTACAATATCTTATAACATGACTGAAATTTAGTCATATTTCTTTGGTCATTAATTGGTTTCAAACAATGACTAAAAGTTGGATATATATGGCTACAGGTAGCTAATTTACAATATATTATAACACGACCAACATTTTGGTCATATTTCTTTGGTTATTAATTGGTTTCAAACGATGACTAAAATTTTCATATATATGACTATTGATAACTAATTTAAAGTTTGATTATAACACGACCAACATTTTGGTCATATTTAATTGTTCATTAATTTATTTTCTCGGTTAATTATATAGTAATATATTTTGTTGTATATTTGGTCATTAATTGCGACAATTAATGACTAAATCAACGAATAAATTAATTACTAAATATAATAATAGATAATAAAATTGAGACAACCAATTAATAACTATACTAAAAACCACTAAAAGTTGGTCATGTTATAAGATACTGTAAATTAGCTACTATTTGTCATTGATCGAAAAATGATCGTTTATATGCAAATTTTAGTCCTTTTTTTAGTAACTAAATAACCATTTTGTACTAGTGGTTATTAGTTCCTGGAGCCTTGGTTGGAAAAACACTTTGGAGCCGTGTAACAACTTTTAGTTCCTAGATCCTTGGTTGGAAAAAAGATCCGGAGCCTTGTAATCACTTGGGTTGAGTTATTAGTCATGGAGCATTGGTTGGAAAAATGATTTGGAGCCCTTGGTGGGTTGAGTTACTAGTCCTCGAGCCATGGTTGGACAAATGCTCTGGAGCTCGACAACAGTTGTGGGTTGGGTAATATTCCTGGAGCCTTGGTTGGAAAAAATGCTCTAGAGCCCGACAAAATTTTTGGGTTGAGTTATTAGTATTGGAGCCTTGGTTGGAACAAATTATAGCCCTAGAAAACTTGGGTATAGACCGATCTGTTGATGGTTAGTGATGTATGACCGTGAGGTGGAATCACTGGTTTGGGGTTGAGGTGGTTTGGCCTCTGGAATCCTTGGTTTTGTTTTATTTGGATTGTTCCATGAGATCCCACATTCATGCTTGGAATATGGCACGGGGGTGACTAGCTGAAAGATAGATTTGGTTTATCTTAGTACATGGTCGGGTGGTTTGTGGAAGTCCTAGACCGGGTTGAATTTTACACATGAAAATAAGAGATTCTCTCCCCTTGTATTTGATGGATTAATGCAATTTTTATTATGTGTTTTAAACACGATTGTTATATATATGCTATTTCTGTTGTCTATATGTTGGTTATGAGTATGATTTATGACAGTTATGATGTATGGATCTCATCTTGTTTTGATTTGAAATTGAATGAAAAATGAATATATGAACTAGTAGATGATAATGCAACTAATGTGAAAGGAATCAATTCGTCTTAGTGATTCTCAAATAAGTATGACATCCCTATGCTTAGATTTTTTGTTAAGACTTGTATATTGCATATTTGTGACATGTTTTACGAAATTCTTGTCATGGCTAGTAGAGGTCCAGTCAATTCCTTGATCAAGTTTGTTATCAAAAGGATTGTCTTGATGTATTTTATGAGTTTTGGAAGTTTCATGGAGTTTATGGGTAGTGACTGAGTCCTAGCCCTAGAAAAATGACCTTAAATCTCACAGTCGTTGGCATAGCACTAGTAGAGAAAGGATGCAGTCACACTCAGGCAGGCTTATGGGAGCGACTAGAGTCCCTCAATTTCTTGGAAGTATTGGCAAGGGAGCGGATGGCAATCTAGGATAGTAAAATTTTAAGTTACCTCATGGGTTGGTCACCTGGAAGGGTTGGTTGGCTCCTAAAGGTTCTGTAGCATTCATAGAAGGTCAATTTGGTTGTGTTTTGTTGGTTCCACTTCCTTAACTATACGTTGGGTGTTGAATCACATAATAGTAGAATCTTGTTAAATTTTTACCCTAGTAGACCTGTTAGCTTGGGTAAATGTGGGAGGATGGTGTCGTAGTGTGTTTGGTGCACATATGTACGAAATCACACCAACTTAAGGGGTGTGGTCTACCCACTTACGTTATTGGTAACAAGCAGAAAAAGAAGTGGAGTCAAGTAAGTTAGTGGAAAAAGCTAGAATAATAAGAATACTAGATAGAGAAATAGCATGCAACTAAAAACTAAAAAAAAATAAACACGAGCTCTGAAAATATTCGAACGACAACAAAAATATGAATGGTAGCTCTAGGCCCCTATTATTGGGTGCTGGTAGTAATAAGAGTGAAACTTTACCCTCTTTCCAAAGGGCCCCTAGATAATGGTTCTAGGTCCTGATACAAAGATGTTTTTATCCCAAGCTTCCCTTGGTGTAGTCTCCCTCTCTCTCTACTGTGTTGGATTGAACTTGTTGGATGGCAAACAATTGAGTCCCCTAGTCTATCTTTAACTCCGACTCACACACTGCTGGTATTTCTTGGGTAATTCTGGCCAGCAAAATAATGTGTTCACAAATTTTTCATCTCATAGTGGCCTTATATAGGAGATTTCAAATCCTCCCTTCCCTCTTTTGGTACATGGAGGATGGTGACCCAAGAGAGGGGTATGATTCCTTTGTGTGCTCCAAATATTCCATTGTGTGCTCACATAGTGACTAAGGAGGCATTGGTGGCTGTCCTTAGGTGGCTCCAGGTAAGTAATCACTTGTCCTTTGCTTTGTGTGGTCCCATATAGTGACATTTCGCCACTCCCAAGATTTCGCGCATATTGGGAAAAAAGGCACATGAAAGGTGCTATTCACGAAGGATTATGCACACAAATAGAATTTAGGACTAGTTAAAATTTGATTTTCCTCAAAACTTAGAGGTTTTTAGATACTTTCTAGATTCTGTAATGTCTTCCAGTCCTGTAAATTCTTTTTCCTGACATTAATTAATGTTGTCTTTTGTTGTACAATTTTTCAGTGTTAACATCTCCCCCCTAATGTGTGAGGTCTAGGAAGAAATGTATAGTCAAAATACATTATAGTTTATTTTTTGTATCGTGCGTGGAGAGAGAGAGAGAGAGACCCGCGTGAAACTTGGAATTGAAAATAACCTGCACCGGTTTCAAGAATGACCATGGCCTAAGGGATCCCTGTAAGCAAATAAAATTTACAATACATATACAAATTTTATATGAGGTGGGAATGTCGCATGCTCATAATGTTGTGGCTAGTTAAACAAATCTATTTTGATAGATACATGTTCTGTCTGTATCACTGATATGGTAGTGATGTTGGTGGTTGCTAATGATGACTGCTGACACCCTCAGGGGTGTTTTTTCTATTACAATAGGTGGAATATGGTACCCATATGCATAAACTTGGTATGGGATATAGATGTGCTTTGTATGCATAGGTGGTGGCTGGGACCTTCCCATGTAAGCATTGTTGACAGAGACTGGAGGCACAGGTCTTCGATGGATTTGATCAAAGTGCAATGGTGGTAAGGTATGATACAATCTTGAAATGAAAGCTTTTGTTGGAGTTGAATGTCAGGAGGATCGATGACATCTGTGGAAAATTATGTCTCCCATAGTGCCACCCGAGGATTCCCCTTGTATGGAGAGGGGTGATCCAAAGTACCACTTCCTTTCTGGAAAATATTTGTCGAAGTCGACAAAAAGGAAGCCTCAACTGAATGAGGGGTTGTTGACATAAGGGGTCAGGGACCTGGATGTGATGGGTTTAACATAGGCATGTAGGTGAGGGGTGACTAAAAAATGATGATGGGGATTCAGTGGTCCAAGGTTGAAGTATACTGAGCAGCTTGGTAGCAATCATAGTTATTTCTGATGGAGAAATCCCTAGAATCGGTAGGACTTCCATGGTGGGTATAAACTGGCTATGAATGTCAAGGTGGCTAATGTGTGGGGCTATAATACTCCAACCAAGGTTGTTCAGGGACTGCTGTCGTGGGAGAAAAAATGAAATGAGAGGGTGAAGGATGTAGTGCATCGTTCGGGGATTTTGTACACTTACCAAACGAATAAAATAATGGGGTTTGGTTTGTACAAAACATAGAGACGGGTACCCCAAAACATGAAAGTTTTCTCTCACTGATGTTGTGAGGAAGGTGTTTTGCTGAGGGTGGGGGTCCCATTGGTTGGTCTCATGTGTGGGGTTGATGAAGCGGATGAGAAAGTATCGAAGATGGGATTATGCTGGTGGAGGTATGGTGGGACAAATGCGAGGCATGGTGTTGCGCTCTTGATATGCTTGTACAACCTGGTCGTCCAGGAAGGGGGTTTTAGCTTGTATGGTAAACTCAAACTTATGCATGGTGAATGGATGGGCACGAGGTGCTTCCCAGACTAAAGTGGTATGGCCATGGCATCACTTTTGTTGTGATATATGGTCTACTGTGGGTGACGAGCGTCGTGGAGGGGAGCCTCTACCGACCAATGAGGATGTTTATCATGTGCATGGTGAGGTGATGATAAACATGGTCGGGTGTGAGGACCCTATGGTTTATTTCTGGTGGAGAAATGATTTAAGGACATGCAGAGTTGACTGGGACTCTATCATGCTAGGGGTAGAATGATACCTGCTCTAGAACTTCCAGGAGATAACGTTGTGGATGGTTTGTGAGATTTTCCTGAAAAAAAACTACCTCAAGTGAAAGCATCTTCTTTATCAAATATTATTGAAAGTCATGAGATTTAAAAAATAAGATGAGAGAGGGCATACCTTCCAGTGCTGATTTTTTTTAAAATTTTTTCAGGAGTGCGAATATGTGGCATTGCCTCTGTTCGTCATGGAGTGTTTATTGTGGCGAAACTTACGGTTCGGAGAACGGACCTTCTGATCTCTCGTTATGGTCCTCCAAAGTTTTTGAAAAGGGCGATATATAGGTGGATATGGTCCTAATTCAATTAATTTGTACTTACTTAGTTTTTGAGAGATAAGAGGATTCTGCGGAGCATTTCTTGCCATTGCAGTCAGCCTGATCACTAGGGATTCATGAGATCATGCCCAGGTAATCTTCATGACGTATTGCCAAGATTCTAGGTGTTTTTTTCCCTATATTGTGCGGGTGATCAGGGCAAAGGTGCGCCCCCTGTGCGCTTTTCGAGGGATAAGCGCGCTAATGCGCTCATTTCCCCTTTTTTAGCACACCTTAAGTGTGCCTGTGCAAAATACAGGCACACGCTAAGCGTGTCTATCCGAGAGAAAGGTGTGAAAAGCTGAGGTAGAAAATATTTTTTAATTTTTGCCTATTTTTGGGTTTTTTCTATACTGATGGGTACCTATTTTGATGACAGGTTATTGTGGAGGGAGTGGGATTGGCCCGACCTTCGTACCGAGCTGGCTGTTGATGCTGGGGTGCGCTGTTAGCTGGCGCTATGGGGACTCCTGAAGTTCATGGAGAATGAGCTTCTGCGGTCGCATGGCCGACTGCTACGTTACGTGATCCGACATTGGCGCAGGAGGCGCAACATGTTCATGTTGCAGGGGACACACTTGGTGAGGCACTGAGATATCCACTCCCTGCTGGGAGAGTGGAATTGGAGAGATTTAGGAGACGCCACTGTGGTGGGGCGCCTCTTACAAAGGGATACATCAGCATTGCATCAGTTACAAATTTGGCAAAGCGGTGTGCTCTAGTAGTGATTGTGAGACTGGCGGGGTCGGTTGCTCCGCATTAGGTATCAAGCCCGTAGGTTGGAGTGCTGCACCGGTTGAGCTCCAGGCATTTTTTCAACTTTTCCTGTTTTTTCTTTGACGGGATGGTGTCGCAACTCAACAAGGTCCAATGTGGATTTGAGTCGTTTGCGTATGCCAGTATGTTGTGCAGCATTATGTATGAGAGGGTATTTCTACTGAGGCCAATAATTTCAGTGCCTCCTGGGGGGCCACGGGAGCCTCGGATGAGGAGATGGGCTTCAGTGATTCCACGGGGTGGTGGTGGCATGGTGGGGCGTTATTGGAACGCCAAGACAAAGGCCTGGTTTGAGGCCAACCTGTAGATGTTCCTCCCATACCCATATGCAGGGATGGAATTTTAAGGGGATCTAGACATGATTCTCCCCTTTAGTTACGCTTGGGGTCCCATAGGTATGTTGTGTATGTTTTCAGCATTTATATGCATATACATGTACTTATTTTTTTTGCTACTGACACTGACATAATTTTGGTTACTCTTGCAGATGTTGGCGAGGTGGGTTGCCCTGTGGCTTGGTTGGTTGGCCACGATCCTCTACAGAGACCTAGGGGTGATCAAGGAGGAGGTGTTTCTGGGGGACCTGGTGGTGGTGTAGGCCCTTTAGGGGAGGGCAGCAGCTCGGTTTCTAGAGAGATTGCGGCTGAGCGAGCTTGTGCCGATGCGACAGTGGCTCGCGCAGATACTGCGGATGCTTGTATTGTGGAACTAAAAGCTCAGGTGTCAGTCATTGAGGATTTCTGAGGCTGAGTGGACCACTTGACCTAGAAGATGCCTACTCGGGGTTTCATGGATGACTTCAAGGAGGTCTAGTTGGAGAGTATGATGGCCCGCAAGAGGGAATATTGGCCCGTTCTACGTTGGGTGGTGATCACGGTTGCGACGACAGCTCCAATGGTGGCACCAGGAGCAGTGGTGGGTCCAGGTGCCCCTCTTGAGGGGGCACCCCCCTAGAGTATACTTGTACATAGGGAAATAACCTATTATGAGGATGCTTCCCTTATTTTTGATGACTTTTGTATCTTTGGGCTCGCAGTTGGGCCGATGACACTATTTTTGTACTCAGACATACATATTGTGATATATCTATATATATATATATATATATATATGAGAGATATTTTTTGCGGCTCTACATGATGTGTCACTTGTGTTGGTTTATATATGATGTTATGCTAATGGATATTTATATTTTTTGTTTTTTTTATGTATGATGGTTTATTCGAGATGCATTCCAGTTTAGGATATTGTTAGCTATGCGATCATCTGTTCGATTTTGACTCATTGGTACATGTGTAAATGTGATATAGTCAAATTGTCTACTTAATCTTTTGGCACGCAAGTATTTTCTAAACAGATGTGTATCCCTTGTCTCAAATGTTTGGTTTAACTGTGACACTACTAACTGGGAATCGAGGTAGATATGCATATGGCGTATACCTTGATGGAGGGCATCACACATAAGTTCGATGATAGCGCCATACTCTGCCTAATTGTTTGTTGCTGAACCGATGCACATGCCATTTGAATGGAGTGGCGATCAGTCAGGGTGGTAGATGACCCAGGAAGCTATGGCTAAGCTTTGAGAGCATCGTGATGCTCCATCAAAAAATACGAAATAGGGATGTTCCACGATGGCACTTTGAGCGCTTTTTAAATAAGTCTTTTGGTCAAAAATTTTGGAGTGGTGGGGGTTTGTGTACGTTCACTCTAGGGAAGGGCTGTCTTGGCCCTTATGGGTAGAATTTCTTGAGGTAAAGGCCGTTGACGGGGTTATTGAGGCAGGTCCCGCCCAATTCCGTCAAGATGTATGCCCCCTGTCGGAGGAAATGTTTGATGATATAGGGTCCTTTCCACAAGGTTTCGAACTTTCCTGGCCCTAGGGCTTATTTTGTGACATCATAGCGGAGGACTAATTCTCCCTTAGTGAATGAGTGAGGGGTGATGTGGTGGTCAAATGATGCTTTTACCCTTTTCTTCTGGGCCTCGTTGTGTTGAAGCGACTGTTGTCGACTTTCGTCGATAAGCTCTAGTTGTACTAGGTGTTGTTCTAGAGGTTGGGTATCCTCAAGGAGTTCGATGGCAGCATGTAAAATTGGGATCTTGTGGAAATCAATGCAGAAGAAAAAGGTACCTTGACCTTTTGTGATAGGAATAGGGTGGAAATCCTGGGACGTGGGGGCAGTTGCAATCCTATTTCTGATATGTGATGATACAAATTGTATGTGGTGGATTGTGTCATCGATGTTCGGTGGGGGAATGATCTCCGTAATGGGATTCTGTGTGAGTGCAAAGTTAGGTTCCCCTCTAGGATGGTCAATTTACAGCAGGTGGAAATTGTGCCTGCTGTAGAGATGCCTGAATGTTTCCATTAGCTGGCATACCTCTGGTGTGTGATTTTGGCCAGTGAAAATAGTGCATGGTATCATTGTGCCAACATATTAGATTGTGTGAGATTATACACTACTTGTTGTTTCTGATGTGGATGCTTGGAAAGGGTTTATTGTAGAAGAGGTTGTCTTCTGTCTCCATTTCCGTATTGTTGGCTTGGGTGTGTCTACCTCTTTGGGGGAGTGTAGACCGATTCTTCTCTTGCTGCTCTTAGTTTGGGGAGGTGTACACATTTAATCGTATTGTGAAAGTGTGAACAAATGTGAAAATATGTATGCCTGATTTTCTCTTGGTTAGAGATAAGTTTATGAGGGAGAGAAGAGACTATATGAAAAATGGTTGCAAGGTGCTTCAGTTCTCTGCACTAGTTGATCCGATGGTCATTCAGGTCGCATAGACCGCATGTTATTGTAGGCTTGGTTGGGGTCATGCTTGGTTGGTGTGTTGTCTTAGCTTTCCTAGTACACCACTGTGGGGGTGGGGACATTGACCCGATGACGTAATTTTTATGCCATTGGCGGAGGTCATCCTGTCTCTTCTCTATTGTATGAATCATGTCGATGGAAGGAAGAAGTTGCGAGACATGAGTACAATGTCACTCATAATGATTTACTTGACATATAAGGAAAAATATCCTTGATACGAGGGTTCCATCATGCTCAGTTTGAGGTCTGGCAGGGAACCAGTGTCGTAATGCTATTAAATCAGGACAATGGACGACTGCATGATTGGGAGTTTTTCATAACGTGCATGCTGGTCTTCTCTGTGCAGGGTGATTAGGGGTAACTAGGGTTTCCCTGATTGGTCACTCTACGACAAACAAGAACATGATAGATCTGCTCGTCACATCTTCTTGGGTTTTGGAGCTGTCCGTGGACTCTGCATCCATATCATCTTCTTGGGAGAGGAAGACTATGGTAGAGCACAAGCTAGCGAGGGCTGGTCGAAATCAGGGGATATAGTGACAATTCTCCAAAAGTTGATTGTCGGCGCATAATGGGCATGTGAATTGCACTACCCAAAATCCAATGTAGTAAACCCTTTCTATAGGATACCATATGTGGATGAGTTCCAGTGTTGCAAAATCTTCAAGGAAGTGACCACGTTCATTGCATAGCGTGCAACGTATAACGAGCATGAATGGGGGTATTTCTTGTGCCCTTTTTTGTTCCTCCTGTAGGTACAGGATGGTACAAGGTTCATTTCTGAATGCCTAGGTGGAGGGATCCTCTTGATAGGATCACTCTATGGTGTGTAAGGAATCCCTATATCGTGGGATCTCTAGGAAATGATGAGTATAGTGCCCATAGTTGCTGCAGAGAGTGCATGCATGATTGGTAGGTAGTGCTTTGCCTTTACCTTTGGTGGTAGGTTCCTTTTTACGGGAACGCGATGTCGCGATGTCTATCTCAAATCCAAGGAGTGGTTTTAATTCATCCAGCTCCAGATAGATATGGGTAGGGTGACCTATTACGTTGCATATGGCGCAGAGTGGTGATTCCAATTGAATGGTGGGGGTCACCATCTTCTTTCCTCTCTTCTCGGTTTTCCTAGCCATAACTACTGGTTTTCCAATGGGAATTTCCTTTGCAGGGGTGGTTTCGACTATTTCTTGGATGAGTGGGGGCTCCTCGGGACTGAGGGGCTTCAATCCTGTGGCAGTAACATGGGTGGCTCATGTTCCTGCAAGGGGAAAAAGGTACCAAACTGGGATTTCCAATGATATGTTGGGTAATACCAGTGTTTCCAAAACCTGATGGGAGACTAAACCAATTGGGGGGTAGAGGAAAAGGGTTTGGGAGGTGGCATAGGCTAGAGAGGCTATCGTGGCTGATGAATCAGTGCCATTACTTCTTGTTTCCATGTCCTGACCTACTTCGGTGCTTGATGTGGACATCATGCACACCGGATTCCCTGTGACATCAGGTGATGACTCAGGGATTATGGGAGGATCTCCTAGATATGACCCTAGAACAGATGACGGTTTGAATTGGTCGGGGCCATATTCCTGGTATCGTGAGAGAGAATCCGAGGATATATCTACATAGGATAGAATTACATCAGTGTTTTTTATGGGTCGCTTCTCGCTATGCGTCAGTTGGTATAAAGTAATTATACGGTCCTCGTGGGGGAACATCATGATGCAGAAGACGGAGGAGGCTATGGAAGACATGGCATACATATAACTCTGCCAAAGGAGTATATTGTAGTCTAGGTGAGTGTCCAACACTTCAATGTCTATGTGGACCGTATTTTTGACTAAGTAGATAGGGACGTTTTGGTAGAGGCCGACGAGGGTCGATGGACGACCGTCATATGCTTGAAGCATGATGACTGAGGGTTTTAGTTCAGGAGAACCTAACTTCTGCCAAAATTTTTTGGACATGATGCATGTGGATGCACCCTCATCTATGACACATCAGTGAATAGTGATGTTCTGCATCGACACTGGTATCTGGAAAGCGACCATGGAAGGAAGCCTAGGGGTGGCTTTGTCTAAGTAAAAATCCATTAGGCATGTATCGGCAGGGTCGATAGCGCCTAACGTGGAAAGTAGGGCTTTCCTTTGTTTTGGGAATGAATCAAATACTTCCAAAGCTGACATAGCAGTGGGAGATTGTGCTAAATCATCCATGATGCTATAATTATGGGCCGCTTTGGAGTAGTTTCTTGTTCACCTATTAGGTCCCTTCGCCATCTTTGGCAATGGTTCTATAGGCATCTTTGAGATGGTCAAAGGTGCAGTCAGTGCGTTGGTACTTTCCCCTAACGTATTGGTTACTGGTGGGGTGTCGTAATTGTGATTCTATGTTTGGAAAAACATCTCTTTTCTAGTCATGTAGATTTCATGGTTGCTTTTCCTGGAGTCGTCTGTATTTTGCTGTTAATTACTTGTCATCCCTTGATTGGGGAAAGGTTCTTTCATCACAGCTGGTTTTTGGGAAGATCCTACTTGTCCTCAGTTACTATGTAGCTTCTTCAGCTCAGGGAGATCAAGACAACGGTGAGTATAGTGACCGTACTCACAGTTTGTTCGAAGAGGTGGATTTTTGCTCTACCATTGGGTATTGCTCGAATCCTAGTTTTGATTCCGGTTGGAGTTGCCTCTAGCCTAGGATCGTGGTGGGTGCTGTTGGTCTTTGCCCCCCTATCCAGGGTTCCCTTTCAGTTTGTTTTTGGATTTTTTCTTCACCATGTTAGGAGGGTAGTTATCCTGGTTGTATTGGTGTGGTTGGTTTTGGGACGGCTGCACAAATTTCACCTATGCATTGGTCTGCATAGGTGGGTCGTGTGCTGGGGACTGAGCATAACGCGGTCCCTAGTTTGTACCTGGTTGTTGGAGGGGATCTCTTCCATCAATGTTTATTTCTGCATACTGATTTCCTTGATTCGGAGGATAAGGTCCTCCCTGGTGATACGCTGGCACCCTGTTGGTCAAATTTTGCTGAGACATATGATGAATTTGAAAATCGGGTTGAGGTACGTTCTGGTTATAACTATATACGTAACTGGGGTTTTGACTGCTGTTGCCTAGGTAACCTTGGGTCAATGACCCAATGAGTCCATCTGCAGAGTTCGACGCACCTGGAAATTCTTGATAAGTTTGCAGGCGCAGGGCATTAGGCAAGATGTTATAAATGTATCTTGACTGCGTATAAATCAGCTCAAGCTGCTGGGCTTTGCTGATTGCGTCCTCTTCAGATGTGGGCTTTTGCTGTGCCACATCCTTTGAAATCTCTGCCATAAGAGTTTTCAGGAACAAATCTAAGAGAACTCGGTCATTGAGTTTAGCTTTATATAAACTGCGACGCCGCCTCCATTCATGGAGATGGTCCGAGATGTGGATGGCTGGGGTTTGTCTAAAATGCATCAATAATTACATTCCGAAATCATGGTGAATGGGTAACTAAAAATATGTTAGGAACGCAGTATCGAGGGTACTAAAGGTTCCATGTGAAGCTTAGGGTTTCTCCACCTACCACTTCGCGGCTACGCTTTTAAGAGTGCTTTGAAATAATCTCAATCCAGTAGTGTCGTCAATGATACTATTCGATGAGAACCACAACTAAAAGGTCATGACATGATTACTTGGGTCTTTCGCTTGCTTGCCTTCGAATTTTGGAATATCCCAAGGGAGCTTTGTGGGCATGGGAGGCCACATAGGATCGTGTGCGATGGAGTCTTTCGTTAGCTTGGTTAAATTAGGCAGATTCAATGAAGCTAAGAAAGGTGACTGAGAGGTTGATGCCATTGCAATGTGCGAAGACACAAAGTTATGGTTAGGAAGAGGGTTAGTATATGATGTACCCTACTATGTATTCGGCTGGCTTCCCGAATGGGATGCACTCCTCTACCCCCTAGGGGTTGTGGGAGGAGTGGTGTGTGGTGTGGCATTGGGAGACCAACTAGGGTTCCCAACTATGACTACCCCAATAAAGGACGAACCAGTAATGGTGGCATTGTTCCGTATTTGATGCCTGAATGGTGAAATACCTGGAACCCCTCCCGGTAATGGGGGAGGTCCAAAAGATGCCTGGATCAACAAGGTTTCATTGGGACCATTCAGGTGTCGACCAGGTTTGGTTTTGAAAAAAATTGAGAGTATAGAGTCTATGATCAAAGAAAACTTCATGTCACATACATAAAACAAAGTGAAAAATAAAATAAATTTCCCTTTAAATTAATCTATGTGATCAAGTAATCAAAAATGTGGTTTTTGTTTATTTGCACCTAATACTCAAAATCCTAGAATACCTATGCATCCTCACACACTCAAATGTAACTGGGCCTTGAGAATATTTCTTGCGAGTGCTGGCACAACATCCTGTAAGAGCTGGCGACGCCCCCAATCAGCAGAAGAGAATCCACCAAGGTAAGGGTAGATGGTGTGGCACTTGCTTGCACCATCACCTATAGGGAAAAGGTTTCCCTAGTTTTTGGCCACTAAGAACCACCATCCCACATGAGTGTTCAAGTCTTGTGCTTCTTGGTAGTCAGCTAACAGTACCGAGTATCATCCAAGTCAGGTATCCCTGACTGATACCTGCCTGCACTGCGTCTAAGCCTGACCTCCTCTGAAATGGGTCTCTACCGTGCTTGGGTTTTCTTTGCCGTGGGCTGATAGGTGGATTTGAAGCTCCCTAAATAGATAAATTCTATGTTTCAAGATGAATTATGATCAAGGCATCTTATGGGATGCCTACCCCCTTGATCCTAACTTAAGCTATAAATTCTTTTGTGGCCCCTGTGGGGAGAATTTAGTGAGTTTGGTTAAGTTAGTTTTAGGTGTCTTTTATTCTCTTAGTGGGTGAGTGTGTGTGAGAAAAAATGGACAAGCACATATTTTAAACGTGTGGATATCGATGATCCTTTACAAAATCCCCTATTTAAACTATGTTGTATTGTTTTGGGCTCAAATGGAAAACATGTGCGGATAATGGTCCGCTTTCTATTTTTGCTAGTTAATCTATGTGACTAACTATAGGGAGATGGAGAATTGTGAATAGGGAGCATTGAAATGCTTACCTAGGATCACCAGAGGATGCAAAGGTAGCAGAGATTACTTGCTCTTCTATAAACAATTCAATCCTAGTCCCGAAATTCCTAGTGAAAAAATTGAACTAAAATAACACTTCTACACTAGAAAAAAGAAAACTAGTTATGCATGCATGGTCTTGGGCCACTTAATTGGGCTAGTTATCTAGGTGTGTAAGTACTAAAATTTTCAAAACATAATTATTTTTTCGAAATGCAAGTTATTTTCCCCCTTACATAAACTATGTGTGAACTTTGCAAAAATCGACTTGAAGTAAAATTGACACTAAGCCTACAAAAAGCAGCTAAGAGAGAGCTTTAACAAGCTGTAGGGTACCACAATCAGTGCTAGCAGGTGTATTAGGGGCTAGCAAGCACTTTACAAGAAGAAAAAGATAGAAATAAGGGAGAAAAATCTCATTCTATATTTTGCGCGCAAAAGGCTGAGACAAGCGCGTTCTCTGCGCGCAGGTCAGCTCTGAACACACGCCCTGCGCTTTTGTGAGGAGAAAACATGTGCAAATTCCTGCAAGAATTTTTTTTAGAGCTGTTCTACTTCAGTCCGTCACTTGGGATGAACTCGAGACTGCAAGAGAAATCAGGGGAAATTCAGCTCCATTCCAGAGCACAGACATAGGTCTCTGCGAAAGATTAATAACCACATAAACTTGGTAATAAACGTTTGTGGAGTCACCAATCCTTTCATAGTGTGTTTGGTGCCCGTATGTACGAAATCACACCAGATTAAGGGGTGTGGTATACCCACTTAAGTTATTGGTAACAGGCAGAAAAATAAGTGGAGTCAAGCAAGTTAGTGGAACCATCTAGAATCATAAGCAAACTAGATAGAGAAATAACATGCATATATAAACTAAAAACTAAAAAAAAATAAACACAAGCTCTGATAAGAGTCAAATGAAAATAATAATATGAATGGTGGCTCTAGGCCCCTGTTATTGAGCTCTGGTAGCAATAAGAGTGAAACTTTACCCTCTTGCCAAAGGGCCCCTAGACAATGGTTCTAGGTCCCGATGCAAGGATGTTTTTATACCAAGCTTGCCTTGGTGCAGTCTCCCTCTCTCTCTATTGTGTTGGACTGAACTTGTTGGATGGCCAAAAATTGAGTCCCCTCTATCTTCAGCTCCAGCTCACACACTTCTAGTATTTCTTGGGCAATTATGGCCAGAAGAACAATGTGTTCACAAATTCTTCATCTCATGGTGGCCTTATATAGGAGCTTTCAAATCCTCCCATCCCTCTCTTGGTACATGGAGGATGGTGACCCAAGAGAGGGGTATGATTCCTTTGTGTGCTCCAAATATTCCATTGTGTGCTCACATAGTGTCTAAGGAGGCATTGGTGGCTGTCCTTAGGCGGCTCAAAGTAAGGAATCAATTGTCCTTTGCTTTGTGTGGTCCCGGATAGTGACATTTCGCCACTCCCACGATTGCACACATATCGGGAAAAAAGGAGTGCAGAGGGCGCTCTTCATGAAGGATTATGCAGGGAAATATAATTTAGGACTAGTTCAAATTTGATTTTCCTCGGACCTTAGAGATTTTTAAATAATTTCCAGATTCTGTAATGTCTTCCAGTCCTGTAAATCCTTTTTCATGACATTAATTAATGTCGTCCTCTGTTGTATGATTTTCTAGTGTTAACAGATGGTGTTACAGAGTGGTATCAGAGCATGGTTCAACCCTTGGACCGGAAGGGTGGTGTGTTGGTCATGCATACATGTCAGCTGCATACTTGTTCATTATTATTTTGGGATATGTGCTTGTGGTATATGCATGGTGTTGGTCATGGTTGCATTTGTGTCTCGAGGTGAAAGTTATGGTGTTGATATTGGAGGTGTTTGTCGTGAGTATATGTCAATGATGCATTGGTTATGTGTGTCAGTGCTTGTATGTATTGTGTGTGCATGGATGCCATATTTATGTTGTTATGCAAACATTGTATCTATTTTTTGTTATGGTTTTGGCATCATGCATGTTAACTGGTTAATGGTTGAAATGATGATTATATGTTGACTTGATTATGTTTATATATGTATTATGCTAATATGGTCAGTCTTGCAGATGAGATATCCTCCCCGAACTATACTAATGTACGTTGGTTGTTTATGATTCAGTTTACCTGAGATTACATACCTTGCAGGAAGATAAGAACAAATATTGCTAGCAGAGTGGTAGAATATAATTCACGAGACTCTCCCTATGGATCATATGAGCAATGTGGTATTGGGAAATCTTCGGACTTAGAAAACACATTGAGGAGCTTGAAAGAAGAAATAAGTAGTTTCAAATAAGACAATGGCATAACCATGCAATCACAGGAAAAAAAGCAGAAGTTAATGACGTCTAATAGGGCATATGGTAGTAGATCTCATGGTGGGAATAGGTGACACATAAATGAAATGGTTATAGATGGAAGGTTTTTGGATACTCCATATAGGAAAGGCGATAGACACAATTACTATTCTAGTTATGGTTCTGAAATGTATCATGGTAATCATCATTATCATCCTTATAGGAGGAGTGATAGGGGATATTTTTCGGATGAGTTTAAGAAATCAAATCCACCTAAATTCAATGGGGAAATGAAGAAAGAAAAGGATGAAGAATCATGGCTTCTTGGGATGAAAAAGTTCTTCGAATTGCATGATTACTCAGAGAACATGAAGGCCATAATAGCTACATTCAATATTAAAGGTAAAGCAGATATTTGGTGGGAGGATGTAAAGAATTTGAGAGATATTTATGAAGAGGAGTTGATTTGGAGTGATTTTGAGAAACTATTCAAGAATAAGTATCGGGGAAAAATAATTCTATGAGATAAAGATCGGATCTATGACCGATGAGGAGTACACTAGCATATTTATGGAGTTTTTGAGATATGTGCCTTACCTCAAGGAGGAGAAGGCCAAGATTCAAAGATTCATTAGTGCATTGTCAGTAGCGTTCAAGGAAATGATTGAGTTTGATGATCCTAGATAGTTGGAGGAGGACATCTGGAAGCTAAAGCATTGTTATGATAAATCGAAGCACAAATATGAGACTAAATAGGATGGGAATGGTAATGATAAGAGTAAAGGGAAATGGGATTGTAAGAGAACAAGGAATTAAGATAAAAATAAAAAATATAATGAATTACTGCATAAAAATTTCAATGCATCTGACAAAGGATAGGGATTTCGGTCTGAGAAGAACAAGGGCGATGATAGGAATCCCGTACGATGTTGGACTTGTGGAAAATATTATCATTAGGGAGATTATCCACAACATCAGGGTGGTGGGCCACATATTTACAATGTTCATGAGGCACATGAATTGGGGGATGTTGGAAAAAGTGTTCCTCGGATCTATGCAACATTGGATAACAAGCAGGAAGATCATCATGCATCTATTATTGATATGGATGGTAAGATTTGTGATCAGTTTGTTTATATTTTGATTGACTCTAGATATAATTATAGTTATGTTAATCCTGACCTAGTGGATAAGTGTGGTTTGAGTAAGGAAGTGCATGCATAATCTTGGTTAGTGAAATTGGATATAGGTACAAAGAAGCGAGTTCATCATTGGGTAAGATCTTGTGCATTTTAGTTAAATGGTATGCCTACATTAACACATTTGAATGTATTTCCATTTGGATCATATAGTGTGTTGCTGGGTTTGGATCGATTGTATCTTCATAGGACCAAGGTGTATTTTAATGAAAAAACTATTGAGTGTTTGGATGAAAATGGGGAACAAAGAGTATTACAAGGTAAGAAGAAGGCACCATCAGTCATAATGGTTACAACTATGCAGGAAAATCGCAGTCGTAGAAAAGGGTGTGTGTTATTTTCAATGCATAGTTCTAGTGATAAATTTAAGGAAGTTGAGGATGCAGAGGTATTGAGCAGGTACTCGGTTCTATAGCAGTTCCAAGATGTGTTTCCAACAAAGATATCATAGTTTCCACCTCACAGGGAAGTGAATTTTTCTATTGAGTTAGTACCCGAGGAAACACCAAAATCGAAGGCACCATACAATATTAGCTCTCCCGAGTTAGTAGAGTTGAATTTTCAATTGAAGGAAATGCTTTAAAAAGGATACATTATGGCAAGTGCATCATCTTGGGGTGCACTAGTATTGTTTGTGAAGAAGAAGGATGGTACTCTCAGGTTATGTGTTGATTACAGGGAGTTGAAAAAGCTAACCATTAAGAACAAGTATCTGGTGGTGGGGATTGACAGATTGTTTGATCAGTTGAAGGGAGAAACAATGTTCTCAAAGATTGATTTGAGATTAGGATACCATCAGGTCTGTATCAAATATGAGGATATTTACAAGACAACTTTCCAAACTAGGTATGGACATTATGAGTTTATTGTAGTTACATTTTGTTTGACTAATTCTACAACTACTTTTATGTGCATGATGAATAGTGTGTTGCGTCCGTATTTGGAAAATTTTGTTATTTTATTCATTAATGATATATTGGTATATTCTAAGAATGAGGAAAAACATGCCGAACACTTAGCAACAATATTGAGATTGATCAGAGAGCATCAATTGTATGCTAATATTAGCAAATGCAGTTTATTTAAGACAAAGGTACACTACTTGGGACATGTTGTTTCCAAGGAAGGCATAACAGTGGAGCCGGAAAAGATAAAAGCTATCATGGAATGGGAAACTACTAGAAACGTGGATGAGGTAAGGTCATTCATGGGGTTAACAGATTATTATAGGAGGTTTATCATGAAATTCTCACACGTTTATTATCCTATTACATCGTTGATAAGAAAAAGTAAGAAATTTGAATGGACAGAGGAATGTGCAATGAAATTTGAACATTTGAAACAATTGTTGACAAATGCTCTAGTGTTAAAGATTGTAGATCCAGATAAGGAATTTGTGGTATGCACAAATGCTTGCAAAAAATGACTTGGTGGAGTTTTTATTCACAAATGACAAGTATTATGCTATGAATCACAGAAAGTGAATGAGTACGAGCAGAATTATCCAACATGTTAGGGTCCCGTGATTTAGCATATTGGTAGACCAAATGCACAGGGTAACATAAGACCAGTCTTTCAAGTCCTAGGACCTAGCCTTCTTGGACTCAGAGAGGGATCTATCTATTGTATGCAAAGGATGTGAACTTGTTTGCTTTAGATGGTTGATTTTAGGCTAGTTGTGAAGTTTAGGGTTTGTTTATTTGTTTGGGTTGGGTAAAATGATCAAGTAGAATAAGCGAAGTGAGAGGTCATCAAATCATTGGGCTATGGATTCTATGAAAGTCATGGATATCTCAAAAATGAGTTAGAGTGCATCATAGGGCCAATCTAGTGTGGTCAATCACTAGTACAAAATGGCTAATTAGTTACTAAAAAAACGACTAAAATTTGCATATAAACGACTATTTTTCAGTCGGTGACCAATAGTAGCTAATTTACAGTATCTTATAACGCGACCAACTTTTGGTCATTTTTAGCTTAGTCATTAATTGGTTATCTCAATTTTGTTGTCTAGTTGTATATTTGGTCATTAATTTAGTCACTGATTTAGTCATTAATTTAATCATTGATTTGATCATTAATTTAGTCATTGGTTTGGTCATTGATTTAATCATTGATTTGGTCATTAATTGTCACAATTAATGACCAAATATACAACAAAATATATTACTATATGATCACTTGAGAAAACCAATTAATGACCAAAATGTTGGTCGTGTTATAAGATACTGTAAATTAACTACTAATAGTCATATATATGCAAATTTTAGTCATCATTTGAAACCAATTAATGACCGAAAAAATATGACTAAAATTTAGTCGTGTTATAAGATACTGTAAATTAGCTACTAATAGTCGTATATGTACAAAATTGAGTCGTCATTTGTGGTCACAAATTTATCATTTGCAATAGTCATTTATTCATTATATAAATGATTAATTTAGTAGCTTATGTTCATTTCATTTACTTTCATTAAAAATCATTATAAATGACTAATTTAGTAGCATAGTAATTTTATTTGTGTTCATCATTAATCAATATAAACTACTATTTTAATAGTTTTAGATTGATTTTATATGTTCATTATTAATCAACATAAATTAATTAGTATGATTTTGCAACTAAATTTTAAAAAAAGTTGTCATACAATTTACATGTTCATCTAATATGAAAACGCAAACTTACATATGTTAATTACAATACCAAGTAATATCAAGTGCAACTATAAATAATTCCAACCACATAAATTATATTATATAAAATGTCAAGTATTACAATATGAGTTTCCAACTTAATATTGGTTGGAGTACAATTTACAGATAAAATATTGTTCATCACTTCAAAATCATTATCTTGCCAAGGAATTGCAAGCAAATTCACCAACTCTGAAAACTTGACCATCAGTCTTTATGTGTGTGTCTTATGCGGGATATTGGCTCTACGGGTACCACTAAACGAGTACACTTCTCTATCTTTGTCACTCTAGTGTTATTGTTCCCCTCTTTCTTCATTCCTTGCTTCTTACCATCAATACTGAGTCCATTTTCTGCAAAAAGAAAACAAAAAAATTACAATGAAGAGTATAAGACATGAAAGTTGATGAACACTGGAATATAAACTAAAGTAGACTATAAAGGATTTATACGATATATACCTCAACATCAACAATACTATTAATGTCATTTTTCCCCATAAAAGTAATAAACTCAAACAAGTTTTCTTTAGTTGGGAAATAGTGGCCACTATGTCGCCAGATGACCTATATAAACAAAGAAAATAAAATGTCACAAATAAACAAAACAGAGCTAGCAATTTCTACTAAGAGTGTCTCATGCTCCACTTTTGTAGTTGTATCGTTTCCTCTAGTTATCTATAAGAAGCAGTGACACTTCAACAATAAAACTGGTTAGTAAAAATCTAATGGGTGGAGCAAAGTATTGCTGACACAAGATTACAACAAGAAACTAAAAAAGACTAAGACAAGACTTTGTAAATTGTGATACTAACCGGGAATATAGCTTCAATATAGTAATCTTCAATTATCAACGTACTATTCCAAGGGAAAAGGAATCCAATTCGCATAAGCCAACAAATTATGTATGCCCCTTTTTTTCCCTGTAATTAATTGAGAAATATTAGCACACGCAATTTCCATTTATAATCTCTAAAATGATTCTATAAATATTCAAAGCAAACTTAAGGTTACTCATTCATTTTTCTCTGATGCAGACAAAACAGAATATGCTAACTTTTTTTTGAGCTAGCGAGTTTTGTAATTCATTGTGTCCAAAATAATTTTTTTATTGTCGTGACTGTTTTTTTTAATGATCAGGCAACGAGCCTATATTTGATCAAAAAACATCTTTTTCAGAATATATTCCATTTTCTAATTCAAAGCTAGATTTCCTTCCAGTTTATGACGTTAAAAAAACTAGAATCCTTTTCCTTTAACAAGTCATTGTTGTAATATACTACTAAAAAGAAAACTACGTAATGAAGTTATTAGTGGTGGAATACTAATAAATCACAAATATAGGCAAGAAATAACACCACTATGTCCTAGACATGCCAAGTCTTTATCCTCTTGGTTGGAAATATTAGTTCATGAAAACAACATATCTGAAAAAGAAAACCTTTCTAAAACTAACCAACGCCAATGTATCCAACAACAATAACATTTCTATTGGCATGCCTTCAAAATGTGTGGAAGTATCAAAAAAGTGTAGTGCACTTCCCTGTAAGGTTAAAGTTTGGCAATGAAATATGTTGTCCCTTAGTCTAATCACGTTTTAACTTTCCTTTGATAACTTAGAGAGAATGGGAATCCAATATAGAACAATGATAGAAAGCTTTTATTCATTCACACTTACCTAGATCCTAAACAAGCATTGAAGCGTTATACAAATCCAAGAATGTCTCACATTCCACCAGGAAACAAAATTTCTAGATTTTGATTGTAAACCTTGAGGCTTTCTCAAATTTGTAAACAAGTAACATCATAAATATTTTTCCTTAGTTCTCAAACCTTCTTCTGTGTGGAGCTTGAGAAAATATGTGCACACATATCACAATATAGCATGTTGTGGAGTACATTTACATGAAACCAATCATTCAAAAATTTATATTCTATCAAGATTGAGGCATGTGTTAAATGCCCATTATTTGCATCTTTGCGCAATGGTGTCATTAATAATCTAAAGGTTCTTGGCTTGCTAGTATGATCTAATTATTGCTTTGTGCAAGATGTTTTTTCACTCCTATTTTTAAAATTGTTATGTTTATGAACAATATATAGATATAATGGATGCTTCGAATAATAAAAGAGGCAATTATTTTTCCATCAATAGAATTCAAGTATTTGCATATGGTGTAAATTCAGTAGTTCTATTGGTGGTACTTAGGGTCAACCTAAACGGTTATTTCGCATGCATCAAAAGAAGTACAAAGTGATAATAGGAAGGACTCATGCGAACTTTTCTAATCGTACATGTTGAATCTGCAAGTGTTAATGTTGTTGTGCTCAATTTCTTATTGGGGTACCTATCACCTGACAAAGTTTGTACAAATTTTTGAAATGAAAATAAGTTATAACAAATAGCATAACACATAAAATTTTTAGCACTTGCTTCTTTTTCTCTAGCAAATCCAAACATGTCTTAGAGCAACTTATGTTAGCTATGTCCAAATGATGCCAGTTTTTGTTTTCCATTTAAATTTCCAATTCAATCATATGTATCATTATCCAAGAAATTTGGGTCCTTCGGAGGAAATGACAAATGTGTGTGTGCAATAAATTTTAACCATACAAATTTGTCTTATTCTATAATTAAAATTGTTAAAAGCACAATGAAGTTGTGAAAAAATGGGGAAAATAAAATTATTTACAGATAAAACTAAATGCATCCATGTAACAAGTAACCCAATCTAAATGTGCATATTTATAAGTGACTGGATACTGCATCTCAAGGGTAATGCAAATCATCCTCATATTGGAAGCCCCTTTAACACACACATACACATAAAAACACATGTGGGTCAAGGACACATCTTTTCCACTAGGGTAGGTGTCCCATGAATGCCACTTTCTCAAAGAAACCCCTAAAATACCATTGAAGGGGTACCTTTTAATATAATGAGTTATCCAAGTGCATAATATTAGAGTATTAACACTCCAATACTATAACTTATTGTAATCAAGTTTACAATATATTAAACTTTACTAAAGAGTTATTAATCATAAATGTCATCAATTAAGGGGCGAAGATAAAACCATAGAACTTATTCCAAAGTTATGGACTCTATTATCATGGAATTTAAATGAGCATGTTTCCCTATGAGCCTGAGCCATAGAGGGAACTTTAGGAGTGACTGCAAAACTTTCCTAGAGCTTTATGGTTATTCCTCTAGGAAAAGGTCAATTTCTAAGCCTTCTACTAAAGCTATTAAAGTCGAGAACACCACAAATATTGGCGTGTTTACTATTCACTAACTAGTCAACACATCCCTTGCCTCGCACAATGAAGGAATGCCTTGAAGTGGAAATCACAAAGTGTCAGAGATTAAAGGTAGTGCAAACAGAGGCACCTAGGTTATTGTTGGTTTGAGTTTGCCCAAAGGAACTGACATACACAAAGAAACTTGAAAATATGTTAACATGGCTCATATGGAAAGAGCTCTATGATTGTTTCTATTAGCAATGGAAGAACCCAAACTGCTCTTTAGGGACTAACATGATAGTCCAAGCACAAAAAATAATGGCTTAGATGTGTTCTTAGGGGTATGGTAAAGTAATATTCTTGGATGTACTCATAGATAGATAGGTAGTTAACACGTTTCAATCAAGATCACTTAGGCCAAAAACAAAACATTTCCTTTGGATCTAAGGTTGCATGGCAAGTGTTCAACAAAATATTTGAACAAAAAGTATTTAACAAAAAAATTGGTAACAATGGAAATGTTAGGGGACCTTGATTTGAGAGGGCTTTGAAATCAAAGCAAGATTTCAAATTATTGTCAAGTCTATCGTAGGGAAAACCTTAATATTTTGGGTGAGCTTTCTTGATTTTATAGTAAAAAAAAAGCAAAAAGTAGAGCAATAATAACTTTGTTTGCAGGAAACCAACTTGATGGCCATTATCTATTGTCTAAGATATGCAAAGACACTATTCTAATTTTGGTGTTGTGCCTAAAAAAAGGAGTGATGGGAAAACATGTGTTTTCATCCTCGGAGATTATTTATTTCAAGGATACAGTCTCAAATAAACCCCTCCACTTCAATGACTATAATTTGTAATCAAGTTTACAATATTTAAAATTACCAAAGAGTTATTAATCATAGGTGTCATTAATTAATGGGTCAATAAAAAACCACAAAACATGTTGCAAATAAATGCCCTCTATTAGCATGCACTTTAAATGTGCATGTTTCCTTATGAGCCCAAGCTATAAAGGTCACAATGGTAGAGTTCTTTGAGCAAGAGGTTACAAACCCTTTCTGTGAATCACATGCACTGAAGTCTGATTCACAACACCTATATTAGAATTGTACAAGTGGACATATTCAAACTGGAAAAAAAATTACTATGAAGTGTATCTATACTCCAAAGGTTTCTTTATTATTCAATTTTCTTATCTGGATAATTTGAAGAGGGTCCTCTAGGGAAGAGAAAATCCTTTTGTTATCCCACAGTTCCCACACTTCAACCCAACCACTATGTCTGTCACCAAAATGGCAGTTTGGTTTCATCTCATTTTCCAATACTATTTTGGAATATCAATGTTTGTATATATTGTTAATACTTAGGGAACAAATTAAAAAAAAATATTGAAAATATTAAGTTTGGTTTTTCACATATGCTTGACCCAATCACTTATAGAAAAAATCAACTATGATTGATGAGACAAACCAAAATCTTGACTAGTTTCACATACTAGACATCTACCTTATTATCATTAACATGGGAAACCTAGATGCAACCTCAAAATGACTGCTTAGCAAGGTTAAGAGGCCCAATATCCAGTATATCCAAAAAAATAAGTTCATGCAATTGGAGCAGCACTGTACAAAAGCATGAAGGCCTTCTTTGCCACTTATTCCTAAGATATTATATTTGTTGTGTATTACCATATTTTGAAACATGATTTTGGATTTGACTCTTAATAATGGACAAATTGAAATTTGTCCATATTAGTTCACAACTTCATGCCATGCTCCTTGTAAATTTTGATGTACTTTGATATGATCCTATGATATTGTTGAATATGTTATTTTCAAGTCTAGAAAATATGATCAAGCTCAGTTTCCAATCGAGTGAGAATTGGTTCTAACTATAGTTATAATCATTCATGTTTAGCTCTATCCTTACTCCACATAGTACAAATATTTGGGGATTTTAACTTTGATAGGAAATGGTGTCTCTAACTACCATTTTGATCATCCAACCTCCCATTTTCAATGTTAAATCCACTTAATGGTCAATGCTCTAATCCATCCTCTCAAAAGACATGGTAACAATCCTAACAATCTGTTGAGTCTTCATGATTTCAATTTACAAGAAAGTCACGAAAAATTTTCATTATACAATGGAAAGTCTTCAAGTCTTCACAGTCTATAGCAACAACTTCCCCACCTAGCACTCAAACCTTCAAGTTTTAATCTCGATTCTCCTCCATCCATAGACTACTCAAAATTCAATGCTAGGAAAAGTATCTTGAAAGAACAAAAATTGGGATAAAAGAACGTGAGATTTGTGATTTTATTAAATCACTACAAGAAAAAAGCACATTGGTGAGGGTCATGCTTGTGACGGACCTTTAAGGTCTGTCACCAATGTCACATATGGTGACGGTCCTTAAAAAACTGTCACTGTAAGTGTATATAGTGATGGTCCTTTATGGTCCGTCACCAAAGACATTTTCAATGACACTTTTGGTGAGGGTCGTTAAAGGCCCATCACTAATTCTCTCTTTGGTGACACTTTTAGTGAAGAAATTTTAATGACCCTCACCAATGCTCTTTTTGTTACTTTTGGTGACAGTCAAAAAATGTCCGTCATCATTGATCATTAAAATACTGTCACTGTAAGTGTATATAGTGATGGTCCTTTATGGTCCGTCACCAAAAACATTTTCAATGACACTTTTGGTGAGGGTCGTTAAAGGCCCATCACTAATTCTCTCTTTGGTGACACTTCTAGTGACAAACTTTTAATGACCCTCACCAATGCTCTTTTTGTTACTTTTGGTGACGGTCAAAAAATGCCCGTCATCATTGATCATTCCAATGAATTTTTGATGACACTATGTGCCTATTATTATTTTTTTTGTTAAAAGATAACGTTTTAATACCATTATTGTGGAGTATTTTTTATAATATGTCCAAGGCCATAGTGGTTAGGGTCAATCAATTTTTTTAGAAGTAATTAGTGTGTATCATTTCCCTCAAGTAATGACTATTCAAATAGAGATTTCCTATGAGTCAACACATGATTCAAATATATTAAGTTTATTATCTAGCAAATTCCCTTTAGATAAAGTTCCACTATTGTGTGTAGAAAATATATTATTTAATACATAATCAAGCTTTGACAATTCTATTAATGAGAAAGACCTAACGATTCTCAACAATCTGGGCACACCTTAAATTAATGCTTTGGCACACACTAACATTTCTTAGCACCCCACATGTCTTGGAACATCATTGTACCTAGAACATCTTGTGATGACATCGACGCCCAAGCACATGGTGGCATGTGCTAGCACAACATGGAACTCTCCTAGCATAAATGGAATGCTGCATATAGTCCCTAACATGCCCTGGAACACCTTGGTTGAATGCATTGACATACATTAGCACTTGGCACACAATGCCACTTGGCATGTATTGGGACCTATTATTAGTGTGCCTAGCATGCCCCTTTTAAAAAAGATAAAGTCTTGACTTATTAACCCTCTTATTGGTTCTTCCTTTTGTTTCCTTGAAACATATTGACATACCCTGGCAACATGTGCCACATCCTTAGCACCTAGCATGTATTAACATATCTTGGCACTATTAATTTTCACATGATATAATTAGCACACCCTGGAACTCCCAAGCACACTTTGGGAATTCTCGACATGCCTTGATATTCCCTAGCATGTCTTACCAATGCTTAGCATACCTTGTCACTCCCTCCTTGGCATGAAAACTAACACTACTTAACACTAGTCTCTGGCACAAGTTCCTCATATTCATTAACTTCCATGAATTTTTACCTAGTGCTCCCTTAATTTTTTTTCCTAGTAATCCTTAACACTCATCAACATGCATTATCACTCTCTAGCACACCTTAGCCCTCTTCAACATTCCCTTCCACTTCATAACATGCATAACACTAGTCCCTGACACATATTGATGCTTGGCATGTGTTGGCGCTTGGAAAGTCTTAGCATGATTGGAATACGTTGAGATGCCTTGGTATGATTTGGCATGGTTTAATATTAAATTTATTTGTGATGATCAATTGTTGGAAAGTAGATGAGAAACAACAAAGGAATACTTGGCACTTAGAATGCACTAAGACTTTGCACTTGGAACCTATTTCCCCCTGGTGTTGGTGTGCCTAGCATGCCCCTCTTGGAAAAGGTAAATTGATGACTTATTAAACCTCTTACGTGTTCATTTCCTTGTAGTTTAACTTTTTTCTCCCTTTTGTTGTCTTGACAGTCCCTGACACGCATTGACACACCCTTGCACATCTTGGCATGCCTTATTACTTGGCACATCTTAGCATGTTTGACATGTATTCCCAGTATCTGGCACATCAAGGGGGTGAAGACATATGTAGTCCTAAAGTAGGTTGAGTACGAGGGCCAAGTAAGGGTTGCTAAATGGAGGTCATGATCATATTCCAAGAGCAAGATCATCATGTGAGGGTTCAAAAGAATGTTACATACCTTAATGGTCAGTTTGTGCTAGGAATTAGGATGGCATATTGTTGGTTATCTTTTGGCAGATCGAGCTTAAGAGAGGTTTCTCATGAGAATCTAGGCATGTGATTTCAATGGTGTCTTTGTGTGAAGGCCGCATCAAATTCTGAAATGTTGAAATTTGCAACGAGAAATAGTGAGATTGGAAACCAGAAAGGACAAAAAAAAATGCACCCATACTGGTGAGGAATTTTGATGCACCAGGAGTGAGGAATGTGGGGCGTCTAATTTATTTTTCCCTTAAATAAATTAGAAAATAAATTGTAATTTCATCTCATAACAACTTGTGTCAGTTAATTAAGTCATGATGACCAAGTTAGCTCAAGAAATTCAAGTACTTGAGGGTCTAATATGAGGCATCTAGAGGGATTCTAATATTTTTGGGGTCCAGTTGAAGTTGATGCATTAGTGGGGTGAAAGTGTAATTAACTCAATTAAATGAGTTAAAATCAGTTTAACTAGTTCTAACTGAGTGATGAGCTAGTGAGAGGTCCAGTGAATTAAATTAGAAATTCACAATGAGTGATCAATCAGATAACTGATAATTCTCTATTAATAGTTGCATGCATGTCAGTTTTGAGGAATACCCAGTTGAGACAGAGGTTAAAGGGAACATAACTATCATTTGTATTCAGAGAAAATTTCCCATGTGCAATTATAAAGTCATTGGGATGCCATGATGGATTGTGCAATCAAGGAAGACTGATTTTCCTAATTAATAAGGATTTAATTCCCTAGGAATTGCATGAGCAAGGCAGGCTAAAGTAAGGATGAGAATTGGCTAAGTACTAGACTGAGTTTGCCTAGATAAACGGGAGACAATTGACAAAGTGCTAGAGAATCTCATGAGAGATTAAGCATTAATGTATTGTTTCATGATTCCTTGACTTAATACACAATAGAGATAGAGGGGTTTTGAGCAGTTTCTTTCCCCAAATACATCATGTTGTTGTGCGATTGATAATTTATTTCTCTTACTTACATGTGATTGTGCGATCGTGTTTTGTTTCTGCAAATTGTAGGAAGGATTCAATATCGTGTTTTAGTAGATTACAAGATCAGATTAAATCTCGTTGGTTAGATTTTCTACATGGTATCAGAGCGGGAATTTTTTGGGCAGTGAGATTGCAGAGAATATCTGAATATATTAGTGTAAAATTTTCAAAAACAAATATAATATTTGGATTCCTTGCGAAAATCTACCCAAATGGAAAAAAAAAAAAATCGGTTGAATCAGAGCTCAAATGAGGGAGATATCATTGATTTAAAATCAACTGTCTTTTAGAAACTTTTTGTAATGTCGGGACAATTACACTATGCGCGAGTTAAGAACCTATATGTACTTGAGGTACCAGATGCATGCAAAGCTTTTAGGAGAAAGGCAGAAGTTAGAGACTTGGTGGTTTAGAGGGAGCATAAATTACCTCTCAACATGCATCCTCATGAGAAGCAGAGAGGAGACCGAGTGGAAGCGTTGACTCGAGTAGAGACCTTCATGAGGGGGAAATTTCGAGCCATGGGAAGAGGGAGAAACCATACCTCGAGGTGTATTGTGGGGTGATGTGTAGGAATAATCCAAAGATAAGAAATTTGGGCAAGGTCCATTGAGCTGGCGTGTCTCATGGATCGAAACTGGCTACGAGGAGCCCACAGTACAAAAGTAGTAGGAAGGATTAGTTAGATTGATGTAGTCAGATGTCAGCAAGACTAAAATCAGAGTGACAAATGTCAAATACTGGAGCACAAATCAGAGTTAGCAACATTTCAAAGGGCACAGATGCAGATGTCAGCAGCAGTGCAGAGAATCCAGTACCAGACAGGTGTAGTAGCTAGCAACAGTTAGAAGACTCTGATGACAGATGCATTATACTGATTCATTTGTTCGGAGGCTATTCAGTTTCAGTATTTGCAGGTGCCAACAACACTAGAGAAGTGTAGCATGCAGAACATTCCAAAGGTACCGGATGGGGATAGATTGAATTCCTTTCTTGTTGAGAGGGAGTGTTGAAATTTAAAACAAGAAAAAATGAAATTGGCAACTAGAAAGGACAAAAAAAATGCACCCACACTGGTGAGGAATTTTGATGTACCAGGAGTGAAGAATGTGATGCATCTAATTTATTTTTCCCTTAAATAAATTGGACAATAAATTGTAATTTCGTCTCATAACAACTTGTGTCAGTTAACTAAGTCATGATGATTGAGTTAGCTCAAGAAATTTGATTTAAGGTGTTCGAGGTGGATATTGGTGGCCACCCGCCTATTCCACTTGGGCCCTCGCCATTGTCTCTTTCAATTTTTCAGTTTCCTTAATTATAGCACAATTTACTATTTTTGTCAGTTTTTCGGGTCCTAAACTTCTGGAGTCGTTTTGAGGCCCCAAACAATGTTTTTTAGGCATGAAAGGTTTCATGATTTCATAGAAATTGCATTAGCAATTGTATTCCTCAGAGAGATATTTCTAACGAGGTATCATGTGCGTCAAACGAAGATAATATGACCAAGTTACGACCCCGAGAAGTTGGCTGCCCAACTAACCCCAATGGGGCCCATAAACTCTTGGTGTTACATCTCCTCGGGTTAGGGTTTTGGTTGTTTAGGGTTTTATCTTATTTTTAAATAATAAAAATACCCTTCATCCTTATTGTAACACAGTTCAAAGGAACATAACTATCAGTTGTGTTTATAGAAAATCTCCCATGTGCAATTATAAAGTCATTGGGATGCCATGATGGATTGCGCAATCAAGGAAGGTTGATTTTCCTAATTAATATGGAGATAATTCCATAGGAATTGTGTGAGCAAGGAAGGCTGAAGGAAGGCTGATAATTGGCTAAGTATTAGACCAATTTTGCATAGATCAACAAGAGACAATTGGCAAAGTGCTAGAGAATCTCAAGAGAGATTAATCATTGTATTGTTTCATGATTCCTTGACTTAATAAAAAATAGAGATAGAGGGTTTTAAGTAGTTGCTTCCCCAGATACATCTTGTGTTGTGCGTTTGATAACTTGTTTCTCTTACTTATACGTGATTGTGCGATCACATTTTGTTTCCACAAATTGTAGGAAGGCTTCAGTATCTTGTTCTATTACATTACAAGATTAGATTGAATCTCATTGGTTAGATTTTCTACATGAAATAGAAGAGAGGGTTGATACCATCTTGCCTTGTGGTGGTTAGTAGGCCGCAAGGTCTATGATAAAGACCAACATAAATGGAGGAGGGCTTGCACTATAATTTAGAGCCATAACAGAAGTCGACGCAAGCGTAATATTGATTGAGTTAACCCTATTTTGAGGGTCAACATTGAGATCTAAAGTTCATGTCAAGATTCAGTCAAAGAAATGCCCAGAATCTATGGATCCATATGAGCTAGGTCGAGTCTCTTATGGAGGAAAAAGTCGTGTTTTTTCTATGTGTGAATAGGGTTTGTTCTACAACAATTAGAGGTACATAAGTATAATGCCCTAGTTAGGACATTTTCCTAGCATGTTTAGTTCCTAAGGTATGCCCTTAAGACTGTGACAAATTTGCGTAGAAGAAGACGGGTTGTGACCCTTAGAGTGAGGCTTATTTCTGCAATAAAGACCGCAGATTTGGAAGATGGTTTTCAAATTCAGTATGTGTGGAGACATCAGATCCAAAGGAGGGTGGAACCTGAGCAGAAGATTGAGCATGCAGAAGAAATGTGCCACATGAAGAATGGATTGACAAGTAGAGAAGTTTATCTTGGTGTACTTTCCATATAGTTTTAGACAAAGATCTGAAGAAACCTATGAAAAATTAGTAAATGGACTATTAGTGGCTGATTTGTGACCCTAGTTCAGTCATCTATAGATTGTTAGAAGTATGATAAGAGGAGTAGTTCATATTTGTTCATAGATTGGACAACAAATTAGATCAAATTGTCGATACACAAGAACAATGATCTTGAGAGGACTCAAACCATAGTTAGGTGGAAGATTTGAAGAGCCCTAGATGAAGACAATATTGTGGGCCCTAGATCAGTAAAAAGAATTGACTGTGGTTGGGCAGATTGATGGTAGTCCAAGTACAGTTGGAGGGTTGTTAGGTTATTGTCAAAGAAGAGCCCTGACTCTTGTTCTGGTGAAGGACAACAAAATTGGTAGAAGGGTAGGTGTATAGGGCCTAAGGATGTTCAGACTTTGAAGGACTAAAGTAACAGTCAAGTGGGCCAACCAACTAGCCCTAGTTCACTATATTGTAGAGGATTGATTCAGAGAGAAGAAGGGCAGCCTCCATAGCCCCGGACTTCTCATCTTGGACCTATAGTATGGCAAAAGTGGGCATACCAAAGAGTTGTTCACAAATGGAATTGTGAACAACTTGTTACCACTCAAACTAGTAGTGGACCTAAAAGGGGTTCCTAAGAGGGCAACTACTAGGACAAGGGAAATGATGGAGGCTTAGCCCATTGTCACCACAGCTAAGGCTCCTTGCTCTTCATGGACTTTCACCGATGGGTGGAGTCCCGATAGTTTAGGAAGTCACTTGTAGAGTATAGGTCAATGAATAGGTGGGAAGTGACCCTCGAAACCCTTTCCCTAAGATAAAATAAAGAGTGGGACTTTCTTTCCTTTTAAGCAAGGGAATTTATCTTCTAGGGAGAGAGGAGGGGGATTGAAGGGTTGAGGGAGAAGAAAAAGACTTATGAAGGAAGTTCTCAATCCCTAAAATCCTTTGGGAACTTGGATTCCCAAATGGTCCTTGATGAAAGGTCTTTGACACCAAATGGGACCACACTTGGCCAAGTGGACCCAGCCCAGGTTTGGGGATGGAATTTAGCAACCAATGATGTTCCTATCCTGGACAAGGTGAGGGGAAAGGATCAGACAAGAGTTTTTACTTCGATAGGTAAAATTGATCCTACTAGGTTCTATCCTTGGGAACACCTAGGCAAAACTTGATCCTAGAGCTAGGGCTCAAGGTATCCGGATATTCCAAAATCAGAATTGGCCCAAGTTCTAAGGAGAGTGAGGGCACCCAACAACGCAACTGCCTCTAGGATATGGAAGTTTTCCTCTAGCTAGATTCCTAGGAAATTGTTGCCCTAGGTGACCTAATGGGGCTAGACCTAGGGAATGTGAAAATTTCTTAATCTAAGAAACCCTACTGCAGTATATTGATTTACTTCTCCTACTTGAATTAAGTTACAAGTTAATTTCTGAAATATTCAATAAATTAGCGAAGTAAATAGTAAATACAACTAGCAACCTACACATACAGATCAAATATTGAATAACATGCTTATAGACAGAGTGACACACGGATTTTCTAGACAACTGTCCCCGGAAAAAACCCAATGCGGTAAAACCAGTGCAACTAGATCTGGAGGGTTTTCATTATTATGCATAATCTAAGTACAACAATCTTGGGCACCAAAACTGGTTGACCCAATAGAGAAATAAAAATGGGAGTAATGCGCTGCTCTGAATCCCTCTATGTCAGCCTGACTGGCCTATTTCGGCCTTTGCGCTGCTCAGTAAGGGCCTACGTCACACCTAAAGGGCTTACACTGCCCCTGTGCTGCCATGACTGGGCCTGCGTCAGCCCTGCGTGGCTCCTGCTGCCTATGCGCTGCCCCTGGTGGGCTTTGGCTGGATTGAGTGGCTCCTACTACCCCTGCTGCTCTGGCTGGATGGAATGCTTATGCAGGAAAAACATAGGTAAGAAATAAGGCACTGACCAAAGTTAATGCATAACAGTCAGAAAAATTGAAGAAATGAAATGAAAATAGCTCAATGGGACTAGAGAGTAAAAGCTTTGACAACAGCAATAAGTGCTTATAGCATCAGCTAAGAGAACAGAGGAGACTAGTTCACGAGGTTAAAATTTTGTATAATTTTTGGCACAGGAAAACTGTAGAATTGTTAGAGTAAATATTCTCAGGTACCATTAGTTGGTGATCATCGATTATCATTTTATTTCATCAAATACCCTGATGAATGGGCCTTACAAGCTATTTGCATAGACAAACGCCACAAAAGTTGTGTGATGGAAAAATATTCACACTATATTGAAGAAAACACCTAACAAATAAGGATGACATTTCAAATGGGGCAAGAAACAATAGAGAGATAAAAATCGAAAAAGTTAAAATGCTAGGGCAACATGAAAGAAACTAGGTAGCATGGTAGAAAGCACAACAAAGAAAATTATAAAAATGGAAAACCCTACAAATTAGCACCCATCCAAACATCACCACAATTTTTTCTTTAACTCTAAATCTCCAAATTCATCAAATTATATCCTGTATTCAAACCTGATCCTATTTGTTAACCATTCTGAAGATAAGGCTGAGAACTTACTACAGAACCATCACCTACGTGTAGTGATCTTATTCTATGACCAGACAACCTACTTTCGTGAAGACACGGAAAGGTAAACACTCTCTGCCAAGATTTTCCATACAACCCAGGTTGAGCAACCACATATATATCACCAGTTTTTTCTCTTCATATTTGTAACTTAGAAGAGCTTTGTCTAACCACCTCCGGGTTGCTCCCAGAGTCACCCAGGCAAGCCCTCTCAGCATCATCCTCTTTCTGTAATACCTAATTAATAATTTAATTAGCCATAACAGTTTCTTGATCATGCAGGTATTTCAAATATATTTCCAATAAGCATAAAGCTTTCATGTTAAACAATCAGGTCAAAAGACTTTAGACTATGATTCAAAAAATACAAAGAAACCTCACCAACACTCAAAGGACAAACAAAGTAAAACCTCTACAAAGTATAAATAGATATCTGATAAACCTCATTCCACCACAAAAATGTGCTTAACTAAAGAAAATTCTAATTACTGTGCTTTCAAGACAAAGCTTTCAAGGGCAGTGATGTTATAAACATACCCCTACACCTCGTGAACAATCAATGTGTATAATTAGACCATCATAAGGCTCATTTTAATTAGCATGAAAACTTTTTGTGGGGGAGTGATTAAAGTTGTAACACAATTAAGGTGACATACACCTCCAATGTAAATGACATCATTATACATTTGTGTCAATTTGTTAAAGAGGTTATTTATAAACAATAAATTTAGTACTTGGACTTCATATTTTCATGGCCTTGACTCTAAGATGGATTTGTATTAGGAACACTTCATGCTAATAAGAGGGGGCCTTAATTTTGAACCCGCATACACACAAGAGCACTAGATGTTGCCCTTCAGATCCCCCATGGTGGTTTCAAAGTGGGTTTACATTAGTGTCTAGTTGAAACCAATGACATCATGATATTCCTCTTCTCAATAACATCTTCTAGCTTTTCCATATACACAACATTGAGTTAGAGGATCAACTCATCTAATGATCTTACAATTACAAGTTGTAAAATTTCACCTGCTAAATTAATACTAAATTTGAGAAATTTTAAGTGACCGGACTAAAAATGACTAACTTAAACGGCTAAGAAAGTCATAATACATTGAATGTATTTCTCTGATCTCTAGGATGAAAGGGAAACCAAACTCAAAGCTAGACAACGTACATACATTGAAGATGGATTCAATTTTGGAAACTATCATTTAAAAAGAGGCTAGCTCTGCCCAAAAATGACAGTCCCTCCTCCAATACCTTGCCACAAATTCCATAGTTGTCAATTTTTACAATAATAGAACCTCTAAGTACAAGCTTACCATATACTTAGAACTTAGGTTGGAATTTATTTGATTCTTGAACTCTTTAGATGATGACTAAAGATCATTAAATATATAGATTGAAGCAATTGCTTGTAGTTATTGATGAACTTGTTAACCATCCATATAGGAATACTTCCCTCAGACATGTACTTGATTTTGTCCACAATGAAAGAATCCTACTATGTTTTTGGTATATTCGACAAGACTGCATCTTTAAAGTAATGAAGATTTAATTATTAATGTTTGAAAATCCTTTAAGAGGTGGAGACAATCAAATTCACATAAGAGGAGGTATTCCCTTTGTTTAGCGAACCTCCATGGAGAGAAAGCAATAAATGCAAGATTAACCTATTGTTTATGTGATAATTAGGGAATGTATATCCATTCTCTCAAAGATTAGTCTTAGATAATGAGAAAGAGTCTCCTTTTTATTCTAAATAATCCTTAATGCTATTTATAGAATACCTTCTCACCATCACAATCACAATAGTCATTTTTTTAAGAAAAAAACTACAACAAAACTTTAAATATGCAAATAAATAACCTCCATACATGAAGGTGAAAACATATTTAAAACAAATTTAAAATAAATTAGAATATAATATAAAAAAATTAACAAAAATCTTGATACAACATTAATTTAAATAATTTTCTTTAACACAAATATATTATTAAAAACTACAAATTAATATTAATAAATAAATAATTTATATAAAACCCCACTTTAATAATGAATAATTACTTAATTTATAATTGATTTATATATCGATTCAATGTGACTCAAAGAAATGAGACACGCCATTATAATTATCCCACCCAATCACTTAGTTTCATTCCATTTATTTTTCCAAATTAAAAAAATATTAAACTATTCCAAATTATTTGAAATCATTTGACTCAAATACAAATATATGGCGCCTTTACATTTAATGCCTTTTTGTATTTTGCCGCTATTGCATTATCCCTCTCCTTGACCTGAAACGAGCTCACGCACTGCAACGAGCTCAAGAGCTCGCTTTTGTACAATCTTGGTTTGCAATCACTCTGGAATAAATCCTCGAGCCTCCAGATCCCTTCATACATGGCTTCCCATAGATCATTTATGCACGACTTCCAACAGATCATTTGCGTTTCTTCACCGAGTTCAGAAAAGGCATTTTTCTGCAAGAGAATGCTTAAATTGCAAAATCCCATAAAAAAATTTTGTGGCTGTCATGAATCCTGTATGATTTGTCTTGGAGAAAATTCATTAAATAAGCCACTGTATTCTCTGAACTAAATTTGTCGAAATAGGTCTTGCTCAAAACATTGTTTTAAGCAGCAGAATTAGAGAAAAAAAAAAGTTGATTAAAGTATCTACAATGGTTCTTTGGTTCTCTCAGTTCAATTATTCTAAGCTTTCAATGGAAAATTTTAACCCTATTTTGGCTTATAGACAATATTTCATAAGCTAAGGCTCTCTATAAATGGACTAGAGGAGGTTGTGCTCAAAAATTTGTTTAAAAAAACGACAGAGTTTGCGAATAAATTCATTGAGTTAAAGGATGGGGATTCTGATACATTTTGAGTAGTTTGATTGAATGATTTCTCTTTCTGTTCTACACATTTCAAAGTCTTGGGAGAATGGACATTGATTATTCTAGTATTTGACGGTATTCTATTCAAATTACACAGAGGAAGATAGAAAGTTAGGGCTTTTAGAGGCTGGGCGTACAGAATGCCAAAATCTTTACAGGTTTTTGTGAGATTTTTAAGACTGTCAAATAGGATAGAACATTAGGGCTTTCACTAAGCCAAGAAGGCTAATGGCACATTCTTTACAGATTTACTTAAGAGTTACGAGACTGAACATTTTTGGTGTTTAGGTGGTTCATAGACATCTTCAAGTGGTTTCTATTTGTATGGAACAAGCAGTTTTTGTTTGTATGCAACCGAGAATTTGATACGTCAACTGAAATACTATGCTTTAACGGGTTTTCCCTTTCAGATCATCTTTGTGCAATAGAATACAATATTTAATGTTCTTTAGTGTATGGATAAGTCAAAACTAATGGATCAAGAAGCAGGGACTATAGAAAAAGTTACTAATGGAGGGAAATGTTATCCTTCACAAGATAACAACGTAGAGGTACTTTTTTGTTGTTTTGGCCAGAATAGGCCATCCAAGTAGGCCTTAGAAGTTACAGAGAGAAGCTATTTGTTTTCTTTTACAACGGCTGAAGTGGAAAACTGTTGCCACATTCTGTCCATTATAGAAGGAGGTCTTGTAACCTGCTCCGAGTTGCTAGTTTCTCTCTAAGAAAGTTTGTATGGCAAACCAATGTTCTATTGAAGGTTTAATCATACAAAGGATGCGTAAAATGAAACTCCTTTAGTGATTCCAAGAAAAATACCTGGCGAAGAATTGGTGCAAAATGATACCTGTAGAAGAGCCAACAAAGTTCCAAAATTAGAGCCAACTTTGCCAATTAAAAACTGCAAACAACCTGGAATCCTATCTTCAGGACGAGATTGTTTGAAGCACCCCAAAAATTCAAGTATGTTGCTACTGTGCTACCTTTCTATAGACTGGAATTATTTCTTTTATTGCTGTAATATCAGTTATATAGTCTTGGTTCAAACATTTGAAAGATAGACTTGATTTTTCATCCAGTTGATTATGAGACTTTGTACTCAAGGTCATGAGAAAAAAAATCCAATACTTTTCAGCTAGTCAAGCATAAGTTCTTGAAAGTTAAATAATAACTGTCTCTATCTAGTTTCCCACTGTGCAGCGGGCATATCGCTGATTTTAGCAAGCCTTAGCATTTTCCTCTCTAATTGCATAAGGAAGCAAATTTATAAACTCTTCCCTGACACACATGAAAGTCAGATGCAGTTTCGGCAATGGCATTCGAAAATTATAAGAAATTACTGTACAAGAACCTTCTTATAGTCCTTGCTTCTCAATGCCAAGCAGATGCTACAATGAGAATTTTGTCCAACCATCCTTAGACTTTTGGCTATTGCAGTATGATTGATGGAGCAAAGATTTAACCATGTCCTTATTGTTTATTTTCTCTTTCCAACCTAGATTGTTTATCTGCTCTTAACAGTTCATTTCCTTGAGAGCACAAGGTTGCCTTTTAAGTGCCCATTTTCCCTTCTTTATTACAAAAACATCCAAAACAACCTTGTTACCTTGCATCTATTCTTTGACTCCTTCCTTCTTCCATTGATCCTCTAGATGATAATATGGAGGTTAATCATAAAAACAAGACAAGATACACTGCTCATATTCCAGACAAGATTTCTTCATTTCTACATGTGCCAGAACCCAATTGAATTTTCCTTCTTGTGACAAATACAAAATGATACACCGCTCATATTCCAGACAGGATTTCTCCATTTCTACATATGCCAAAACCCAGTTGAATTTTCCTTCCTCTTATCATCTTGATTCTTGCTTAGCTTAGTCCAACTTCTTACTTTGGAAGTTTACAAAAAAGTTACAGAATCCATAACATCTTGTGTACCTGAGTGGTGTATTTCCAAAATCAACAGGTGAAGTCCAATTTCCCAGCGTCCAAATTTCTTCAATTCACTGTTGATACAAAAAAAGAAATTATAGCTAGCTGCTAACATTCTCACTTAAAGCTTTAACAAGATTCCCAAGAATTACATATATCCTTTAGTGTTTCTAGTCATCAGAATTTAAGGAGCCAGTTTAGAAAATCTCACACATAGAGGGAAATCAACAAGAACATTCTTCAAGAGATTAAAGCCAAACTCTCCTTAAAAAGTACATCTATATCATTCCTACTAATAAAAATACGAGTCGATTAGGCTTGTACTAGTGCAATAAGAAAATATACCATGCTAGGGACTAATGTTTTATTCTTATTTGGCACAAAAGTGACCAGGTTTATCCCCATTGCTAGCTTCCAACATGAGTGGTTCCCTCTAGCTATTTCTCACCATCAACATTTAGCCTACACAGGGCTTGGTCTAGTGGTAAGTTGGACCAATTTCGATGCTGGAGACCAAGCTTCTATTCCCTATAGGCATAGAAGTTTACTAGGACTATCTTGATTGGCTAGCCTGCAACGTTAGTGGCACCCTTAAGAGGGCTTCTGGCCATGAACATGAGCTGCAAGAAAAAATGATCTACCAATAAGGGGGAGTGCATATGATGACATGGGTTCAAACCCTGACAAGTGCACTCCATTGTGCTACTAAGGGCCCATGATGAGGCCAAGAGGAAAATACAAAATTCAAGTCCAAATGGATTTTATATGGGCATAGAAACCCCTCAAATGCGGCAACTTAGCCAATGTTCCACCGTGTTTGACAGTGCTCTTCCCCATGTTATAGTGGGGAAGTGTTTCCCCTGCTTTTGACCAAAAATAAAATAACAACCTAGAGAAGATATTAAAGCCAGACCATCCTTAAAAATCACGTCTCTATCATTCCTACTAATAAAAATATGAGTTGATTAGGCTTGTTCTAGTGTAATTTAAGAACATATACCATGCTTGGGACTAATTTTTTATACCTATTTGGCACAAAAGTGACCAGGTTTATCCCCATTGACTAGCTTCCAACATTAGTGGCTCCCTCTGGTGATTTCTCACCATCAATATTTAGCCTACATAGGGCTTGGTCTAGTGGTAAGTTGGACCAATTTCGATGCTGGAGACCAAGCTTCTATTCCCTATAAGCATAGAATTTGACTAGGAATATCTTGATTGGCTAGCCAGCAACATTAGTGCCACCTGTTGTGGCCCTGTAATTTATAAGATTGGCAAGAATAAACGACAGAGGACAACATCAAACTGCTTTGGAGTCCAGAATCTATCCTTCCTAGACTCAGAGAGGGCTCTCTATGTTTTTATGATTTAGCTTGATGGTTATAAAGGCTGATATTAGGCTAGTTATAGAAATTATGAGGGCTATTTGTTTTGATTGATTATGTGGTTGGACAGATAGAGCTATGAAACTTAATCCATTGGGCTATGGAATCATAAAAGGCTGAATTGTGCATCAACTTTTCGAGGGAGTTCACAGGGCAAGCTAACTATGCAGACTGGATCTTACTGGTGTTGGGAAAAATACTGAGAGGGGGGGGGGGGGGGGGGTGAATCAGTATTTACTGCATACTCAAAACTTTTCACTTTTCATTCCTTAAAAACCCATACGCTATTTTCCTTTAGTAAACTCGCGTATACACGCGGATATCTTTCATGCAACTCGCGTATACACAGAGATCTAATAATGTCATTAGTTCTTTGCTTATATCATTCCATTATTCATTCATCAGATGTTCAATAAACAGTAAACATGTGCAGTAAGATCAGAATAAACCATCACACAAATCATCACACATGAACACCAGGATTTTTAGGTGGAAACCCAAGTCGGGAGAAAACCACCGCTGCAGTTGCTCAGCCTTCAATATTTTATTATAGAGAAAACATCTTACAACATATGTGCTCGCGCAGACTTGACCAGCACGCAGGCACCCACCTGCGCTCGTTTACCAGCCTCTCCTGGAAGGGAGCTCCAACCCCCTGACTCGTTTACCAGCCTCTCCTGGAAGGGAGCTCCAACCCCCTGACTCGTTTACCAGCCTCTCCTGGAAGGGAGCTACGACCCCCCGATCTCTTTTACCAGCCTCACCTGGAAGGGAGCTACGACCCCCTGACTGAAGGCTACAACCTTCAGCACCACCTTGGACCACGTTTCATCAATTTTCACACTGGATCCAACAACTTCAATAGAACACCACTTGCAGGCCACATTTCATCATATTTCCAGACTAGACCCTTTCCTTACTTTTAAGCACAAACATACATCACCAACAGATACATATCAACACAGATCAGATAGCAGAAACACAGCAGAACATATCAGATATTTCATACCCCTTGCTTCAGCAAACCCTAGTTTGCATACGCGCTTTTACTTCACTGATGTCGCGTATATACGCGCTTCCGTCCACACAAACCAGCGTATACCTCAGTGTATATTTTATTGCGCATACGCGCTTTCTCTTCGCTGAAGCCGCGTATATACGCGCTTCCTCCGCGGCGAAGTAGCGTATAGATATTCAATCATTACAGAGAAGCATACTTCATCAGATCAGATATTCAGTTCAGATCTACCCTTTTGCTTCAGACAGATGTTCGCCTAGATGCTCGCCTCATCACAGATCTAAGCCTTCCATAATCAGATCTAGCAAATACAAGAGCAATTCAGATCTAGATCCCCTTCTTCATCATTTGTGCATCATACATTCAGATTTATCATTCAAGTGTAACCCTTTCCATTCAGATATACTTCAGAGAGAAGTATTCATTCAAGCTCAGACATCTTGCACCCACACTCATGATTTGCATAATGAATTTCATCTCTTTATATAGGTTTGTCCTTTTTCAATACCATGAGCCCCTTTTTCAATACCATGGGCCAAAACAATACCAAGAGCCCAAAACTACCTGGACGGGGTCAATTAGGCGGATCATTACCCAATACAATGGGTCAATACCATGGTGGTTACCCTTGGTTTTGCACTTTTTGAGCGCTTTTTCCCATACGCAACTTGGAACGTTCTTTTCCGCGTGCATACGCGACTTCCCTTAGACAGATCCGCGTATACATAGAGACATACTCTTTTCATCATAGAATTAGCACATGCTGAATTCCTTTCTTTATTGCCTTCTGTTCACACTGTAGGTACATCATATTTCCTTCATTAAGGACATATTCTATCAAGCACAACTTCATCAAGTGGGTTGCCTTTCAAGGACAACACTCAGCATCATATTTTCAACAAACATCATATCACATCAGATTTACATCATTTACCAAGTCCATCAAGTCAAGAATAACTTCATCAGGTGGTTTGCCATCAAGGATAACACATGTCAATAGTCGCATGTCTTCATCTTCATTCAGTGGGTTGCCATCAAGGACAACACTCTGCATCATATTTCCAACAACTGGCAGTGTGAATATGAGATGGAAGAAAACAACGAGTTCAGTAATAGCTAAAGAGTAGTTAAGAATTATTTAACTATACTTGAGAAGAAAACATTAAGATAGTAAACACAGAAAAAATTAAGGTGCTCTCTTAGCAAATCTTAATCTAAATTTTCTGTTTCACAATCAGACAAATTGATGCTCAGCATGAAAGGCAGAGAAAAACATTAACACAGAAGAAACATCACCATTAACATCTCTCAAGAATCCAGTGAACGGTCTCTTATTATTGATGCCCCAACAAAAACTATAGTGGTCCATTACAATGATCTTTACAACGCAGAGTCTAACAAGGTCCAACCCTTGATAATGAAAATACAAGCAGTATTTAACTGCAACTATGCTGGTTTCCCTAATCAACTTCGGAAATCTTCATTAACTAAAATTTAATTAGAATTTGACAACTATGGCCATGCAAGGCCCGAACAAAAAATATCTCGTTCAAAACCGATTGTAACATTGAATTTGGCATCTCTTCGTAAATCAAAAAGGTATGCTGAAAGTGGCTGAGGTGGTCATGAAGAGGCAACGCTAGGTGGCTCTGACATCTGGCTCTTCCATTCAGACCGCCTTTGCTGGATCATTATTTCTAATGCGGCGCTGGCTACCATGTGTACCCTCGAATATCTCGGTCCAATATTTTCCATCAGTCACCAATTTTTTCATCTACATCGTCAATTTCTTTTCCTAGCTTGTGAAGCATAGCATCGATCCTATTTATCAGAGAAGACGAAACATTGCTTCCTATGGAAAATTTAGTGGCATGACACTTTACATCCTTTGATAGCTAGACACAGAGAATCCTTCACCCCTGTTAGGAAAGGCTGAATTGGTGGCTTCACATTGCTGTTTACGCTCAATCACATTGTCTAAAGGAAGAGATTGTGTTGCCTTCTGTGGTATCTCAAATATACCCTTTAAAAAACAACCAATTCCTCTTGCTATCTTAATTTCCTCCATGTGGCCCTCAATTATATCTTGTAACACCCGTGTTGGAGTTCGTTTGACCTTTTTTATACGGTATGACATTTGTTGCCGCTTGTAATCTCTTACTTCAGCTAATGATTCTTCTCTTGTTTTCTCCCTCTTTTTCCCCTAATAGGAAGAATGCTGCCATATAACACCATCTTTCTCAAGTATGGGTTTATAATCAGAACTCCTTTTTTTCTCCTCTGTAGCCTTCCTCACGGCATTTTCATTCTCAAATAATAGCTGAAATAATTTCAAAATCGCAGGAAGCTTTGCCTCTTGGACAAAGGCAATTAAGACCTCTGCATGACAAATGCTGAACTCAACAACATCCGAACTGAATCAATAGCAGAACAATGGCCATACACATTCTCGAAGTTTTCCACTACAACGTATTCTCCTTGTGAAAGCTTAAACTTCTGAAAGTGCATCATATCCCATTTCAGGGACAGACTCAAGGCAAACATCAATATTCAAAACAGGTGGACCAACAGTCCTGATTGTTGAAATAACATTTGGAAGGGAAACAAAACTTCCTGCAAAATTTTCTGTCAAACCATAGTCCTGTACAACATGGAAACATGTCACTACTCATAGAAACTCTTCCACATGTCTTGCAAGTGGAGCTGCTTCTGATGACATTACATGGACACTTCCTCCCAGACCTTGTTTAATCTTGCTAAAGACAACTTGATCAAAAAGTGGAGATGCTTTTTCATGTTTCAACCCTTTGCGCATTTTATTAAGCTTGTATTTGTATGCAAATTCAAACACTTTTCTATTCAGAAATCCTCCAACGACGATCTTCTGGTTTAAACATGAATATATGTGATCAAAAAACACATGGGACACCACAGAAGACAGTTGATTTTAGTTCTGCAATATCCTCCACCAAAAGCTTCACATCCTTGTGCCAGAAGCCTATTGAAGCACTTTTTGATATGAAAAATTCCTCTGTCACCCGATAAAATATATGTGCTAGAGGAAGAAACAAGAAATAAACATCCTTCTCTGTGAGCTCTTCATTCTGAAATTTAAGAAGATAAGCAATTTTGGTCACCATAGAAACAATGTTTTCATTTGTGATCAATATGCCTTTAGGTTCACCAGTTGTGCCATTAGTGTACATTATCGTGCAAATATCGCTCTTTTTGGGTAATGATAGTTCAAACCTCCTTTCCTTTCCCAGCAACAAAAATTCGTTCCAAGTATAAAATTTGAGCATTTGTTTTACGAAAACCTGAAACCGGATTTCAGAGAGCCCAACAGATGGTAAACCGTATTGTGATTCGGCGGGGGGGAAGTGCGAACATATCCTTCGCTTGCCACGTGGTTAATGGCTGGGTTTGAAAAGTACCCATTTCGAATCTCCCCCCCCCCCTCCATTAAAATTCGAAACACCAAGGGGGTCCGAAATCAACTTGAACCGTCAATCTAAACCAACGGTTATCCTTCATAAGTCGAACATGCATGAGGTTTAGCATAATATCGGCAGAAGCTCCACTACCATAGTGTCATAGTTCTTAGCTCTTAAATCTCCTTCTACCAAACCATCCTTTGTCGAAACACCAATACGCATAGCCTTACTTGCATCAGGTTCATCTTGGGATTATCTTCCTCCACTTCAGGAGATCTCTGCTCATTTGTAATAATAGATTCTGAATTGACAAAACATTCAGCCATTTCATTTTTTATATTGCTTTTAGACACACCTTTCGCTGTTGATATAGTGTGGGGAAAATACTTGTTTTAATATTTAGAACATTGAACCACCATCTCAATCATTTGAGAATCTTCACTACCTCTATGTATCTGCTCAATACAATCTTTACTGAGGCTTACTATGTCATTTTTTTTTTTTTTGCTGATTCAATGTTTTGCAATGTCATATCTCTGAAACATGGGTAGTCATCGGCTATCACTCTCGCTATCTCTCTGATTTCTCTGTTACTAATTGATAGCTCTCCACCAGCTTTATTTGACGAGCAATAATGTCAGCACATCTTGGAAGAAGTTCAACTGGCTTCCCTCCAGGGATCACAATATATTCAATAGCAAGTCTGGCCTCTTCTAAAGCATCAATCTCTTCTCGGGAAGATCTTCTCTTGGCTGCTCCATCTGATATCTCAATATCATTCTTAAGCTTTTTGAATGAACTAAAATAACTTGCACCAAGAGTCTCCAAACCAAGAATAGTACGCATGACCCTTACCATCTTCGCCATCATGTTTGTCTTCATCACAAATATGGGTAGACGCTGATATTTAGCCACTCCTCGAATCCATGAATTCTCCTTGAGATTAGAATGTAAAGAAAGAATTGCATCAGCTGCTCCAATGTCATTGTGAATTTAACTGCATTCTCTAGGTCCATTACTTCCACTACTTGCTGCAGATCAGCCTCCATGATATTTTATAAGTATATAAAATAAGTGGTGAATCATCTCCTTCCGAAATTGCTCATAACTACCTTTCAACCCAAAAATATCATCATCACCACTCTCATTACCAGCCTCAAAAACACCATCAGACTCTAAACATGTCAAAGTGCTCCTAAAATGGCTTCCAATGCCTAGTTCTGTTGTGGCAGGACTTCCATCTGTCACTACCTTCATAACCATCTGGCGGACCTCAAATGATGGAGATTTTCCTATTCTCAACATATCATGGAAATTTTATATGAAGTTTGAACATGCCAAGATAGATACTCGATTAATTATTTCTGTTTTTGAATTGACATTGCATACTGTATCATACAACATATTTATCCCCTGGGATGGATATGAAAAACTTTATAGAGCACCTGCTAATATGGCATCCACAGTTTCTTCTAAGCTGTGATGACTACGACATTCGGTCCCTGATGTCATCTCTATAGCATAAGTAAATGAGGATGGTCCTTTTCTCTCAAGTATAGCCTTCTGAACTCCCCTTCTCTTTGCCTCATCATCTCCAAGGGTAACACTCTGCACACGCTCTACAAGTATCTCTAAAGAAGGATTATTTATGAGATTTTCAATAGTCATTCCATGCGCAGTTCTAACCAATTGGATTTCACGCTGAGAAATAGTACTGGCTGCCATTTCTTTAGGCTCTGTTCCAGTTTCATCAATAATAACTGTTTGAGGCATATGATTTTCAACTGCTTCAATCATGACTTTATGTTGCATATCAAAATTTGGTACTTGCATTCTCCGTGACCGACCAATGCATGCATGAGGGATGTCTCCATCACCAGCTATTTCATTTGATGTATCAACTACCATAGTGCGCTTCTTATCTGGTTCCATATTAGGCTGATTGGATGGGAGAGACATTGATGTTTCTGAAACATCAAACATATTTCCCAATTTCATATCTACTCCCTCACTTATTGCTTCAACACTATCAACTGCAATTTATTCCACTGTCAAGACACTCTTCTTCTTCATTATCTGAATGCGAATCAAATTCAACATCAGAGGAAGATGAGTTTTCCTCTGATTGAACTTCAAACCCCTCATCGTCAAATGAGTTAAACCTATCAGTTCCATCTTTGTGTTTCCCACTATCATCTTTGCCATCCACAGCTTGAGAAATGCCCTCAAGATTGGGTTCAGTTGCAACATCATTTGTGTCTACAGTGGGCTTTGATTTTTTGAGAAATATCTTGTATTTTAACATTGCTTTTACTTCTTTTCACAAAGGATTTCCTCAACTGTCTGCATAGAAATTCCACCTCCTTTTGTCCTATGACAAATACCAGTATACCACCAGGTGGTAGCTTCTTATGAATAACTAAGACCTTTTTGTAAGCCTTCCCCAAGTAATCTACCAGCTCTGTCTTTGCTGAGAGATGAATGGTTATGGGAAGTTTCCTTGTAGCCACTTCTACTACAGATGGACTTGAAACAGGAACTACAAAATTTGTGCCCAAAGGAGCACATTCAAAACCCTTAGAAGTGGCACTGGTTTGTGTATCTAGCTTTGTTAACAAGTGGCTAAGGGCTTCATTGTTGTGAGTGTCAATAAGATTCAAGATACTGAGGCAGTATACAATGTAAGTAGCAGGTCCAGGTGGTGGGGCACTAGTTGGTGAAGCCATTTCAAATTTGTCACATTTTTGCTATTGAATTTGAAAATATGCAGGAAAAAGTGTAAATTTAAAATTTATCCCATGCAAACACCACCCTTAATAGGGCTTTTGGCTATCAAAAAGAGCTGCAAGAAAAAATGGTCTACCAATAAGAGGGAGTTCATATGATGACTTGGGTTCAAATCCTGACAAGCACACTCCATTGTGTTACTATGGGCCCATGATGAGGCCAACAGGAAAATACAAAATTCTAGTCCAAATGGATTTTATATGGGCATAGAAAACCCTCAAATGCAACAGCTTAGCTAATGGTCCACTGTTTTTTACAGTGCTCTTCCCCATGTTATAGTGGGGAAGTGTTTCCCCTGATTTTGACCAAAAAAAAAATAACAACATAGAGTGTTGTAATATGTGCACCTCAATGCAATTGATTAATATCAAAGGCGGGTCTTTTTTCCATCTTGGTAACTCCCTCATTATCGCAAAAAGTATTATGCTTATCCTAATGAACTTGCATATTTGCAAGTATTTTCCCAATCCAAATTGCTTCACATGCCCATTTTGTTGCTACTCTGTGTTGAGTTTCCTACATTCAACCTTGGAAGTTAGGGGAGAGACAGATCTAGTGGACTATAACCTTGTCCAAGGACTTTGATACCTTTTGCAGGGAAACAAGGATCAAGAGGATGCTAAGAATGGGCTTGTAGAGTAACAAATCCATCATTGAGATTGCTAAAACCGTGATCCAGGACATGGATTTCCCCATGTGTCTTTAAGCCAAAGCTTGCAACACATTGTCTATATCTTGAACCAATGTCCTCACAAGATCTTGAAGGACAAAACACCAAAGAAATCTTTTGTTGGTGAGAAGCCACAAGTATGACATTTTTGTTTCCTTTTTTTTTTCCAATTTATATTCATATTCATGATGAGAAAAGGACTAATCTTGAACCCTTGAACATAAAGGCGGTCTTTGTTGGATAGAGTAAGATATCCAAGGCCTACATGATCTAAATTAAAGTGCAACTTAAGACATTGGCGAGCAAGGATATGAGGTTTGATGAAGATGAATGGTCCTCAAAACCATAGAAACATCCTATAGTGATTAATGCATGCGAAAATGTTTTTCCAGATTCTATTCTAAAACTGAAAAAGAAATCAAAGTCAGATCAGCAAGATTCTAGTCAAGGAACAGAGACCTAATTACTTACTAGTGTAGCCAGGAAGTTAAGATGGCTTACTCAAACATTGTAGGGTGTACAGGAACAAGTGGGAGCATCTAAGTCCACGTTTCAGGCGAGTCGTTAACCTAAGAAATTTCCTACTTATGTTGCACTAATGTCTTCTATTCTTCAAACATTTCCCTCCCTTTTTTACTTCAATTTCATCTTTGAGAAAGGATGTTTCCTTGGTAAATTTTTTTCATTGTATGTCAAGGGGATTTGCTGAGCTGAGGAGATAAATGTGGCACTTGATGAGCAGTGGCTCACAATTGAGGGTAAACTAGCTTTCAACTGAAAACACGTAAGTGTGTTCTTCCTAATGATCATTGAGAAATGTCTTTCAAAGTTGCTGAAAAAAACTCTGGGCACAAATTTGGACTAAAATTGACATCGTTGTTGTGCCCTTGGGATTGATTTCTTTTACATGTAGTTTATAAGTTGCAGATATAAGGATACCATTTTGAGATCATGATGTGCAGATATCCTGAGCTCACATATTTTTGGTGAATGAAATAAGAAGTAGTGGTGGTACTAGTGTGAGAAAGAAAGACCATCCTCCTTTATGAATTATTCCTTATAGGTATAACTGCTGTAATGAAGTGAGTTCTAGGTGGGAAGAATATCTTCAGTAAGCTACAATGGTCCATCAAAGTGTTTTTCGGTTAGTTCTACTGCCAGACTTGGTAAGAGATGGCTCAACATTCTTGCAAGTGATCCACCAAATATATATCATGGAGAATTGTCAACTCAAAATGGCTACGATACAGACTAAGCGATGCATCAGGGATCTGATTTATGATTTCTGGTCATTTACCTTGTTTTTGTAGCTGATTGGATTGTTGCCTTAAGGAGTTCATGCTAGTAAACTTCCTAGTGGACCCATAAAAGAAATATGTTCATAATCATTTAAATTCCTTTCCTATAGGTTGTCATATCAAAGGAATTACCCATGGCATGATCAAAGAAACTGTAAAGAAAAAGAAAAGCAAAATTTTCTAAGCTTAATGACTTCTTTCCATTGCTAAGCTAACTAGGACAACCTTGAAATATTTTCAAGAAATTTCTATGATGATGCTAAATTGGTCTTGCAAGGCCTGTCAATGGAAAATTTTACAGCTTGATTTCACAAATGGAAATTTAGGGTGACTAAAATATCTTCTATAAAGTGCAGAGGACCAGTCACTAGAATGCAAAGAATTGTTTTGCTACACTGTTTATCTAAATTGATGGATAGACTCTTAACCAGACTCCTCAAACATTGATGATGTCATAAAATGATTGAGGGGCTCTTCCAATTCAGCACCATACCCAACATATTCATGATCATCTTGGATGATATTTAGGCCATTAATGAGATTGGAAAGAGGGCTCTCATATTGGAATCAAATTCAACATATAAATAGATCTATCTAGGTTTGTACAATAATTCAACTCATCTCAAGGTGGTACAAAAGTCCCTTCAGCTCATCAAAAGCAATGTCTTTCTAATTTATTTTGTCATTTGAGTGAATGCCAGTGATTTGTGCCCTACTAATCTTAAATTCTTAACTGTCTGAGTAAAATAACTAACTTCTGCAATTTACCACAGTCAAACTGTATAAGTCGTCTATCAGGAAAGAACAACTGCCTTCACACAATAACAGGTCTAAGAGGTTCAAGAAGCACACTGAGCTCTTTGCTAGCATTATCTTATAGGATTCAATGGCTTAGAACACTGAGCTCTTTGCTAGCATTATATTATAGGATTCAATAGCTGATTTAGTACACCACTAAATTGGTAGAGGTGCTCTTGCAGCTGGAATTGCAAAGACAAAAGATTTAATGAATTTTAGCAACATTTGACACCACTATGAATGTAACAAAACAAGATCAGTAAGTCTTGATGAAGACTTCATATAGCATGAGTTTCATCCATTGTGTGAAGATAAGTATATTTATGATACCAAATCCCTTGAAATAGAATTGGGTATCGGGTGGTGGTCTCACTCTGAAGACAAAGGGTTCACAGCTACAGCAAAAAAGACACTAGAAATATTTAGTTGTGTAAATTTTAAATAAGGCCTCTTGTCTTGCAGATTTTTAGTTGAATTCCTTAAAAGATTTGATGATTGTGTTAGCCTTGTCAATATTTGACAAAAAGGTTGTAAGTTCATTCATGCTTGAGAACTATCATACTTATCCAAAAAAATTTATGTGCTTGTTATGTATCTAGACTCTACCTACTTTCCTTGTTTATGGTATAACATTTTCGGTTCAGCCCATTTTGGTGCTTATCCTTCTGTTTATAGGACCTCATATTGTGTCTTGTTGGATAGGGGACGCAGTTGGGATCAATAAACCTAAATTCATCCTTGTCAGAAGAATCAATAGGGTTGTGTGTTGAAGATATTTTCAATTATCTGTTATCAATACAGGTGTTAGGCCCCCTTGGTGACCCAAAAAATTACATGCTAAATTTTCTCTTTAAATAGGCCCAACTTTTGATAATTTTTATGAGATGGATGTCCAGCTGTATAGTATCAATAACAAATAAGATGCAAAATTGGACACTTTATGCAAAGGAGATCAGAATAGTGATCACAAGCCTAAGATCATTGACATATATCAAGCCTTTTATTCCAGATGGATTTGAAACAATGCTTAGATGACTCCTGGAAGTGCTTGTGACATCATTAGATATTATTCATTCTCAACATAAAAAGTACTAGGAAAATGGAGAATCGAAGATAGGAAGAATGTGGGAGATGTCCTTTCTGATGTTTCTCTTATGAGTTTGGGATTTTTGCCTATTCTTTGCAGTTGCGTTGAAAAAAATAATGTTGCAAACATATATTCAGCTGTAATTGATATTCTCTTAAAAGGTTTCCTTGCATCTGATACATGGATTCCTGTTTTTCAAAATCATTTTCCCACAAAGTGTGTAATTAGTCAGGTTTGACATGATATTTGGAGAGATTCAGCTCTTGTAATCCTGAATTTATGTTTATCTTTATCATGTGTTAGAGGAGGTGCTGAGATATTGCAGTTTGCTGGGGTTTTTTCAAGCTTGTCAACATTTAGTCACTTCCTACGGGATGAACTTTCATCGGGCTTTAGAGATAGAGAGGGTCCATTCTCTGTGTGGCATAAAGAGAGACAGTGTGATGGGTTATGGGGTCTAGGGCTAGCAGTTGTAACAATGAGGGTGAATTATATTGGGGAAAATTCTGTTGTTGTTTCAGTTCTAGACAATGCATTGCCATTTTTATTTTCCAAAAAATATTATATCTTGTGTGCATTGTATGTCACTGACCTTCCAACCGATGCAGTTGGTAGGAAAATAACATAACATAAATACCCCAGACTTCTCTTATTGCATTACAAGAAACAGAACATGCCATTACTCTTATGTGCCATCTTGCAAAGAACCGAGTGACATGACTACATGTTATGCAATGTGTAGATTTAGAACTTAGAGAAACTAGTATACATCTATTAGCCTTTATTATTGGAGGTGGTCTTATCTATACTCAAGATAATACTAGGGAAATTGTGTTTTTTCAATTCCCTCCCATTCAAAAGGAAAATATAGCTACACATGAAAAACTTTAAACAACAAAAATGGATGGTTTGGTGTTTCAACAAGGGGATCTATGGCTAAAAGAAAATGGTGGATAGCCTTGTAATAATTTGCACTTGATCTTGGAACAAAATTTTTGTCATTATTCTTGGTAAAGGGTGAAGCTAAATCAGAAAATATCACTGCTTCCTTTACGAAATACTCAGATTTGGTTTCCTTACAAGTGTTCATAATAAATTTTCTAATTTTGAATTTTTTGTGAAGGCAAGCAAAAGCAACAATTGAAAGAGTAGAGGAAGCTGACAATATCGATCTTGTTCATTTCATAGAGCTTCCAGTGTCTGAATATAACACATACCCAGTAGGAATGAATATTTAAATATGAAAGTCGTTGGTTTGATGTATTGTTTCTTGGGTCCAGAGGTGTGGCCAAGTACAAGTGAGGTTTTCCTTTGGCATGGAAAGTACATGCTTGAGACCTTGAAAAGATTCCAAATGATTGTTTGTAAATCCATGGTCACCCTAATGATGCCAATTCTAGGTTGCATGCTGACTTGAACTCAGATATGGTAGATCCTTTGATGTATAGACAATTTATTAGATACTTGATGTAACATCAAACTTGATGTATGTTTCATAGTGAACACCTTGATCTAGTTCACAGTTGATCTGAGGCATATTCATAGGGTAGTTGCAAAACATGTTCTTTGATATTTTAAGGGTACAAAATAGTATGGTTTGAAATATGCAAGAGATGGTGAGTTGAAGCAGCATGGATTTATTGATTTTTATTATGTAGGAGATGCAAGTGATAGGAACAGTACTTTCTGGTGCTGCTTCAATTTGGGTTTAGAAACAATTTTCTGGTTGAATAAGAAGCAACGTTTAGTGCGATTGAGTTTAGAAGAGACACAGTACATTGCAATCAACACTACTATTTGTAAAGCCATATATGGCTTCACAAGTTGATTGCAGCACTAACATGTGAGATGTTGGAGCCCACTTGGGTCAATTGTGACAATTAAAATTGTGTTGAACTCTATGATAATCCAATATTCCATGATTGCTCCAAGCACATTAAAATCAGGTACCATTTGTTGGAAACATGTTTTAGAAGGGAGAAATTGATCTAGAGTACATTCAGACAGGTTGCAAATATCTTGACTAAGCCCTTGGCCAAGGGAATTTCAAGATATTCATGGGGAGACTTGGATGGGTGGAGAACAATTTCCTCAATAAGAGGTAGTATTAAAATATTGTACCTTGGAGAGTCTTTTACAATCTGGTTGCACATGTGGCACTCCTTGGCACATGTATGGATGAGGTATGAGTGCTTTAGTTGCAGAATTTCGACAGGATAGTGAGGGGCACATTTCCTCTTTCCAAATTCAACAGTATGGCACTTTAATTATGAGGGAGTGATCAATCTTATAGATTGGATTGTTGTTCTGTTCTTAACAATCTATTCTCAGCAATTTTCATGTGTTTTCCATGTAAAATAGGGTGCATGCACTTTGCAAGTGTTAGTTTTAAATTCATTCAAGTAGTTTTCTAATTTTGACCTAGTCTGAAGTCTAGTTAAGAAGGGTGCAGGAAATCTATCGATAGGGTGTAGATCTCAAGGAGATTTTATCTCTTCCTTGGAGCACACTAATTAAAATCTGCCCATCATGCAGAGATAGGATGTAGATCCCAACGACCTTAAAACATTTACTTGCATATTTTTAAGTTTTGTATTGTCACAATTATTTGACATGGGTCTGTAGTATATACTAGCAAGTTGTACTAGTCAATATTATCAGAATTATAGGTTGGGTTTGGAATAATGGACAATGCCAAAATGGAAAATATGCAGTAAGAATGTCTACATGTTTCAATCTCCACCTATTGGTATGAATGTATGCAGGTTCGAAACTTTACCTTTCTTATTCCATTACACTTCCCTAACATTGTGCTGGGATAAAAACCCGTACAAAGTTTTGTATCACGTTTAATTTGTTGAAAAATACAGAAGAAAATTGTAGCTTAGCTGCTGAATGTCCATATCTAGATATGAATCTGACCTATCCATGCTAAAATTAGAATCGTATGCCATTGGTGTTCACGTCTTCTCCTTTTCCCCATCTTAGTTATCTTTAGTTCTGCTATATGAAATTGATGGTAATACCAGGTAAGGATGGACTTTGTAATGCTTTTTCTTTTTTTGGAAAACATGTCCTATATTTGTAGAAATTATTCAAAAACAGTAGAGAAAAAAGTGGAGATAATAAAATCTTATCAAAATATAAGAGCCTATAAACTAAACAATGGGATATAAACATTGGGCATCTTTGATCAGTAGTGTCTTTGGACAAACGCTGATGGTATACCTTATCCCTCCATAGAACATAAGCATAGACTAAGTTATCCTCATGGTGAAAAACATAAATCTTCCATAGATTGAATAATTCCAAACTCTGTAAGGACTGCCATATCCCAAAGAGGGCAATACAAACTAGAGATTGACAATCTCCAAAAGATGTAAAACACCAATGAACCTTTCCTTGAAGCAGAAATGAACATTGATCATCTATATGTCTCCAGAATTGTTTGAAAAACTAACACTCACAAAAGATAGGTAGGACACTGGTCATTAGAAAGGATGGTGGAGAGGGAGGCATTCCATAGGTTCCATGGGATGTGTCTTCCTTGTGGCTGAGTAGTGTGGTGTTTAGGGGGTTCAGTGTCTTGGGAGGGCTTGTATCTACATCTTCTATGATTAGTGCAGGATTAGACACTAGAAGATTATCAAGAGAAAGAACAGTTGCAATTGAATTAATAATAGTGAAATATGAACTTTTTTAGTTCTACTTAGGTAGATGCGCCAATATTGACAATCAACTGCTCTAGAGATTGAATTCTTTATGGAAGAAATCCAAGATATTTGTGGAAATTTTCAAGCTTGTTATGTGAGTCGATGAAATCTTCCTTACCCATTACTCTTATGTGCCATCTTGCAAAGAACCAAGTGACATGACTAAATGTTATGCAAGGTTCCTTACCCATTACTCTTATGTGCCATCTTGCAAAGAATCGAGTGACATGACTAAATGTTATGCAAGGTGTAGATTTAGAACTCAGGGAAACTATCATACATATATTAGCCTTTATTGTTGGAGAAGGTCTTATCTATACTCAAGATAATACTAGGGAAAGTATGCTTTTTTGATGCCCTCCCATTCAAAAGGAAAATATAGCTACACATGAAAAACCTTAAACAACAAAAATGGATGGTTTGGTGTTTCAACTTTCAACAAGGTGATCTATGTTTTGAGAATTTGTAGGGCTGGAGATTAATTCAAATTCTCTTCTTCATAATTACTTGTGAGTTTACTTGAGTTACTTATGTCTTATCTTGCTTAGCTTATTTAGTCTTTCATGGGAGAGGTTTTGCCCTCACTCTAGGAGTATAACTTTGTGTATTTTGTATTTTGGTAATGGATGGTTTGGTGTTTCAACTTTCAACAAGGTGATATATGTGCTGAGAATTTGTAGGGCTGGAGATTAATTCAAATTCTCTTCTTGATAATTACTTGTGAGTTTACTTGAGTTACTTATGTCTTCTCTTGCTTAGCTTATTTAGTGTTTCATCAAGTAAATTACCAAAATACAAAGGACACAAAGTTAGGCTCCTAGAGTGAGGGCAAAACCTCTCCCTCTTGGAGAGGAAAACCCACAAGAAATTCTTCTTATAGATCTTCAAATGACAAGTACCATGACTAGGACTTAGAACCTTGACCTATGAATGCTTCCAAGACCTCACCACTGCTACCAATGCTGATCCTTTATATTTTCATCGTCTTACACTGATCTGCTCCAACATTTAGAGAACTTGGTTTCTACTTCTATTTTCCTTGGTTTAGTCAAGACACTGCTTCTTACTTCATATTCACTTGAAATATATATATTACTCTCTTTTTAATACTAAGAATAGGAAGGTAAATCTCTGATTTACCTTCCTTTATTTTACTTTCTCTCTATGCAGATATACACCACTTCAGACTTCAGATGATTAACTTGGCAATTCACGATTTACCTTCCTTTCTTTTACTTTCTCTCTATGAAGATATACACCATTTCAGAATTCAGATGATTAACTTGGAAATTCATATCATAGTATTTTCACACTTTTTCAGACCTGATTTGTATATCTCTTCACTAGATTCTAATTCTTTAAAGGGTGCTAGCTCAATGGAAGAGCACCTGCTTTACAAGCAGGAGGTTGGTGGTTCGATTCCATCATGCCTTGATATTCATATGGAATGGTGGTGATAAATTTTTGGTGACGAAGCTCTTTCGACCATCACCAATGAGCTTATGGTGACATTTTTCGACCCTCACCAAAATATGAAATGGTGAGGGTCAATGAATGCCACCATATATACGCATCAATAGTGATGACCATGAAAGGTCCGTCACCATAAATCGTTGTTATTGATATGAAATGGTGAGGGTCACTGTTTGTCATTATAGTCATTATTCGTGACAGACCTTGAAGTCACCAATGAACTTATTATGACATTTTTTGACCCTCACCAAATATGAAATGGTGACAGTCAATGAACGTCGCCATATATATGCACCAATAGTGACGACCATGGAAGGTCCATCACAATAAATTATTGTTGTTCATTTGAACTGGTGATAGTCACTATCCGTCATTATAATCAATATTCGTGACAGACCTTGAATGTCACCACAACACATACTTTTGGCGACGCCACCTTTGGTGACGTTCAAATTTTTGGTGACAGAGGCTATTGTCCGTCACCATTGCTCATATGCTATGGTCACGATCACTATCCGTCATTATAAATCATTATTGGTGATGAACCTTGAATGTCACCACAAAACCTATACTTTCGGCGACGCCACCTTTGGTGACGTTCAGTTTTTGGTGACGAAGGCTCTTTTGACCGTCACCAATGAGCTTATGGTGACATTTTTCACCCCTCACCAATGTCCTTTTTTCTTGTAGTGAATGTTAGAATTTTTAATGTTCATGTATAATCTAAGCACAAAGTAAAAAAAAAAAAAAATTTCTATATAGCCTAAACAATCAAATCAACAACTCATCTCAAGGCTACTCTAAAGGAAAGCCTTCCTCCTACAATGCAACCAAAATTACATCCAAACATTCCTTTCCCATGATAGTACTCAATTTTATTGTGTACTATGGTACTTCTAAAAAAATATTATAGATGTTTTTAAATACTCCTTCTCTTTCTTGACCATCTCTTGGAAAAATATCTTGTGATTCCATTTATGGTAACATGATTTGGGCACTAACAAGGTTAATAAAAAAATGACTTATGAACCCAACAATTGCATGCAAATAAATTGAAATTTTTCACAACAAATTGAAAACAGAAAATCAAACAGACTTTATGACCAACAATAGAAGGTAGCAACAACCTTCAAATTTTACCAACCCCTTTAGTTATTGTCAATTGAAAATAGCATTATGGAAACGAACACACTGAACACTATAGTTCAATATGAAAATACAAAATTTTGTTCCACAATTCATTATAGGATCCTAAAATGCAAATTTGACTATTTATATGATTGGCATGCATCACGATGCAATTTCAAATTGCCAATATATGATAAGTGAACTAAATTATAATCAGTGCTCATGGAATTTGAAGCTTATAAACTATAACTACATTAAATGTCCAGAAAAAAAAAAAATTTCTAGAGATGTAATTTAAAAAAAAAAATACCATTGGCTTCAAAAGTCAAATTTTGATAACGACACATTTTAGAACATTGAACACTACTAGTAAAATAATCTTGAAAGTAAAAAAAATTAACATAGTAAGATCCTTGGTATAAAATAATTTCATATTTGTGGTTGCAGCAAACAAGATTGCCCCTATTCCAATTTAACTTCTCCATGGTGCAAACATTTTCAGACACAATGTGTTGCATAATCAGATGTAATGATTATCATCCTTGCAGCCATCTTAAAAAATCATGTATGAAAATTTATATTCCACAAGCTACGACCACTAATAGACTGTGCCATCAATCGTAGAATGACTATTTCTTGACCACTAATTAACATGACAAATATCTAGCCTTACTATCTCCCAAAAATTGCATGGAATGTCAATAAGATATCTATTTACTCTCGATGACTTCCCAAAGTCTCAGGATGCATCACATAACATGGAATTCCCTCTGCTTGGGTGCCAAGTCTAAGGAGAATATATTCTACCAATTTCATCCAAGACTGCAATGAATAACTTATGTTCTCCAAGGTCCAAGGATTAGCTATTGATAGCAAAGGAATTATTGTTGGGATGGCCCAGAAATGGTGGGTTGGTGATTGCAACGAGACTAAAACCATATTTTCCACAATTTCCCCACATCATTTATGGTATATTCTAGCTCAAATGTACATTTGAGAGATTTGAAGTTCAAGGACAGTGCAAAAATCCATTTTGAAATAGCTTGGTCAACACTTGTTCAATTCAAACTTGGAAATTGTTTCTCCCGGGGATAGTCCAAATACAAATGGAATTCACGTCTCAGCCTCTCGACATGTAGTGATTCAAAATTGCAAAATTACAACAGGAGATGATTGTGTTTCTGTAGTTACACAAAGCTCAGACATTGAAATCAAAAAACTAGTTTGTGGGTCTGGGCACGGAATAAGTATTGGAAGTCTTGGCAGCAGGGATTCACAAGATAAATTTGAGACGTGGTTGTTAATGGATCTTCTCTTAATTGCATAGAAAATGAATCAGTACACATAAAAACATGGCAGGGGAATCTGGGTATGCCCAACAAATAATGTTCCAACATGTGAACATGATTAACATCTCAAATCCCATTATTATAGATCAATATTACTGTACCCCTCCATTGTGATGCCACGATCAGTTAAAAATATGCAACAATCATAGTTTCATTGTTCAAGTTCACAATGTGACATACATAGACATCATTGGCACTTCGGCAATGAAAGAGGCAATAAAACTTGCATGCAGCTAGACCGTTCCATGTACAGAAATTGTGATGGAGGGTATAGCCTTCGCTTGGACAATAGAGACCCAACCACTTCTTTATCAGCTAATGTGCACAGTTCTAGCAACAGCCAAGTCATTCCTCCCATTAATTTCACATCACTAAGCTTGCAAGCATCAAATTAATTTATTACTGGGAGTTATCGGTCATCTCATTAGTTCCACAATTATCTTCTTTTGTGCCATGGTGGTGAGATGAAGTTGTTAGTTTGAAAATTATTTATAATTACGTTGAAATATGTGAATATTCTGCAACTAAAGACAAGTCCCTAATGAATATGCATCGGCTATGGAGGAGAATGAGGAGTATGTAAGAATTGAGGACCAAGGTCATGAGGCTTCTGTTAATGGGTAACCCATCACTAAACGACTATGAAGATGATGAAAATTATGATTTTTTTTATAAAGAAGCTTCGTTCAAAAATAAGAAGACTCGAGGTGAGCAATCTGTCTATTAAAAATTGTAACTAAGTGAGTCTGGAAGATGTTGGGGGCTTATAAGTACTAAAAATTCATGCTCTCCATCCCAATATTCTTCCCATGCACACTTTGAGGGTAAAAAAATCATTATTACCCCCTCAAAACCCACTTTCTCTAATGTTAGTGGCAAAAAGTGAAGAAAAATTCAAAAAATAAATAAGTGGTGATTTGTTTATTATTTTTCAAAATCAAAGGGGGCAAGGAAAATGACATGGAAAATCAAGATGAAGTCAAAGGCTACGTCAAAGGGGGATTGGAGCATCCACCTAGGGTCCACAAGTTCAAGTGCCAAACAAGCTAAGACAAGGAGGGAGCACATTGAATTCTGTAGATACCACAAATTGCTGTAGACCCAACCTCAATCCCCCCTTTATGTTCCATGCATATTCATTGCAAGAAATGGAAATTCAAAATACGCTTTGTTAGTTCCAAACTCCACGCAGCAGCCTGAGAATACTCCACACAATAGCCTGTACACATGTTCTAGTAAGGTTTAATTGGCAATTTTGAAGGCAAAGTTATTTCAGAGTTGGACAATTGGACTCCCCTTAGCCTCCCTCCTACATCTATTCAGCTCAACCTCCACGCAATCTACTCACAGTAGACTACAGCTAACACATAGCACCAGAGTGGAGATACGCAGACAATATATAAAGGACATACACAACAGTATTGGACACATGTTTGATGGATGAGTTAACTAAGAAATTAGCTAAGATTTTGTGGGAGTCTGCTCCCCTTTCAACTCCACTCATTGCACACATGTATTACTCAGCCAATTCGCACAGTAGTTTAGAGGATGAGTTAAAAAAAAAAAATTAGCTCAGATTTTGTTGGAGTCTACTCCCCTTTCAACTCCACTCATTGCACACATGTATTACTCAGCCAATTCACACAGTATTTTAGAGGATTTTCGCTCAGCCGGCAGAGTATTCTACAGCCAGTCACAAGAACAAAAAAATAAGGACAAAAATGCAGAATACAAAGTCTTCAAACATAGATTAACAACAGTTGTTTTTTGTTACAACACATGCGTACACAAGATGATTGAGAGTTCGAGTCTCGGGAACAATATTATACTTTCAAACAGTGCCTGGTTTGAGATTTTGGCTTGTTAAGACTCAAATATTATACTTTCAAGCGGTGCTTGGTTTGAGATTCAGGCTTGTTTGGCAAGAGTTGTGCTTGATTTTTCCCATTATCTTCTATAGCACTAGGTTTCTTGTGAGTGAGCAAGAATGGCCGACTTAGTTAAATCTGCATTTGCAGCTTTCTTGGTCGAAAATTCTCTAAAAATCTTCCTTTCCACAAAACATTGTTAGAGAATTTTCGTTTTCAATATCGAACGAATGGAAGATTTTCTCATCATCTTCTGCATGTATGGTCTTCAGCAGCCTCTTTGTAGATGTTGTTATTTCAACAAAATAAATCAGCAATTTTCTAGTTCTTATCGGTTCTTTAAGCTCTGTCTATAATTTTTCCAGCACAGTAGAGAGATTTATGTAAAATCATGGATAAAAACCCTAGAAGGTAGAAAGATAAAACTAAAAAGTTACCCGTTTTGGTTTTAGCATTCGTCATTTTCTCCTTGGTAAAGGAAGATCGAATTTTCCCTTTTTCTCTAACTCAGGCCAGATTTTTTCATCTTAAGCATGTCTTGTTTGTTTTCCAGTCTTTAAACTTTCTCTTCTACTCTATTGTCAGTTTTCTAGCACAGTAAAGAGATTCACTGTTTGGATAAACTAGCTATAAAGTAGCCCAAGGGATTAGCTCAACCGGGTAGCCCAAGTGATGTTGTTAGACATGTGGATCTATCCAAGTTCCTGGGTTGATTCCACATCCATAAAAGTGGGAAGGATCCCTTGGTATCCTCTTGTGGTTTTACTCTGGAAAAATTGGTGAAAAACCTGGTTATAAGGTAGATATTTAAACGAAAAGTAGAAATTAAAAAAAAAACTCTTTTAGTTCATTTCTTATGTAATTTTAGCATATGCCAAGAAAAAGAAAATCAGAGAGTTTTCTGAATACCTCACAGCCATAGGTGAACAATGTTCTAGCAAATTTGCTTTTGGAATTTTCACTATAATACTATTTTAGCTCCTTATTTTCAATACTTTGTTGTCCAATTTTTCTTTTCTAATTTTATCCTTGCATTCATTGTGCACCGACTGTTGTGATAAGGTAAATACAATAATTTCTATTACATTCAAGTTGCTTTAACATAACATTGTGCCAATGTATTTTAATAATATATTTTTGACTGGATTTTATCCTAAAGGATTCTTTACCCTGCATGGAGGCAGTTTGGGATTCTCGTTGTCTCTTGCTGGCGATAGTCCACATATCAACGTGAAGGAGTAAAACAACGCAATAAATTTTGCTGTGATAAATTGTCTTTAATCTATTACAAGCTTGTAAACTAACTCGTTTGAAATGTTGTTGACTGACAATATCATCAAGCAGGTTGCATTGTTGGTTTTGTATTTCTGAAAAGCCCATGGTCTTACCAACATCATCTCTTCCCATATGAAAGTATGTCTAGAGAAAATATGAACGATACTCTCTCTTTAAAGTCTGAAAATGGGATGGTCTTATCAGAACCTCTTTTTGATGAAGAAAAGTACATAAGGTGTCTGGTCTCCATAAAAACTACTGCTAAAATCCATTACTATCGAGTCTCTTCCTTTTCACTACCCTTGTATCTTGATTTTGTGATTTGACATGATGCAATCATTCCTCTTTTGTCTTATTTTATTCTGGTTTTTTCCATTTATCTATTTTTGACAAAAAAGAAATTTCTTTCTTGACCTTATCTATATGTATTTTTTGACAGTGTAAGAGATGAAACTAGTGCCAGTCCCACATCCTGGGTAAGGTGGACACGTATGTGGACAGCTGAGGAAAATAGACATGGTGATCTTCTTAATAAGTATCTTTACTTGTGTGGCCAAGTGGACATGAGACAGGTTGAGAAAACCATACAGTATTTGATTGGTTCTGGAATGGTAAGTGACAACACAAGAGTTTAAACTTTACAAACATATGGTCGAAGTATTTTATTACATTTACTATTGGTGTCAACAGGCTGTGGGATTGCATTTTGTAATGTTATTTTACTAGATTTTCTATATTGCATGTTGGGAGCTTTCTGCAGGATATTCTTGATGAATATTATCTGACTTCATGTTTTGGCTTATTTAGGATCCACGCACAGAAAATAGCCCCTATCTGGGCTTCCTATACACTTCTTTCTAGGAGAGAGCAGCATTCGTATCACATGGAAACACTGCAAGATTTGCTAAAGGATACGGTGATTTGAAATTGGCTCAAATATGTGGAACTATTGCTGCAATACTTGGGAATGCTATAAATTAACTAAATCTAGATATAATCGCAAAAGGCTGAAGATTAAAACTTAAATGCACCTAGATCATGCATAGAACAAGTGGCAGGACAATGTGAGACAGAATAAGCAAGATGTTGATTTCATCAAGAAATGGAGTTTGACAAAATTACCTCATCATTGGTTTCGGCCTCATCGCTGCCAAAAGCATCTTGATCATCGTCTGGGCTGGACACATCCGTCTGTTGATTGTCTTCATCGTTGTTGTCTGTCGTGGGCTGAGTTACGGCTTCCAGTTCTTCTTGGTCCACTTTTTCTTATTAGAACCATATGTTTGTATATTTCCACTTCAATACAGCTCAACGAGAGCCACAGAGATCCAGATCAAAAACTAGAGAGAGTTTACAGAACATCGAAACACCAAGCCCAGGGATAGTTACCAGCATAGGGCTCTACCAGAGCCAAAACATAAGACCACTTGCAGACAAAAATAGAAACCTAGGGTAGCATCATATTTCCTATCTCCTTCAGCTGCCACCGTCAGAACTGCCACCACCATAGCGAGATCCACC